>VWZG01005405.1:205177-308225 GCA_013396735.1 Grallaria varia | reverse complement strand
GTCCCCAGCCTGTAGCGTTGCATGGGGTTGTTGTGGTCAAAATGGGCCATTGGTCTCTGGGGTGGACTGGGTAATCTCCCAATATGCATGATTGTCTCTGTGAATCAACAAAAATACAGGAATTGGACTGTATGCTGTAGGATTTCGTTAATTTTGTGTGTGCAATTACTTTTACTTGTTGTTTAATATCTTTATTGCCTTTTTTTTCTTTCCCCCTCCCTGATACAGAGAAATTCTCATTGGGTCCTCAGGGGACATTCTGTCACTTTAGTAAAAATTGGTGTTATGTCCACCAGGGTGCAGTCTTTCCCAAAAAAAAAAAAAGCCATGGTGGTCAGTAACTGTTCAGTGCACCTGTTCCTTGGAAACCAGATTAATTTGTCTATCTTATCCTTGTAAGATCATGCTATCCACTTCATGAGACATGAAGAAAAAATGTAAGATATGTGCATTAAAATGAGAATCTCACTATCAAAAATTGTAAAGATACTGAATATCTATGAAATGTAGATACATTTTATAAATCGTTTTTAAGAATAAAAGCAGCAGCTTTTGTTGTAGTTCGATTTTTTTAGAGGGGTTTTTGTTGTTTTAATTGACACTCAGAAGTTATAATCAGGAAATGGAGATGTGAATACTTAATTGTTTTAAGAATTAAAAGCCATTACTGCTGCTTCTGATACCATCCTCATTAGTTAAAGCAACTGCTTTCAAGTTGAAGGAACAAGCTTTCGCATCTCTGGCAAGAGGAGGACTAAATTTCTGCTGGGGGAGACAGAATATGAACTGAAGTAGTATCTGTTTAACATCATGTGTTGCTAACACAGGGTTTTGAGCTAATCTTTTCCTTATGCCGTGTTCTAACATGAAGAGTTTGCTGTGGCACTTCAAAATGTAACATTTGCATTGCAGCAAACTGGTCTGCATTCGGTGTTGCCTTGCCTGGAGCAGGGTATTGGGCCCTGAGGTCCCTTCCCACCAGAAAGATTCTGTGACTTTGCTTCTTGTGACTACCCTCCTTTTGTATCTCATGTTAAATGTTGCCTATTATATTTATTTGTTTCTCAATATTGTGCAAATTTAAGCATTTTGGTGGCGATGTGTACTCAAGGGCTTCAAGGTATTACTTCATAAGAATCTTTAAACTCAGGCCAAGTGAAAAATGAAGGGATTCCAAAGTATCAATCCTTCCTCATCCCTAGCTCATTCAGAGTCAATGGGAACAAATTTCCAGAGGGGCAGAGTAATAAAAGTTGTACAAAACTGAAAAGCTTGAAATAACAGTATTCTTTTTCCTTTGGTTCTAGGTTATGCATTAGATCCCTCTGTAGATAACCCTGAAGTTGCTACCAAGTACATTGGTTCTGTAGAAGAAGCTGAAAAAAATCGAGGTAATTAATTCAGAGTCTTGTATAAATGACTTGCTGCTGATGAATGTTTTAGTTTCTTCTTTACTAAGATATGGAATAGGCATTAAGCAATGGAAGAAATCATGGGCGACTTACCCATGTCCAAAGACACAATAAAGAAAGATGTGTTGCAATTGTAATGTAAAGGGGGAAGAGAGATATTGAATTGTTTTGTTTTCCTGAAGTAGTAAATGTTTCAGGGTGTCATGACAATTTTCAGATAGGATTTGCAATGTTTAATTGCACAAATAGAATTTATCTGTATATTTGAAGCAGCTTTGTAGTCCTCCTAAATTCTGTCTTGGCTAACATTGTTGTGTGTCAGCACTGGGATATCTGTATGTTGGGCTAATCACCGCAAACTCAGGAGCAAAGTGATCACTCTGTGTATAACCTCTAACACTCCTGTTGGGAGTTGCGTGCTATCTCTGCTTAGCAGAGTTAAGCTCTTTGTGTTATTTGGAAAAGAAAGAACATTGAAAGGTTGCCAAATGATAAAGGCATGGAATGCCACTGGGAGTATTGATACCAGAAGCATGGGGTTTGTAATTAATACTTTGATACAAGATATTTTAACTTTCTAAGTAACTTGTTTGCACTGGAAAACTGTACCTGTGTAAACTTTATGGTTATGCTTTCCCTTGCATGTCTTTTTCAAACATCCTTTTCACATATGTGTACAAAGGATCTTTATTTCCATGTTCTTTTCCTCAGCATGTGTCAAAGGTTATTTCAGTCTTTGCTTCCAAAAGAAATGACTAAGATTAAATCATTTTTAAATAATTAACTTTTTCATAATGGAATTTAGTAATTCATTTTAAGAAAACTCTTGATTAATGTACAATTCCTTGATATGATCACTACTTCAATTTTTATGTTGTCTGTTTTCCCCTTTGTTTATCTCAAGTTCTCTTTGACTCTTTTTGCACTGAGTATTGCTGCTGGAAAACATTGTTTGAAAATTAAGCATAATTGTATATACAAGCTTTTGAAAAACTTAAAAGATGTTAAAGTAGTGACTTAAAGTTTACTTTTTTCTCTCATATCTATATTGTTTAATGGTTTTGACAAATGAAATTCTGAGAGCACAACATTTGTGAAAAGGTAGCATTTACATAAAAGAACAAGAGTGGAAGTAGATGACTGTCAATAGTGACAGACTTCTTAATAGGGCCTGTAGCAACAGGAGAAGGGTAATGATCCTAAGCCAAAGGAGAGTAGGTTCAAAATAGTTATAATGAAGAAATTTTTACAATGAAAGAGGTGAAACACTGGAACAGGTTGCCCAGAGAAATGGTGGATGCCCCATCTGTGGAAACATTCAAGGTCAGGTTAGATGGGGCTCTGAGCAACCTGATCTAGTTGAACATGTCCCTGCTCATTGCAACGTGGTTGAACTAGGTGACCTTTAAAGGTCTCTTCCAAACCAAATCACTGTATGATTCTATGAACTTTTGCCAAATCCAAGTGCACAGGTTTGTTTGGAGTTTTGGGAAACTTGGCTTATTTTCATTTTGGTCTAGGGATTTTTGAAAGTGTGAGGGATGAGGGTGGTCAGAAACCAATTATGGACTCTAGTTTCAAAAACTACACTAATTAAACTGCAAAAATGGATGTATTCTTACAGTCTGCAGACTTAATGTTAAAAATTAATGTTAAAAATGTAACGTGATTAAATAACAATGATACACAGTTAAAGTGGTTCCTCTGTTACTGTGCACAGTTAGCAGTGTCCATAGCTGGAAAAGTGGGCAATACTTTGGCCCATTTTGTTCAAATGCTTCTTCCATTTTGCTGTTTGTATTGAAAGGAGTGGTGGTGGTGGTGGCTTGTTCTTTCAAACTGACTATGGTGTGACCTGTGATGTTGTATTCTGTGTTAGTAGTTAGGCAGCATATTGTTTCCTTCTTCAGGTTTAACAGTGTTTGAAACAGGACAGAGGAAAATTGAAAAAAGGAAGAAATTCAAGGAGAATGATGCTTCTAATATTGATGGTTTTCTGGGACCATGGGCGAAGTATGTTGATGAAAAAGAAGTAGCCAAACCATCAGAAGTAAGTATTGCTTTAATAAAATAGACACAAATTGTTAGTGCATTGCAGTGGTTTTAGCAGAGATCCATCTGCACTAGTAGTTTGTCCAAGTAGAAGATCCATGCTATGTTTTGGGGTAATAGAAACATTTAAGGTGATATGTCTAAATAAGGTATTCCAAATATTCTTCATTCTATTATTTGCAACACTGTTGTATTGGTGTATGTAGGGTCTGATTAAAAGGTGCTTATAGACAGAAGAAGCTTGAAAAAAAAATGAAAGTAAAACTCTTTCTAAAAAGAAAATACAGCCAACAAAAAAAAACAGTAACATGCCCTCCCCTGAACCCTCTAACAAACAGACATCATTCTTGTTCAGTCAGTGCTTAGCTGTAGTCTATGAATAAAAAGATAATAATTCTTTTCAGTGTACATAGCTTTTCAAGCTATTGTTTTGATGAAGGTATTCTCTTCATTGGTACCTAGAAATAGTTCTAATCTCATTTAGCAAATATATGTGTCCTTAATAGTGAGTAAACAGTAGTACGTTCTGGATTTCGCAATGTGATTCTGAATGCCGACTTTTTAAAAGATCACGTTTTATTTTTTCCAGGAAGAACAGAAGGAGTTGGATGAAATAACAGCTAAGAGGCAGAAGAGAGGGAAAATAGAGGATGATAAACCTGGAGAGGAGAAGACTATATTACATGGTAATGGCGTCTTCCTGCCTGTTCTCATTTTCTAGCTCACTGTGTTTTCTTGCCTGCTGTGTTAATTAGTAAGGATGGCAGACAGCCTCAGTATTGCTGAGGCACCTTGATGTTTCCGTATTGGAGATAATAGCTCTCACGGGCATAAGCGTAAAGGACAGGGAAAGAGATAAACTTGGACTAATTCCACTCCATACTGTGAAGAGCAGCATGGAAGTGTTGGTTTTCAGGCTTCTGGTTTTATTTATTTATTTTTAACATTAGTAGATGCACATAGCCCTTTCCTATTTTACAGAGCAAACATAATAAAATTATGAGTTTGGCTTAGTTTCAGCTTCAGAATTACTGTAGTTTTTTGTGTCAGTATTCTCATTAGCAGGTAGTGCTTTGAGTTAATGGCTTATTTACAATTTAGAAAATCACTTGGACTTTGTACTTCCTCAATTGTTAATGCAAATGATCTTGCTGTCATCCTATGAATAATTACGTGTCAATTAATTACCTTTTGGGAGCCTATAGTATGTGATACCTTCAAAAAAATGGTTTTGTAGGTAAGTAAAATTAAGTAATTTTTTTAAACTGTTACATGAACTCACTGCATACAAACCAGCCCTGCCTTATATTGCATGATGCAGATAGTTAGATAAACAGAGTCTCTGTTTACCCATTTCTACAACCAGGCTTACACGCACAAGCTGGGAGCATCCTTCCTTACGTGCGTTACAGAAGTGGTGGCTGTGAGATCAGCGTTGCTGACATTAGTACTTCCTTCTGTTTACATGTAGCAGATCATGAGAATATTTCCTGCACAGCATTGAGCACAACAAACATGAAATTTTAGCCATTCAGCTTACTATAGAGTAATTATTTTGTATCCAACTTTTCATGCGCTGTACCTGAAGTTTCACAGTGAAAGACCTTGCAATATAAACTTTAATTTTCTCAGACACAAACATTCCAGAGAGAAGCCATTTTTAGACATGTATTGTAAATGTAAACATGACACAATGTAAACATGGATAATGTGCAGCAGGTCACTTGTACACCCTAAACTGCCATAACAACATTCCAGAAACTGAGACATTAATTTAGTCAGAGTACAGCTTAATGTCATGGCTATGCAACATGTATCTACTCCGAAATATCCATTTCTGTGCACAATGCATCCCTGTGTCTCTGACTGTCCAATCACTTCTTAAATCTAATTAAAGAGCAGCTGTTGGCTACTGCTGACCAATATTGGTTCATGCTGGTCAAATGAATCTTTTTTTCCTTGATTTGTAATTCTGTTGTCATGATTGACATAGCACAGAACTGGCTGGAATGCAAGTTGCAATCGAATGCCAGTTGCATGTTTTAATCTATGAAGAGTTAGTGTAAGCAAGCCCTTGTTGATCAGGGAAACTCTCTTGCTGTTTGATGGTGAGTAAGATGTGTAGAAAAGAGATTGTTTTAATGTTCATATTATTAGATTCCAAGCAGACTTTGCTGAAATGACTTAATTTGGTCTTAACTGATGTCAAATAACATTTCATGTCTATATCCTATGAAGTGGGTTTTTCTTACATCCCTCTGCCTCCACAGCAGAGCAGCTATGTTGAAAAAAACTTTAATTGAATGTGTTGTTCAGCCTTCCAAAGATCATAACCTCTTAAAATATAGGTTCTTGGATTCTCAGAATTCTGTGTTTGCCTTTTCAGTTAAGGAAATGTATGACTATCAGGGGAGATCTTATCTTCATGTCCCTCAAGATGTTGGAGTTAATCTCCGTTCTACAGTGCCACCTGAGAAGTGCTATCTTCCAAAGAAACAAATCCATGTATGGTCTGGACATACAAAGGTAGTAATGTTTCTGAGCATACATTGTAAAAACCCACCTAATTTTGTGTCTGCAGCTAGTAATTTCTATGAAACTGAAGCTTCAGTAGAAGGAAGGAGTATTTTCATCTTTACCACAATATGTATTTTATTGCATTAGGTGCTTACATAAGGTGTTTGCCTGCTCAAGTGCAGTTGTCTAGCTGCATATGCTTTTTTGTTAACTTTGTGGTTCTCCCTTAAGGGGAAGAGTATTATTCAGTGAGTTCTGTGGGATTTGGAGTTATTTCGTAAACTATTACATGAATAACAATAAGGCTAAATCTAGAGATTCATGAATAATGAAATCAATGAAAGTAGGAAAAGAATGATAGGCTGACAAATTTAGAAAAACTAGAGCATATAGGTAGGCGATAGTGGGGAGGATAAAGTACCCAGCTCCAGCCAGGGATGGGAAGGTGGAACTGAACAGCATATGAATAGAGTAACTGACAGGAAATGGAAAGGAGGGACATCAAGCCATGAGTCCTTGGGGTTCTTTGGACTTCCCCTGAAAGGATACCTGAAATACAGAGAGGTGGGAAGATGCTGTGCTCAGGGAATCTGAGTTCACTGGGTAGAAGCCACTGATAGAATATATAAGAAACTGAACTTGCCCAAAAACTGTTTTGGTGGAAAAGTTCCTCACCTGCCCCACTTGAAAAGGCTTGTTATACAGAGACAGTCACCCAAACCCACAGTTTGTATTTATTTCCTGTGTTTACTGCAGTAAGGGTGTGAATATTGAAGGAGACTGCTTATGCAGCTGTTAAAGTGAATCAATATGTTGCCAATAACAATTGTTCAAAATGCATCCCTGTTTCTGATATGAAATGTGGGTAGGTTGTTTCTTTTCCAGATATACTAGTATGTTTTATGTAGATAAGCTTTAGCTTTTTGCTTTGAAAAGAGGGCAGATTAACTGAGGAAATATCTAAATGATCCACTTACTGTTCAATTATGTTCTTATTTACAGGGTGTCAGTGCAGTTAGATTGTTTCCTCTTTCTGGGCATATACTGTTGTCTTGCTCTATGGATTGCAAAATTAAGGTGAGTAATTTTTCTGCTTTCATGTATATATTTTATACTACCCTTTAATACAGACAGTGCATTTTAGGATACATAAACATTTGGTACTTCTACCAAATGCCTTTTGTCTGTGTTACTTTTATTTTTCTTGCTTGATTTTTAAATTACAGTTTCATTGGAACAAAGATAGAAATAGTATATAAGACTGTGGCTTTTAGAACACTGTTAATCATTTAGTAGTAGCATTCAGAAGGTCACAAGTACCTCAGGATATGGCCTCTGTTGTTATATTAATTCATGTTCTCTGAAACCTGGTTTTACAATTAATGATAGGTTTCTGTTGGAGTGTTTTACTGAAACATTTGTGGTTTTAAACTAATCTCACTTTAGTCCAGCATATATATCAGAAAGCTGATGTTGTTGGGATTTTTCAGTAGCAAAACCTTAAGTCTTTAAAGTTGGAATATGGTATGGGGTTTTTAGTTATTTTAAGGGGGTCTTGCAAATAGGAACGTGACAGCATTCTTGTGAATTTCTGGGTAGATAGTTGTGATTGATCAGCAGATGTCAGGTGTTTGTAATGAATTTCTTAAAAGATGTTGCCATATTTATTTCCACTTAATTTTAGTATCATTATTGTTCAACAATTGACATACTTCCTCCCATCCCTTTTTTCCAAGCTATGGGAAGTATATGGCGATCGAAGATGTCTACGAACGTTTATTGGTAATAATCTTTCTTTTAAACTGATTTATATTTAAAACAACTTCATGGAAGGATATGATTTATGGTAGCTTATCAATTCATCATAGAGAGAACTCATATGCATCCAAGGCAAAGGGTATTTGGGATGATCTTGGGAGTAAGAATTGAAAAAGATGCAAGTTTTTAACAAACTTTTGTCATTATTTCAAGCAATTTAATGTAACAAAACAAAATAAATAAACCAAAATATTAGTGTACTACAGTCATCAATATTTTATACAAGATCCTTTCCAAAGGCAAAATTGTGACATTAAATTGCCCCATCTTCATGCTGGAAACAAAAGCCCTCTGTATTTATCCAGTGAGGACTTCTCATGGTCTGATGATCCCACCTTAAAGAGGTCATTTGTTCTGTGCTGAGTTTCTAGTGCAAAAGCATGGGAAACTTTTTTTAGGTTTAGATGCTGTCTTTGTTCATGTAACAGGTGCTTTTTGAAGCAGAGAGTTGAGAGAGAGAAATACAAACTTCTTAGCAGCTTTGAATGCAGAACAAAAGCAGCTGCTTCTCCTTTTGAAATGGGAACATTTCTAGAACATTGAGTGAATATATGTTGAGTAAGAATAAAGAAGTCTTTTTTCACTTAATATTTCTGATGACAGCAATGTGGCAAAGATGATTGCTCAAAAAAGGTTCTCTCTCAATGGACTGCTCTTTCTGAACAGTTAGATTCTTTTTCACAAAAGGTCCTTATTATCAGCCAGATTCACCTGTTATTTTGCTATATTTAAGTCACTGTGCCAATATTTTAACTAAAGAGATCTACAAGTCTGATGTAGTGGTCAGATGAAGTTATTGAGCTTGAGGAGTAGCAAGGTTAACACCAGATGAAAGCCTTCTTAATTTTCTGATCTAATATTTCCCATATTTTTTACCTGTTTTCTAATTACAAATATTTATCCTTTAAATATGTCTTCTGTAGTATTTTTCTCTCCTCTTTTTCATTAAATGTTGACATTTATTGGTGTTTTAAATTTCTCCTGAAATTCTGCTTGTGTGTCAATTTAAGATGCGCAGTGGTTGGTTCTGTGCAATGCTTTTGTTTCTCTCTCCAGTGCTTTAGAGGTGTGAGGGGTTTTGGGTTTTATTCTCATTGTTCTTTAGGAGTTTATTGGTTTTTTGTATGTGAATTCTTTACTAATTCTCATTAAGAACATCAATACATTATTTTCTTGTTCTCTTCACATTGTTAGACTGGAGCACTTAACTGGAGTTTTTGTTTTAAAAAAACCCCAACACATTAGTTCTAAGTGTGAATGGATGAAAATTTATCACATTTTTTCTATTTCGTAGGACACAGTAAAGCTGTTCGAGACATCTGCTTTAATAATGCAGGCACTCAGTTTCTTAGTGCTGCATATGACCGCTATCTTAAACTCTGGGACACTGAAACAGGTAGTCTTGCATTTGTAGATATTGTTATTTAGCACGATGTTCAATAAACAATTAATATAAAGACAAATTATCATTCAGATTGTTTCCAAATATCCTTTATACTGCCTTGTAGCTCAGTGTTCAGGCTTTTGTTACACGATGAATAGTCTCGCTTCCCATATATGTTTTGTTGTTATCTGTAATGGTGCAATTGACACTATGTATCTGTATTTGATACACATTTTCATTTGAGAACTCTGATAGTTATTGGTAGTGCTAGAACAATTTTCAGAAAAAAACACAACACTTTGCTAGATCATTTCATTGCATATTTACATTCACAGGCATAAAATTACTCTTTAGACCTAAATATGCTTAATTTAGAAGAATTATCTCGCTTGATCTTCCACTTAACCTGAACTTGAAGAATAAGAATAGGAAACTGAGCTGCTGGTGTAGAGAGCTGGAGGATAGGTCTGACGCTCTCACAGAACTGCCTGAGAGATGCTCTGTAACATTCTGTTACAAACAATTTCTGAAGTTAGTGTCCCTGCCCATGGCAGGGGGGTTGGAACCAGCTGGTCTTTAAGATCCCTTCAACCCAAACCATTCTACTATTCTATGAACTTACAAAAATACAGAATAGATTTTATCAGTATTCTTTTAAATTAAAGTTTCTGCCTGAGACAAGAAGTTCCCACGTGTGAAAAAGACATTAGCTTTCTAGGTTAGCAGTACCATTAGTCTTACAGAGGTGATAGCCTCTGTGTAAGCTAAATTCTCCAGTCTTGAGTCTGAACGCGGCTATTTAGACAGAGCTTTTGGATTAAAAGGAGCTCCTGTAAGTCACGGATAACATGTAATCAGGGTATTTGTGGCTGAAGCTGTGAGTGGAGGTCAGACCTTTATTTTGCAGTTGGATTACCATTATCCTTTTCTAAGCTTAGGCTTGAGGAATTCTTGCCTGAGTTTATATCTCTTGTTGATAAGATATCTGATCCTAAGGAGATGATGCTTTGCAAAGACAAATGTGATATCCTGACCCGTCCTTATGTTCTTGATATGTCTTGGTGCCATAGAGGTTACTGAGCAGTCATATTGTTTGGAAAGCTGTAGTATAGTTACAGAACAGTTTGTATGTGTATGTGTTTACACATTTGTATGCCTATGAAGTGAAAGAAGGTCTAATCAAACAGCAGGGCAAATTCTACCCTCTAATCTTCTCAAGAACTTTAAACCAAGTATTTTCTGCTGTTAGTATTTTATCAATATCTGCAACCAGCAGATCAGCCCATGAAACTTCCAACCTGATGGCTTTTCTCTTGCAGGGCAGTGTATTTCAAGATTCACGAACAGGAAGGTTCCTTATTGTGTCAAGTTCAATCCTGATGAAGATAAACAAAATCTCTTTGTCGCAGGAATGTCAGATAAGAAAATTGTGCAGGTATGTATACTCAGTATTTATCTCTCTAAAAATTCTGGTATTTGGTGAAAAACAGGTTCTTACTCTGACTCCTTTACTTGTAGTGGGATATTCGAAGTGGTGAGATTGTGCAGGAATACGATAGGCATTTGGGAGCTGTCAACACCATTGTGTTTGTGGATGAAAATAGAAGGTTTGTGAGTACATCTGATGACAAGAGTTTAAGAGTCTGGGAATGGTAAGTTTAAAATTTTGAATTTTAACTTAAAGTATATTATGAGAAGAGAGTTTATTTTTAAAGGCATACATAGCACATAGACCACTGGATTGTACTGAGTTCTAGCTAACTGAGGAAGAGCTTTAAAACCCTGTTCTGGCTTAATGCTTGAGTCACTTAATAGATTTCCTCTTCCCCAAAGACAATATAAGACAGCCCTATCAGCCTGAAGCTCGCTGCACTCTGTTTGTGATCTCTGCTCTCTCTCCTTTCACTGAGGGTGTATTAGTCCTTAAATTAACTTTTTAAAGAAATGTCTGCTCTGTTACAATTAGTTTTTGTTGGTTTTGAATGGTTTGAACTTGGATGCGCATAGTATTATATATAGTTGGTCCATGTTTGAAACAACTAGTTTAGTGTAGCTTCATTTCTGGTTTTCTGATAATCTGAGGTTTTTTTGCTGTCATTGATACCCATAGTATGAATACAATAGATGACAGAAAAGTGAGAGTCTGTCCTAGAAAAAGTAATAAGAAATATTTTAAGTGGCTTCTGATTTTTAACATTTAACCTGAGGAGAAAACAGATCTCTCCTATCTGAAATATTTTCCACAAGAGTCTAGGTAGAAAGATTTTCAACTTAGGACATTTAAGATTTCTCTGGATTTGAAATTTCTTTTTGAAATAATCACTCTCATATCTTTAGGTGTTCATTTCCTTTTGCTGTTCACACATGCAAAGCTGTTGCATAATACAGACACTAGTTCAGCAGCTCTGTGACTAATCAGTTCCTTCTCAGCTTTTCTTTTTTCAACTTAGACAAGAGACTCCAGTCTGTGGTAGTGGAACGTTACCCAGGCAGCCAGCTAAATCCTCGGCATTTCTGTGATCGGCTGCTGTCATTGCCAGTAGCACCAGTGGGAATGACCAAAGTCCGGGAACTCAGGCTTAGGCTAGACATAAAATGCTGCCACCATATGCCACTCCGAGAGAGCCTCTGTTCAGTAGTTCATAAGTAGACCCATGCGTTTACTGAGCTCCTTAAAGAAAAATCTTTACAATGCCTTGTCTGCTAAGGAATATCTTCTCTCTGGTGAGTGGGAGGATGATCTCGCTTGCACAAATCTGTTATTTCCTTAAGATTGGATTGCCCTTGTTTTGTGAGCTTTGTGCTGACGGCTGAAACAAATAGCAAAGTGGGTGGATTTAGTCGCTCTCTGGGGAAGAGCAGGAAAGGCAAAAAGGTTCTGGCATGGGAACATCGCAACCTCATTGTTCCAGTAGAAGAAGTTTTTATTCTTCTGAAAAAAAATATGTGTACTGAACTTGTTGTATACTGAAGAAAGAGCTCCCTTGTTGAAATAACAGGAAACTCAACTGTAGGCACTATTCTATAATATGGTTATTGGGATTTTTTGTTTTATAAAGAGCAAATGTAGTGCCATCTTTCTGGGCATGACTTGAAAATCTTTCCCCACAACCTGCCATGTTATATATTAATCAGTCTGTAGGCATATTTCTATAATTTCAAGATCCAGATTTTTAAAATATCTTAAAACTAAGCTAATACATTCACTAAGGAAGCTTTTTGAGCTTGAAAACTTGGTAAATTATTTCTCAAATCCTTTTTTCCTAAATTCATAAGAAAAATTATTTGCTGCTTTTGGTCATTTGGTTACTGCACTTTTTGGCACTTTTCTTTCATGCGTTCTTCAGCACAATATTTCTTCAGTATCCTACAGAAACAAAATGGAAGTAATTATGACCTGAGTATGGCCTTAAAAGCCAGTAATTAAAAGCTAGTCTAATTGCTTAGTTTTAATTGTCTAAAGGAATTTTGTAGTGTGTTTTGTAAACACTTCGACTTGGCCAGAGCTGGTAATGGGATGGCATGTCTGACTTCATTATAGTGAGGAACTTCTGAAAATTAAACTCTCCTTTCCCCAAGAGTTCATCCCATGCATAGATTTCACTGTGCTGTACACTGAATCGCAGTTAGTTGTTTGCTTAAAGTTCAAACTGCAAGTATAGCACAGGCGCTTGCAGATTAAAGTTTTATTTAGGAATATTAATGGGAGTACTTGACAATTTGTCTAGTTTTGTATTTCATGTGATTGGGATATTAAAGTTAGCATGGGTATTTGTATATGGATTCTGTGTTTTCTCTTCTAGAAATGCAATATGTTGTTTGTCTTTGACTGCTTCATATGTGTCTGATCCTACTTGGATAAACAGTGAAACGATTTGGGCATTTGACTTTGGAGGCTTTTCTTTCCTTTTATCTCCATGTCAGCCAGCAAAGTGAGAACTGTGCAATGGTAACTTAGCTATTGTGCTGAGAGGTTTGTATTGTGCCAAGAGGCTTGTCACCTCTATAAAGCTATGTCCCTCAGTAGGCTTTTTCTATCCATTGTTCTCTGTAAAGATACTGTAGTCGCCTGAGAGAGCTCTTGTATGTCCCAAAACTGGATTGGGTTGAACTTAGTGGTTTGGTTGGTTTGGGTTTTTTTCTCCTTTTGTTAAAAAGATTTTCCTCTCATGCTTGGGGGAAGAAGTTGTATCAGAACCTCAGAACATAACACTTCTAAATCTTGGCTAGCAGATAGCACTTCTGGTATTTAAAACTTTTCGGCCTTTGAAATGCTACAAAGTGGGGAAAGGACTTGAAAATATTTAAATTTTGAGTATTTGCCAAACAATATATAACATGATTTTTGAAGTTTGGCAACCATGACAACATCGGTCTTGGTAACTTTTTAGAGTTTTTTTTTTTAAGGGAGCAGGCTGATATTACTTATTTAGTGATTTGGAAGTAAACATGAAGCATAAATGTATCTCTTTATTCTGCCTAATAGTTTAATGCAGCATCTCCTGCAGCTGTCCTAAGTGTGTCTGGTAGGTATCAAAATAAAGCACAGCTGTTGTGGAGAAGGTGGCAGAGCAACCTGTGCCGTGTTAAAATTTCTGACTGCAGTACAATTCAGCATTGGAGATGCATCTTCTGTGATGAAACTTTGCATAACAAGAGATTGATTTAACAGTGGGATTGGTTTTACCTCGCATTGAGGACTCCAGATGATTGGTGGTCTGCAGGAGTGTGGCGTGGTGGGAGCTGATCAGGACTTGGCCTTACTGCAGCAGTAACCTTGTGTCCTGTTGCAAGTGGGGTTTGAAACTGTGGGTAGGATGTGGAACGGGTGTTGCACCTCCTGTGCTGTTGCATTGATCATCTTAAGAGAGTATGTGAACTTTTTGTTACTTCTTTACAGGTTTGCTGCCCAACAGTAGTCTTAGGTCTGCCTGTTTGGAAGCCAGGTATCCCTGGCCTAAAGTGCATGCTTTAATTCATGGAGTGTATAAAGTGGGTTGCCCTTCTTATGTTGAAGGGTAAATGATTTTAACATTTAAGTCACAGGAGCATTTGTGTCGCTTCCTGAGAGTAGAGCGGCTTCTTACCCTACTGCTTACTCTGCAATAAAACACGATTGTAATTACCTTGCTAATGTTGACCATGTTGCCATTCAGCAAGGCTCAGGCAGCTTGTACAAGGCAATCACCCACACTCTCCACTCCGATAGTGTCTCAGCAGCCCTTCTGCTGTGTGAATTAGACAATGAAGTCATAATCATCCCCTTTGTATTAATGTTGCTACAGAACATTTTGCATGTGTTTTCTGCTGAATGCATTAATCGAATCTATTTTCTGCTGGAGGTTTCTTTTGCTTAATGAGAAAGCCATGTGCATGCCTTCCCTTTTTGCCAGTCTTGTAGTGTAGGATATGAGGAATACTGTGAATATGCACAAACCGTTAGTAATTCAATTTATATAGTCAAAACCAAATGACAGTGCTGCGGAGCAAGGATTAGCCTGTACTTGTTTTTTCCCTAGGCCTTTGTACAGGATAGTGTCTGTTCTTAATATACAGTGGCACAGTCCTGTATGGGATTGAGCCTGGGGAGTTCACTATTCAGTTCAGCTGTGAACATTTGGAATTGGTTGGCATCCCATTTGGAGAGATTAGGAGGAAAGGGGAGTTGTCAGAGAGATGAGAGAGAGAGAGAGAGACTCCTGGGTTTTTTTGCTTTGGTAAAAGCGGTAGGAAAGAGGCAGAAATAGGCTAGTTAAAAAAAAAGTTAGTAAAATATTCCAATAATATATATAGTATGTATCAATCTACTCTTGATACTTGTATAAGAATTTTGTACAAGCTGAAATTATTATGGAGGCAATAAAGTATCACTGTGTTACAGTTTTATTCTTAACAATTGGAATTATGATTCTGCTTTAGACTCTGGGTCATTTGATGGGGGGTAAATTCACGCTATCAAAGGTTATGCTGTGGATGGCTCTGCAGCTGGAGTTCTCTAGGTGGACATCCATAATATTTTTGCTCTTTTGCATATTCTTCCTTTGAACACCACAATATGTTCTCAAGGGTTCAGTCACTAAGTATATCAGCTGAGTTGAGGCAGCTCTTTGGATGGCCTCCATGTCTTCCTAAAACACATACTTCTTCCTTTTGCAGGGACATTCCTGTAGACTTCAAGTACATAGCTGAACCAAGTATGCATTCCATGCCAGCTGTGACTTTGTCTCCAAATGGTAAGTTAACACTTTACTGCCTTCTTAGGTCTAATTTACTAAGTCATGTCTTACTGATTATATCTCTGTAGTGTTGCATCCCCCTGTCAGCCTGCACTACCTCCCCTCACCAATCACTGTGTGCACTTATTCCAGGATTTGATTTCCAGGGTTTTGATTTAAAAGTCTTAAAAAGAACAAGTAAGTCAAAATGAGGGTTTATATCAGGGTAACTATCAATTTAAAATGAGACCTTCACCGAGACGGGGCAAAAGGATTCTTTCTTTGCATAGAGCTACCATGTGCTCTTTGCTGTGTTTAAAATATTAAGAGAAACAATTGTGGGAACTGACAATAGCAGCAAAGTACTAAGTTCGGTAGTTCTTGTGGTGCCACTGTTAAAGCAGAAACTGATGTTGTACACGATCCTGTTCCTTTCTGTTCTGAATATAACCCAAATAACTCTTTCATAAGGGAAATCCCAAATTATGTCAGTGTTTCTTCATGTTAATGTTTCACTGGTTTATATTCTTCAACTATTATCATACTGAAGGAAGATAAAGGTTTAGTGCCTCAAGTAATCAGTGAAAATCCTTCAAACAGGACAAAATCTTTGCTACCTGTTTTGGCCAAATTTAAATAGCTTTAGTGTCACCATTTAAAGTGTTGCCAGATTTGCAGTTAACAGTCCTGTTATGCTGAGTAGTGGCTGATCAGCTTGTTGAACAGTTGACATTTTCAGCCAGCTATCAGCATCAAATTGTATTTGCTTTGCAGTGTAAATGTTTTATTCTTAAAAATAGAAGTGGGTTCCTAATATTATAAGGAAGATTCTGGAGAGAGGTAGCTGCATTTGAAAACATTAGCTTCCTAAGCTGGCCTTTTTCAGGCCCTGTTTTTGAAATTGCTTAACTTGTTCTACTTTAATTTCTTTGACCAATGCAGGAAACAGACCTCTTTTAAAGTAGAAGAGGAGTATAACGTGTTTGGGGTACACACTTCATTTGTTTCTTTGGGTGGCTGAAGAAAATCCTCAAATTCCAAACTAGTAGCAGGAAGTGTGATCAAATGTGCAGTCAAGTCAACACATTTTATGTTGTCACCTCTTGCATAAAACACTGTGAAGGCAGTGACTTTATGCAGGGTTCAAGACAGAGGTCTCTGTCCTAGGTGTTCTGTAGCATATCATCTTCACTGGATTCTCAGGCAGGAGTTAATGTATTGCCAAGATGGAAAATGAGATGGAGTTAGGATTAGAAAAGCCTTTGTTTTTCTTTTACTAAAATATCTTTATTATTTGCATTCTATTGAAGTAGTGAATACTAAATAGTTGCAAAAATGTAAGAATTTCAGACTCCTGAGTCTACCTTAGAGCTGTTTGTTCCATAAAGAAAGTTAGAGATAACTATTTTAGAGTACCCAGAAAACAACTGATCAAATAGATAGCAGCTAGATGGAATTTTTCCCCCTGATCTGAGTTACCTGATTGTGTGCACCAGCAAGTTCACTCAGTAGCTTGAAAGCTTAACAGTAAGTCAGCAGGATTGGTGCAGCACATTGCTGTAACAGCCACAGCTTTACTAGAGTCCTGAGTGCATGCTGTAGGAATAGGCATCCCAAATCCTATCAAACTTAAGGTTTTGACTCTAGGCAGTTGTATCAGGCAGAAGCAATATCACCTGCTACCTGCAACCCTGCTACATAATGAAAATCTGAATTAAGACAGTGCAAGAAAAAAAATCTAAAAATCTCTTATAACTTTCTAGTTAAATCTCTTTCTTCAGATGCAGCACCTGATACCACCTTTTTTTTATTGTGTTTATAGGGAAGTGGTTGGCTTGCCAATCAATGGATAACCAAATTCTGATTTTTGGAGCTCAGAACAGATTCAGATTAAACAAAAAGAAAATTTTCAAAGGTCACATGGTAGCTGGCTACGCTTGTCAAGTGGATTTTTCACCTGATATGAGGTAAGTTTTCATGGGAATGAACTTCATCTTAAAACTTGAAGGTGCAGACACTAAATTTCTTTTTGAATCCTCTGCACCATTCATGTTTGCACAGCTGTACTATTTGCTCAGCATCAGACAGAGTTCCCTAGCCAAGCAGAGGAACAGAAAGTTTACCCTTAGCCTGTGATAGGACTAAGTTATACTTGGTAATTGCTCTGCAGAACATTTAGAAAACAGACTGTGTAGTCCAGATCCCCCTTTCCCCAAAGATGATCTACATTGCTGTTGAACCATCCAGAGACTCCCTTTGTTTTGCCTCATCCTGGCACGGCACAGGAGGCTTCCATGTCTGACTTGCATCTGGCACCCTTTGTACGTGGTCTGCAGCACAGGGTCTGTTCCCACGACATTGTCTAGAGTACTTGGGATTTGAACTCGCCCAATTTTCCCAGTTTCTAGGTCTGGTGTGGGTATTGTCATTTATTGTTTGGACAACCATCTCTTTCTTCCTTGTTGGCTTAGTAATATGCCCATACATTTACTACTGTATGTACATAAGATGTCAATTGCTATAAAAACTGGAGAATAACCTCAGCAAAACTGAAGGAAAAAGTGTCTATAAATTTGAGAGGAACTTCTGGCGCTTTCTCTTTTGCTGATGTATTCTCTTTGGTTCCAGTAACACAGTGTATGGTATAACTGCATTGCTTAGCACATTTACCTCACAGTTGATGAATCACCTTCTGCAGGACTTGTGTGCTCTAGAGCACAGCGTGAATGCTAATTCTTTGGTAGGTTTGTTTGCAGGCTGTCAGGCGGGAAGCTCTTTTCTGTTGCTCAGTGTAATAGTGTTATAACACAAGAAGTCTTCAGACATGATACAACTTTTATTTTAATTCTGTTAATACAGCTATGTGATATCTGGAGACGCAGATGGAAAACTGAACATCTGGGACTGGAAGACGACAAAACTCTACAGCAGATTAAAAGCACATGATAAAGTCTGTATTGGTGCAGTGTGGCATCCACATGAAACATCTAAAGTCATTACATGCGGCTGGGATGGTCTTATTAAACTATGGGACTAAAGGGGATGCTACAGAGACCTAAAGATGCAAGTCCTGTATACATCCAAGATTAGAGTGAATTCTGCTGTAAGGATGGGTGGATGTGTGTAATACTGCAGTTCTCAGCTCACTGTATATATGCGCTAAAATCCAGGAAATCTTCAGAAGACTCAGCTGAAAGGATATAGTTCTAAATATGGCATCTGTCCATGAGAAGCTGAGGTCATCTGGAGCATGCAGAATCA
This sequence comes from Grallaria varia, assembly GCA_013396735.1. Taxonomy (NCBI): domain Eukaryota; kingdom Metazoa; phylum Chordata; class Aves; order Passeriformes; family Formicariidae; genus Grallaria; species Grallaria varia. The sequence continues at coordinate 289,566 of VWZG01005405.1, read as the reverse complement.
CGTTAGTTTGTCTTGTCACTGCTTCTGAAAAACACTCTTGTAAAATAAAATAATTTTACAAAAAACTATTTTTCTGGTTCTGGCTGTCAGAGATAATGAGGAGTTAAAGGAGAAAACCAGCAGTTGTTAACTTTCTTCCAAAAAAAGAAGGCTTTCGTACCCCCTGCAAGAACTGGAAAAGATGCATTTGTTTACCTGATTTTAGGTGGAATTTTGTTGTCACAAAAATACTTCTGCCTTTATTGAGCACAAACCCACTTCCTGAGATTTGTTAATTCACAGTAGAAATGAAGAACTAAATGGAAGCTATCAGGTGTCAGGTAAATTCTTATCAGTTGAAGGCTGCATTCATAGTCTTAGTTTCTGTCTACAGATTCATGACAATGACTGACTTTTACGTTTGCCAATAGTCCTCATTTTCAAGATTTTGCTTGTAATGGTTGTGTGCTATGTGTTGGGTTTTTTGTCTTCCCATATGCTGTTTTGTTCCAATAAGTATGACATATTAAAAAAAAAAAGATGTCGCTTGTTCAGTTTGGAATAGTTTGTATTGTAAGCCACATGAAGGTTTTCACAATTTAATGTATATATGTCACACTTTTTCTCTTTAAAGAACTTATTTTTAATAAATCTTTTTATAAAAAGTCTGCTTATTTTTATTCAGTCTTTCTGTCTTGCAGTGTCCACATTAAATATTTCCTACCCTTTGCTGTTTTAATTTGCAGTTGTCCCAGCATTCAGATAAACTCATTCTCTTGCAGTGTTCATTCAAAACTAATGCAGGTTGGTAGCAGGAGAAAAAAATATTTTCAGCGCCTAGTCTCCTCTCTTTTTTGAGCACATAATGGAAATTAAAACATGTAGCACATTTTATCTCACTGATCAGTCTTTAATTACAGTTTTGAATTGTACTGTATTGTTTACTGTAAATCCAATCACTGCTCATCCATTATCAACAAAACCAAAGGAGCAATTGTCTTAATTGACAGCAGGATAGAAGCTGAGGCAAAGAGTCCCATAGGGTCTAGATGGAAGGAAATGGGTTGGTTGTTCTGTGGGTTTGGGGTTGCTTGAGCAGCTGCAAAACAATTCTGGTCTTTCAAAGAGTGCTTACACAAGGTAGGCCCTTGTGAGTGAGCATGGAGCTTTGGCATTTTTAGACCAACTCCCCAAAGCTGAGCTTGAGTCATTCCACTGTCAGTTTGTGCTGTTATGTAACTACACCAAGTGTACATGTTTCCGTTTTACTTTCTCATCTCAGTAGCTTTGTGTGCCTGAAAAACTCTACACAGTGTTTTCACAAGCAGCGTCCTGGTGGTAACTGGGCATTGCCCAGCCTTGTACCCGTGCAGTACTGAGATAGGAAATGGTAGAGCCTGGAGAGACAGGAGAGACCTGGCCCGGCATGTCCTGGTAACTGATCTCCTCTGCAGGGAGAGAAGAGGCTGTTCCTGTTTCTCTGCTCTTCAGGATGTGTGTGGGAAAGAGCTGCTGCTGTCTTGCAGAGGGTGAATTTCCAAGGGGGCGCTTTACACAGGGAAGGTTTGATTCCTGAGGTGGGAATTGAGCTCTGGTGTCTGCTGTGTCCCAGGTGCCGCTTCAAGAAAGGGGGCTGAAGTAATTTGGATAGGCTTTCCTTCTTCAAATACACTGTGTACTGTGTTTCCTGACTGTTAACAGTTTGTATGTACAGGGAAATAGGGAGGAGAAGAGCAACAGAGCAAAGAGAGAAACGTCTCACAGGAACATGTATTAGCTTTCACATCAGAAACACCTTTCCCTGATGCCTTAAAAGAATTTAAATCTTAATACACAAAATGCTTGGCACTGTCATTGGTACAGTGTTTTTCCATGTGTCACCTTCCAGGCAGAACTTTAGATACACATTTATAAAATATGTATATTAAAAGTATAAAAAAATAAGTGTATAAACTTGCAGTAATATACTGGGTCTTTAGAGGAAAAAAAAAAAAAAGTTTCATTAGAAATGTTTCATTCAGTTCTGCTGGAGTTGATTGGGATTAAATGTTTGCAGCAAGGCCAGAATGAAAATTCCCCTAGAAACTTTCAGATAAAATCCTTTGTCCCTCACAGTTGGTCACTGCGTTAATCTTTTGTGGAATTTCTCACATCTGCATTGAAGCCTACAGGGGGAATTTTTATGAGGATAATTCCCTCTTGTCAACTTGAGAGTTGCAAACTGCAAAGCTTGCCTCGTCAGCTAGTTTGCTGTGCACAGGGATAGTCAGCATGTGTCAGTGTGGTGCGAGTCTAGACTTGACTTCCCAGCAGCCGCCTGGGGAAGAGTTTTCTTTCTGGGCTACTCAACTCAAATCATGTCATTCTCATCTCTTCCCCACTTCATGTTTCACCAGAAATCGCTCTGTTACAAGTGTTGGTCAGAGCAAGGCTAGTCTGAGACCACTCCTAGGCTGAATCGACCCGTGAGCAGAGCTAGGGAAAAGGCAGCATTGGGAGAGCTGGAGGCAGGTGTGTTGCACTGCCAGGAAGGAATACAGGCAAGCTGGAGTGCAGGGCTGCTGTCACAACATCATGATTTTGTTCCCGTGATCACACATCTGTAACTTTAAGAAATGACATGTCAGTATCTTGCTACTTTTATTAATATCGATTACATTTACGGTGGAAGTTTAACAGATCAGGCAACTATCTCCATCAGTCTTGGAGTTCTGTCTGGGAAACCTGATAGTTCTTTTGGCCTTTTGCCAGCTTTTTCTTGGACTCTTTTCATCTATGAGTGGGGGAAATGTCCCACATATCCTCGTGCATCTTGCTGGTAAGGAGGCTGGCTCTCTTGAAGCAGATGGTCTTGGCATCTGTCTTGCTCAGAGTTTATAATTGTCCTCAGTAAGATGGGGGTACTCAGCCTTTGCCCTCATTATGAAGAACAAACATCAGAATTACTGTACATCCAGAAAAGTACAAGATTGTCTTGTAAAAAGCCGATTTTTAGCAGCAAGCAGATGTTCAATATGCCGTTGAACACTGTGGTCTTTAACGGCTGATTTAAACAGGGAGCCTTGCAGCTCTGACAGCCCAGTAACACGATGTACTTTCCTTCCTTCTACCAGCTGGTTATTATAAAATCCTGCTCCCGTTTGCTAGGAAGACTCCATATGACAAGCAGCCTGCACGAGGGGGAACACGTGGAGAGCAGAGAAGGGAGGGGAGTTTTGCTTGGGAGACTGCATCAACAGTTGAACCTATACACCAGAAAAAATCAGTTCCTCTGAGGTTGTTCCTCTGGAGACTACATAAGTACTTGTTACTGTAGGTTGACTTCACTAGCATACACTCAAAATTTAAGTCTCATATTTTGCAGTAAAATATGTCTTTTCTGTTAGGCTTGCTGATAAGCAAAACAGACACCACGGCTGTCTTGCAGCACTCAGAGAAAACTGCTTGTGGCTGGGCTATGTTTACAGAAACTGCTTGCAGAGTTTAAAGCTTTCAGAAACACGTTGCGATACTTTCAGCGGGCCACAGACCTGTAAATTCGCCAGGCACACTGGAAGTCTGACCTCAGACCTGTTTGTTATCTTGTATGATGGAACATTTAAAACATGATAAATGCTAAAGCACTGAGCCTTTCTGAGCATCCTTTTGACCTGCTATGCTTCATGCCACTGGGAGACTGCTCAAATGAAACATTACTGCAGATGCACTGTGTTGGTCAATAGAGTAAGAGGTTCTCATTAGGCCTTGGGGGTTTTTTGGGTAGTCTGAAAGAGGTCAAGATTAACCAAGGCCTGCTTCTCTGGTTTGGGAAAGGAAGGCAGCAACACAATTCCTCTAGGGAGTCGTTTCAGTAACAGGAATTTTCTGGAGCTTCAAGACCACTGACAGGTGTCCAGACATAGTTCTGGCAGCTACAAATCTTTCCAGTTTTCCCAGTGTGATTACCCCACAACTGGTGTCTTGGTCCTATTCCCAGCTAAACTCTTTAATTGTGGAGTAAGTTTTTGGTGGTGTTTGGTTGGTTGGTTTTGGAGGAGTTTAAACTCTTGCTAAACAGTATTTAAAAAGAAAATGCAAAAATGCCCTGTCCTAGAAGATCTGTACCAATTTAACTTCTGCCTTCTTTTGGAACCAGGTTAAATTCTTTACATCAGGCAGGTCAAACTGCACCTTGCACAGGGACTTATTTCTTTTTAAGGGAAGAGATTCATTCATTGTTGCAGGTGATTCCCTTCAAGTGCCAGGCTTGCTCTGCAGATGCTGCCCCTGAAAGCCAGTGGAGAGAGGCATGTATAAATGTCCCTGAATGTAGGTCAGCTCTGAACTTCCACCGGCACTAAACCAGGTCTCCACTGACTGCAATTAAATGTCACATTGTGTTAACAAGCACGAAAAAAGCAAGAGTGATTTCCTACTAAATAACCCTGAGGATCCTTTCAAGGTCAAGGGAGCAGCTAATGAAGCTCATGAAATCAAAGTTTTGTAATGAACCAGATGGTCTCAGCTGTTGAATAATTCACTGTAGAGAATGAGTGCCATTTCTTCAGGTATGCTACTGCATGATACGTTTTCTTGGCATCTGCCAAGAAAGGCCAGACATATGTTCCCTTTACGCTTTCTTTGTTCTTTCACAGTTGAGAGGTGCTCATGAAGAACAACACTGCACAAGTCACCGATGGGATCAAAGCCTGGGGCCAGACACGCATGCAATAAATGGCAGGTTTTGGAGTGCAGCATGAGGTCAGGCCTTTCTTTGGCCAAATTTTGGAAAATCCAAGGAAGGCAGCATGGCATCCAGCAAGAGACTGGTTTTTCTGAAGGAATGTGTTACTGTTCTAACATGCTGCCATGGACTCTCCATGGAAAGCTTGTGTTGCAGTATTAACTGTGATAGTTTTGGGGGATTCACATTTGTTGCTGCTCTTCATCTTCACTAGGTCACAGGCAGCATCTGTAAATTCTGAATCACAAATGTGTGTGATTTTTAAATCACTGTGGCCCTCTCTGAAAAGGAAATACCCTCACAGAAGGATAGGTGCAAATGAAACTGCCCCAACACATGGGTCATGTCTCTGAAGATCCACTTTAGACTGAGCTGAAACATCTCCTAGTGGAGTTGTCCAACAGATGCAATTGTGGCTTCACATCAGGAATGAGACATGGTCATTCTGCCTTTGTTAGCGGGGGTTGGCACTGGCTGTGGCCACCATGAATGACCTGAAATGTGGGCAGTGAGGAGGCTCCCGGGCTGGGAGCAATGGGCTGGCTGCTCTGGAGAGCTGATGTGGACACCTGCAGGGAGCTTGGGGAGATGCCCAATGCACCTGGGGACAGCAAGCCAGGAGTCTAGGGGGAGGCCAGGGCTGGACAATACCCGTAACAGTGATGCTGAGCAGATCTGGGGCCGTCTGACTTTCCTCCTTAGCTGCTTCTGAGGAAAGGGCGCTGCAGAGGGGCTCAGAAGAGCCATCTCTCCCTCAGACCAATCAGAGAGAAAAATGGGCTCTACTGCATTCTCTGCAGGAGATACTGGATGCTGCCCAGGCCTGGCAGCCTTTTAGCAATGCCAAGACAAGCCAGTGGCCCTTTCTCCCTGCCTGAGCATGGCCATGCGATTACCAGCCTCCAGCCTGAGGCTGTAATGGGAGAATGTCCTGCCCACACTGGTTTTACTGGTGCACTCTACGGAACCCTTGAAGAAGGGGGAACCTACGGTGGTTTCTATGCAGATGTGACCTGGGAAGAGATGTGGCGTGCAACACTGGCATATGGTTACTGCATGGAGGGGGTCTCAAGAAGCTCATCACCTTCTTCACTGTCTTTCCAACAGTTGCTGTCCTCCAGAGCTGACCCTGGGCAGTGGAATACAAGTGGAATACAAGGCCAGCTCAAACATGGATGCCAAGCACGTGCAGATGTCCCCGAGGTAGCAGGTCTGGTTGAAGGCAGCATGTAGAAGTCAATCTGGTGAGGGTTGGCTGCTGGACCTTCAGCTCTGGCTGAAGCAGCATCAGCCTGCTGATGATAGAATTCCCGGATCCCTTCCTTTCTCTCTCAGCACAGTCCATACAAGGCTGGAGATACCACCTGAGCAGGGTGTACAGCTGGGACCCTGCAGCATGTAGGGGGCACCTGTGCCTGGGTACAGCAGTGAGTGGACACAGACTGACCACACACAACGTCCCTCAGCACCATCCTGTCTGCTGCGGCAGAGTCAGCCAGCACTGGCTTGTGTCCCTGTGCACGTGCCTGGCAGCTCAGTCATGAGGAGATGGGAAGTGAATTCACTTAAGAGTCTCTCCTTTAGGTAAAAGAGATCAACAAAAGAGAAGGGGTAAGGCCACAAAGGCAAGACCTCAGAAAGAAAGGCTGTAACTCTGCTCTAAGAGATGCAGAGTAGGAAGGCGCAGATAGTGCATTAAATAAGTTCTGTTCACTTCCTCCTACAATGTCACATAATTGCCTCCAGAATGATAAATGGCTTTTATCTATCCTGTATTTGAGATAAGGTTTTTTAAAAAATTACCATAGCTATTGGAATCATATTTGCAGAAGATGTAGCCTGAAGTGATCTTGACTCTCTACCTGGCAGTCCCGAGCAAGAGATTAGCTGAGAGTTTACTGAACTCTCTTACTAACCAAAGAAGAACCAGGATGGATCTCTACTCCACTTCTGTAATTTGCATATTGTCATTTTTACTTCAGGGAAGTAAACTATGGAAGATATGCAACCCTTTGGAATTTTAGCATTTGAGAGAAGTCATGTGATTTGGTTTTTAACCTTAATCTATGGGTTTCTTAAACAAATTACAATAAGAAAGCTAGGGTACTTACTTTAAGATTAGTCAGGAGGAAAAACATGTACAGTGCTAGGGCCTGTATTTTTATATCTTATTAATAAAGCAGGGCTCACAGCCGGACTTTTGCCACCCCATTATTTGAAAAATGGGAGTTGAGCCATTCTGCAGTGCACCAAGTCTGATCACTTTGACAAGCTAGATATTAGTTTAGGAATCCCTGGCAGCATCTTGCATTTTGATGAATCTCCTCATGGCCCTGCATCATTAACAACCCCAGTACTTAATGTACAAGGGTTATAGGAAGCATGGCAGTCACAGAGAAGCCATTTCCTACTCATTTTCTGAGGCTGTGTATCTCTTGGCTTGTGTATCACCTAGCTCAGGGATAGCAGCTGGCCCCTGAGTGAAGTGCTTTGCCCAACTCTTGGACATGGGAAATTCAATGCATTGGAAACTGCTCAGCTCTGCTTCAATATCAAGATGATGACATGGTGCACCCCCACAGCGCCCTGCTCTGGGTGACTGTAACCCCTTGCTTCCCAGTCTAGGAGCAGAAAGAGGAGTTACTTTTATAGAATCATAAAATATCCCTAGTTGAAAGGGACCCAATAAGGATTATCGAGACAAATTCACTGTTCCTCACAGGCCTACCTAAAACTAAACCATATCAGTAAAAGAGTTATCCAGACACTTCTTGAACTCTGACAGCCTTGGTGCCATGACCACTTTCCTGAGAAGTCTGTTCCAGTGACTGACCCCCTTCTGGATGAAGAACCTTTTCCTTCTGTGCTGTCTGAACTTCCTCTGACACAGTTTCATTCCATTTCTTCGTTTCCTGGTTACCTGAGAGAGGAGAGCAGCATCTCCCCTTCCACTGTCTCCCTCAAGGAAGTTGTGGTGCAATGAGGTCACTCCTCAGCCTTCTCTTCTCCGTGGTGAACTTGTAAGCCTTGCCCTCAAGAACTTGCACCATCTCGGTGACCCTCCTCTGGACACATTCTTATAGTTTGATGTCCTTGTATTGGGGCATCAAAACTGCACACAGTATTCAAGGTCCGCAGTGCAGAGCAGAGAGGGACAATCATCTCCCTTGACCAGCTGGTGATGCTGTGGCTGATGCCCCCCAGGATATGGTTGCCCCTCCTGGCTGACAGGATAAAAAAACTGCTGTCTCATATTCATCTTGCCATTGACCAAGAGCCCTAGATCTTTCTGCAGGGCTGCTCTCCAGCATCTCATGCCCAGTTTGTAGGTAAAACCAGGATTACCCCCTTACAGCTGAAGAATCTGCCACCCGCTCTTGTTAAACTATACCAGAACACAAAGTGGTACCAAGAGCTCTTCCTCAGCCTTGAGACAAACTGGCAAAGATGGCCTGGCCATGTCCATTTACTCACCACTTTCAGCTTCCCAAACAAGGTGGCTGCTTCCAGGCTGGCATTGGCTTGGGCTAACCCATGGTTGTGTCTAGGAATCATCTGGGAGACTCCTAGATGGCCTGAGCCAAAATTGTGCAAATAGTCTCAGTAATTAACCAGACAGCCATTCCTGTGAATGCCACCTGTCACTGCTAAATTTACTAACACAGGCATAGCTGGGATCACCACCGGTCAGTAGGCCTGGTCCAGCAGCACTGTCCACTTTCTTCCCTAAGTGAGGTCTTTGAAGCCCATGTTAAGTCCTTTTAGAATTAAACTCCACTTCAGCAAATCCTACTGTAACTAAAGAAGTAAAGGGATTTCTTTTTAAAAGTAAAATGAAAAGGAGGGGCAGTAAATCAGAGACTCCATAGGACACAAAGAACTGTCAGTGTGACTGAAAGGCACTAGATTGAAAACCAGCATGCATTTGTTGTAAAAGAAAAAGGTTGACATTTAGTCACAAATTATACTTCCAAATGTGATTAGGAAGATTGATACAAACCAGAACACATGAGGGTACAGAGGTGGCTTTCACTGAAGAGGTTAAAACCCCTTCCATCTTCACTAGCCCCTCGCCACCCTAGTCTTTCACCACTGAAGCAGGGAAAGGTGTTTTCTGCATCTTCCAAGGCAGTCCAGAGTTTGTGGCCTTTGTGGTCAACACGGGTGCTCAAAGCTGGATTTGCTGGAGCAGTTTCAAATCCCACAATGGCTCTGCAGGTCAAGGTGGGAGGCAGGGGCTGGGGCCAAGCTCCCTGCAGTCCCCAAGCAAAGATAGTAGCAGGGTCACTTGCCTGCTGGCCTCTTCTGGGAGAAAGGGAGCTGAGCTGAAGGGCTGAAGCAGTTTCTGCTGGGGAGAGTGGTCCCTGCCCACCCTGGAGCAGAAGGAGCCCTCAGAGAAGTGGAAGAGGAGGAGAGCAGATGCCTGGCTTGGGTTAAAGCCTGGGGAAGGTGAGGGGAATGGCTCAATACACTGGTGAGGCAAAGCAGGGCCTCTGGAAGAAAGCCAGCTTGTCTGTCTGGCTGCTTGCTGAGATCCTATGGACTTGTTGGGTCCAGCACAGGTTCCTGCTCTGAGAAGGGGATGAGGGAGGTGAGGCAGCAGAAGGGTGAAAAAGGAAAGAAGGGTCTGAAAGGAGAAAATGCCAGGACTAAGAGAAAGAACTACATGGGGACAGAGGAAGAGACTTGTTAAAAGCAAAACACTGGGCTGAGGCATACCAAGGGGATGGACACTGAGCCCTGCAGAAGTCAGAAACCAAAGGCAGTTAAAAAGCCGCATATTAAAGACATTGAAGTTGTGAAATCTTCTATTTTAATGCAAAGTTTAATGTCAAAATTCTTTTAAATATAAGAAAAAACCCCAGCTGCTACATATTTTTAGTTCCCCCCCATTCCTTAGCTCCTCAGGGAACGCCAAAGGCTGGCTTCTTGGGGGTGCATTACAGACAATTCACATCCCAGCCTGCAGAGCCCCAGCACAGCAGCAGACCAGGACACCTGTCTGACCGCCCACCTCTGCCACCATCGGTGCAGACCCAGGGTCTGGCCTTCTTGTGCCAGGGGCAAGGAGCTGGGCCAGGGAGGTGGCGAGGAGGTGCAGGCATCCAGGCACAGCGCTGGAGAAGGCACAAGCAAATGTTCAAAACCAACAAATTAAAAAGACTGGGTTTCACTTTCATCTCTTTCACATAAGTGTCTCGCTAGATGAAAAGTCATTTGCAGCAGCCATTGCAAGACTAATTTAAATCAAGCTGGTTTTCCAGCAGATGAACTAGGGAAGCTTTCTTCTATGGCTGAGGACTATGGAGGGTGACCAGAGGGAACACTGTCAGCAGCTTTTCCAGCAGCTGAGTGTCTCTGTCACACCATCTCCTGTTTCAGAAGCATTGAACTCACTTCATGCAGCCAGACTAGCTTAAAGAGCCAAAGTTGAGCAATCAGAAGCTGCTCAATGAAATAGGTAGAAATTTAGTTTTGTGGTGAAACCTGCTTCTGCCAAATTCAGCTGAAATTTGCCAGAGGGTTCAAGAACATACTGTTCTTGACTAAAATTTCTTCCATAGGAAACTAGGCCAAAGAAAGAAGGTACAAATCTTTACAGAGAAGTAACACTTGACCATTTCTTAGAAAGGCGTCTCCTCAGAATCACTCTCCTGCCCAAGGCTGGCACAGCTCAGCCAGTAGAGCTTCCCAGGGCAGTGACAGGATACTTTTCATGCCAGCATGCTCCACCATGGGGCAGCCTGGAAAAGCCTTGCTGTTAACTCCCCCAGACAAACATTCACAGAAACCTCTGTGCTCTGAGACAGGGTACCCACTGGCAAATATATTGCTGTACAAATCTGCACCATGTATCTTCTCCTAGTGCCAGGTCTTTAGAAAACATAAAAATATAAAAGTCAGGCCATTTTGTTAGCAGTCACTGCATGCAGATTTAGCAACTTTAGCCAGTGACGCCAAAGTCCCCTTCAATAACGCTATGGGGCCAGATGGCTCGCAGTCATACATCATAAAATCCTTTCTGCTATTTCCATCTTGTATTTACCCAGCTCAATGTGTAACAGCTACTGGCATTGAAGGCTTCCTTTTTCAGAAACATCTGTGGTTTTGATAGGTCTTTGTAGGTATGGAAAAGCCTGAAGTCCTTCAGCTCCAGTTCTCGGAGCAGACTGTACCAGTATCGCACCACGGTGCTGTCATTGCCGCTGACCTCAAATCCAGGCCAGTGGATGTGCACCTCAAAGACCAGCTGCCCTATCTGTTCAACAACATCTTCCAGGATCAGGTTTTCCAAAATTTTCCACTCGGCACTTTCCACGTCTGCCTTGAGGACATCAATCTGCAACAGAAGCACCATTTCTATGTGAAAATGAGAAACTTTGCAAATATAGTCAGTAACATCTGCGGCCAGGCTTGACCATTCTTTAATATACATAGTTGTTCTTATGTACAAGTCATTTTGTATTTAGAAAAAATAAAAAATCTCAGGGGACTATCATGGGCAGTGCACAACGTTTGATGCATGCCTGTTTACAGCTCTTCTTCTGCGTCCAACTCCTGGTCTGAAAAGCTCTGGATCCTAAAGTCCCAATGCAGCTCCTCCTACAAGCAATCCAGGTTCCTGTTCCTTCACAATTCTTGCGGTGCCATCAGAGCTATGAAGAAAAAGAAACCTACCTAACTAAACAAAGACACCAAGGCCCTGTTGTTCCTTATTTCTCCATCACAAAATTCCTCTACAGATCCAGACCCACTAAGTTACTTGCACCAGAGTCGAACAGGATCCTTGTGAGCCAGATGCTGCATTCTCCACACAAGTGCAAGACAAGGCTGAAGTGAAATGAATACCATGAACATCTCAGGTCACCAGCTGCCCTCGGCCAAGCTGCTGGCTGAAGCTTTCACAGACATCACTACAGGTGCTGAGTGAGGAGGACCAAATCCAAAGATAATTGTGCAAAGGGTTTTAAGGGCAGCTCCTCCAAAGAAATACACATAGCAGAAAAGAAGCTGTGAAGGTGTTTAAAGGGAATAACAGATCTAATAGAAAAGTTCCCTGTTTTTGTTTTAGACTGTTATTATAGTGAGATATTCAGCAATCCAACTTCTCAAAGCCCTACACCACTGTGGGTTGACTTTGCCTGCAGGTTAGCTGGGAGAGAGGAGCTGTGTGCTAGAATGAAAAAAGAGCATTTCAGCACCGTTTCACACCTGGTAGAAAACAATGACCCGCAGTGCAGCAGTGGTCACAGCTGCAGAGCTCAAGGGGAGCCACACAGGGGAAATTCCCACTGTGAGAGTAGGGTTTGCCTGTGCCACTTCCACCTGAACTGCTGCTTCTGCCCATCTGCTCACTCTCAAGATACGTTTGAAGTGAAAAATGAAGACTTTACTTAGAGTCAAGAATACTAAAATAAAAATAAGGAAAAAAAAAAAGAAAGAAAAAGCCAAGAAACAAAACAATAACAACAAAAACCCAGCAAAACCCCCACATTCTCTCTGGCAGTCACCCTAACTGTCACGATAGTGTTGAAAAAGGCACCTCTGCGGGTACAGGACAGAAATTAGTGTGGGTAATGTAAAAGCATGGCCAAGGCAACAATTTTCCTAAGCTGCACTGTCCCAGGACACCTCACTGGTGTCATGCCATGCCCCATCCACGCTGGCTGGGGCCCTGGCTCACAGAACCCAGGGCCCAGTGCAGGGGTTGTGCTGTGAGCACATCTTCTGTACAACCAGGGCTCTGCTTTGCATGGGCCATAGCCAGAAACCATAGGGCTGTGGCAAGGGGTGGCCACATCTACCTTCTCTTGTTCTCTGGATGGCTGACTGGAGATACTAGGGCCTGATCTGGTGAGCTCGTCAGCTCCCATCAGGGGCTGTGCTCCAGCACTACAGATGGGGCATGGGAGGGTAAGAATCTGTAGGTGCTGAACGCTTGCCCATTCTGGTCTCCATCTGTAAAACAAGGGTATTAACCATTGACTACCCTCTGCAGAATGAAGAGGTTGCGCCCATGAAGGGCTGCAAAACTTCAGTGGAACGAGCCATGAAACAGCTGAAAACAACACACTGCATTTTCCGAGCAGGACTTGGGAGACTGGGACTTGAATGAGGTCCATGGTCACAGCCTGAATAATAAGCCAAGCCGCTGCTTGTCTGCTCATTAAGGCGGCATTGTGCCTCCTCCACACTGTGGGAGGCAGGGGGCCAGTGGAAAATGACTGCGGGATTATGGAATTAAAGCCCATATTGTGGTATGTCCACATGGGGAGCAGAGAGGAAGGTTGCACAGACAACCTTAGCTCTGGTATTTCCTAACTCGACCTTACAACAAAGAGGCTGTCAGTCTGTCCATCCGTGGGTCAGTGAAACAGTTGAACATAACGCTCCCTTGGGTTCAAGGGGAGGCTGAATGCAAATGATGCTGCTCATGACATTTCAGCTGAGAACTACTTCATGGGTGAGCTCACTTGTTTTCCTTTATACATTTAAATAAGTTATTTATTTTTCAAATATCAACTCGCATCTCTACCTGTAATGCAATTTTGCAGGTAGCTGATTACACATGGGTGCAATTGCCAAAGGACCACACTGCTGCACTTAAGATACCAAAGATTTTTATCTTTGGCAGACTTCTGTAACTTTGAAAGCAGACAAATTATACAATACCCTTTTTTCTTGGGAGAAAGGGTGGGGGGTGATGGATAGGGGAAGAAATGTTTCTACTAATTTGCTTTTGGTTTCCCATGATCTTATTTTATGGCAACAGTAGGACATCTTTTTCCCAGGGTAATGTTTCCAGTCATCACCCAGGTTTGTTTGTTTTTCTCTTGTGACACTAACTGCTGCTCTGGCTGCTCAGCAGGCACTCTGCAAGCTCTGTGCTTTATTTGCAAAACCCATCTGAGAAGTGGCTGCTAACTAATGTTTCAGTAAAAGAAAATGAGTTACCACAATAACTGCTTAAACACACGCTGAAATGACCAGGAAAGAAACACAAGGCTAGTGGGGATGTGCTGCATACACTAACCAGAGGCTCTTTGTTGCCTTTAGCGCTCCCCACTGCTCAGAGACCCGGGGGGAGGAGGGTACCCATCTCTACCCACCAACTTTTGTGACTGCCTTCCAGGCTAGGTATCTCCCTCAGCCCAGAGTCTTCATTTTATGCCATGGATAGTGTAAAATAAATGGCAGAACAGCTCTGTATCAGAGTATCTGAGCAAATAACAAGCATCCTGCTAACACCAAATGCAAGTTTTGTGATGATTAGACAGCTCAGCATTATTTACCATCAGTGATAAGCAGTGAACTACTGACAAGAAATACACTACCACCTTCCAGGCGCCTTGATTCAAAGTGCCAGTGAAAGGATTAGTGGACATGTCTATAAATTCAGAGTTCTAATTCAACTGGGAGCACAGCTGAATTCTGCTGCACGGAGTAAATCCTGGAGGGCAAAGATCTACAGTGCCTGAAGGTAAAGTATGGCAGTCAAGTCCAAGCACTCACAAAGCTGGTTCCTCTTATCTTCCACAAATCCTTTTATCCTCCACAAACTAACTAGGTCATCACAGAAAAGTAAAAAATGTGGATTTTAAAATGCTTTTTCAGTTTAGCTCCTTTGAAAAAAGCACTGCAGCATTATATCACACTTGGAGGAAAAAAAGGACCTTGCTCATGCACAACCAAGCAAATAAAACAGCTGAAAGAAACGTGTTTTAGTTAGTGAAGGTCAGCACATACTGTATGAAGGCTCATTTCTTCTTTTTAGGGTAATGACTTGTTACAACTGTGCATCGTTTCCTAAATCAGAGATCAGGTCTCTGTTCACCTTGATCACTTTTGAAATACCAGGGTTAACGGGGACTTCAGGCTCTGCGCTGCCCCGTGGGCCCCATTTAAAGCTCCCCATGGAGGAGAGTAAATTGAGAGTGAATAGCTGGAGGAAGCAATTTAGCTGTATTATTTCCAGCATGAGCTCAGCATGTGGAAGGGGAAGCAGGGAAAGGCAAAAACAGCAAATGCCGCACAGGTCAGGTAAGGAGGATCCCTCCAGCTCTGTGGGAGCAGGTTTGTGGTGTAAGCTGGGAGCAGGGAGAGGAGAGCTGCTCATGGCTTTCAAGCACAGAAACAGAGCTCAGAACCACCCCGGCCTCCTGAACCACAGGGACACCCTCACAATTTGAGGCTGGGAGAAATAACCCTCTACTCTGGCTCCCTGATACCAGGTTACCGTTCTGACATCAGGCGTAGAGCAAGAAAAACTGTTGGCTCATGCCTCAGTTTTTTCCCCTCTCCACCTAAGTACAATTCTCTATTCTCAGCAGACAAAATTCTAGAAAAAGCTGTTTAATTCACATTTTGATAGCACATGTCTTTGCAGGTAACACCAGGTTCTTGAGTGTGTGTGTTGTGGGGCTTTTTTAAATGAAGCTTCCTTCTTACTCTTTTCCCATCTGCAAATTTTCAGCATGATACTTCCCTCACTTTCTTTCCTCTCAAAATGCATTCACAGCCCCTCCTCACCAGCAGGAGATGGCTTGGATGTTCAGTCCCTTTCATTCCTTTTTTATTCAGAGCCGAGCCTATAATTGATGGCAGACAGGATGCCACGTAGCCTAATAGCAAATTATGCTCCATAACCTAATAGCAAATTATGCTCTCAGCAGCTTGTGACTGTCTCTCCCCATTCTCCCTGCAATCGGTGGGAGCAGAAAATATCCTGTCTCTCTCTGAGACATCCACTGGGGAGACCAGGACTGCTGTGGGCATGGCCTGAGCAACACGGATACTAAAACAGGCAGAAAAGTCAAACACTGCTGGTCAGTGATGTACAGCTCCAAACAGCAACACTTTTCCTTCAAATCACTTTCCTTCCTTCCTGCTCACACTTCCACTTCTCTCTGCAGCGGTTCATATAATAGCCAGTCTCAAACTAACTCTGGGACAAACGCATCATTTGAGATTATTCACTCCCAATATGACAGAGACGACACATCTTCAAATATCTGCTTAAGGCATCAAAGTCACAAATCTGATTTGTGCAGTTGGGTGCTTACATGGTCTTTAGTCTTTTTTACAGACAACTGTCCAGTTGAAGTCACTCAGACAATATACACATCACTGGAGCAGAAAACCAGCAGTGAGTGCAGGTGAGCTTTGCTCCTCTGCTCTCACCACCGATCCTCCACAGCCTTGCAAGTGACAGAGAAGTCTTTTCTCCCAGTTCTGGTAATGTACTTCTATGAAAACATTGCACATGAGGGGCAAGATACTAAGAAATTTTATGTTTACCACTTAAACTAGAGAAAATGTCTCAAAATCACATTAAAAAAAACTTAATTCTCTCATAGCCAACTGCCAGTATAGCAACAGCTTGACAGACGCAGTAATGGCCCCAGACAAACGTACCCATCCAGAATATCCGCCCGGCACATGCAGGAGGCACCAATCTCAACTGCATGCTCAGGAACACTTTGAGTACTTTGACCATGCTCTCCCACGGGGGATTGCTCCCAGGAAGGATCCACGCAGACAACCCAAATGAATTCCTCCCACAGATGCAGAGTCCAGGTCTGGGAGCACTTGGCACTTTCATTCCCCACTTCTTCCCTTGGTCTCTGATGCCAAGAAATTCCCACATACTCTCTCCATCTGGAAGCAATTTCTCTCTGAGGACCCCTTACAGAAAAGGATACATACACCTGCTCCAATCCAGTTAACTGATGCCTCTTACTCCGGTGGACAGGCAGAGAAGAAGGGGCCTTTTAGCTGACAGGAGGCTTTTTTTCAATGACACTTTACCAACGGACAAAAATCTCTAGACAAAAAAGCACCATCTGATTTATGAGATCAGCACTGCCTGACATCCTTTCTCCCTGGCTGCACTTGGTCAGGAGGCCACAGGGTTTCACCTGTGGCCTTCTGTCACCACAAACATCTTCCTTTGCCATGGGACTAGTTATTGACATCTTCCCATCTTAACTCAGGCTAGGCACTGACACGGCAGCTCACTCGTTAATCATCTCGTCACAAAATAATACAGGTTCCTAAGCCTGAACTGATTTTCAGACAGGTGTGATGTGTTTAGCTAATCTTAAAGCTAAACATCTTGTCTAGCTTGCTACCCACCAAGACCAAGGTTCCTCTAGAGTGACCCAGAGAATAGGACCTACAAGCTCTCTGCATGGAGCAGGCCAACACTGCACATAGACAATGATGAGGGAGAAGACCTTCCTCTCACAGAAAAATTGAGCATCAAAGATCTTGGTTCCCCATTTCCTTGAACTGAGACCAGTCTCCAGAGCAGGGAACAGAACCTCAGCACTAGCTGAAAACTCAAAGTGATGCTTTCTCAGAGGAAACAGGCTGAAAAGTCACTGTGAGAACAAAAGCCCCCAAACAGTGACCTCCTCACCTGCTCCGAGTGGCAGCAGCTCACAAGTGTACATCTCTGTTCAGAAACACCATGCCCCAGCTTCCATTTACACTGTGTTACCTCTGTCAGTTTGCATGGCTTTCCTGTTGTACACTAAAAGATGAAAACAACATCCCCTCACCAGAGGCTTGAATCCAATGGCTAGATTGCCAAAGTGGTAAAAATACCACAAGGGAGCTGCAGAAACCTTGACCTTAAATTATTTAACAGCATGATCAGCAGCAAAAGATCTGCTTGCCAAAGCCCACTTTAAACACTGCATTTATTCCACCAGCAGCCAGGCTGGAAGTGCAGGCGCTATGCACACAGTCCTGGCCAAGCGCACGAGTTGCTTTGCAAAGAGCACACTCAGCCATCTAATCTTGCAGGAGATGTCCCATTGCCCACTCCTCCCACAAAGGGACAAAGAGGGGAAAATCTTTTCATTTCCGTTCTTTTGATCTTCTCTGCCAGACACTGCGGGAAGCCTGTGGGAACGGATATTTACTCAAAAGAATAAATGGCGTACTCTAGACCCTCAAGTCTCTTCATTAGAGGGGAACAAATGTTTGTAGTATGTTTGTGTTGCCCCAGCACCAAGCAAGGACAGTGGGACCCAGCTCCATGCTAACATAAAGCCACACTGTCTTGGTCTTGCTAAAGGTGCAAGGGACAGAGGGCTTAGGCTACTGTAAAATAGTTACACACAGTAACCAGCATTTCAGCTGCAAGACCTACTACTGTTTATTAATACAGTGCCCATAGGGGCCTTCAAAATGTGAGTAATTGAAGAAAGGGATCAGAGTCCCATCTTCAAAAAATGTTCACCACGACTTAAAGAACATCTCTTGCAGGGCGAGAGTCTGCAGCCCTGGTATAACTGGGTAGCCCCAGTTAAATTTGGCAGAGGACTTACCTCCCATCTGCACTAGCCAGAGCAAGCTCTAAGACAACACCTCTCCACAGGGATCTATTTGTTTCACTCTGTCTCTGGTCCAAAGTGCCAACCTGCCTCTCTTCTGTTTCACTGTTTGTCCACCCGGCTATTTACTTGCAACCATGACAGGAAGAAAGCTGCACATTCCTGAAAACATGAGTAAGAAACACCCCAAAATGCTTGTATGTCTCAGATTTCATCTGTGACAGGCACTGAGGAGGGGCAGCAATTTTTAAGAAAGGAGGGACATCTTAAACTGCTGTCAAATCAAAAATGAGATCAGAAGGGATCCAGACAATGAGATGAGAGTATTCAAACAAGACACAGCCAATTCTAATTACAAGAATTTGTAAACCATGAAAGGAGGAGGTATGAGCTACTAAGGACAAACATGGGGGGGAAAAAAGAGTACATTTTTCAGGGAGCCCCTAACTGCTCTGGATAGGACATTTATCTAAAGTGCTTGTTAATGTCAATTATTCCCTAGAAATTGTGAGAAAGATGGGCAGTGGAGAAAAATGACAATGCTTATGAGAAAGATGTTGCTCTCAATTCTCGTTAAACCAGTGTCATATCACGGACCACGACCCTGAGCAGATATTCAGCACCTTGGCCAAACTAAAGCTATACAGATTCACACTACCGTGTTTAAGGCAGTGTCAATGGCTTAAGCAGGAGCTGAGAAGCATGACTACACATCTGGTATCACCTTGCAAAGAAGCAGTGCAGGTTCCCCAGGCTCCTGCCAGAACTCCAGTTTTGGTGGGAGGAGGGAACCAGGACTGACTGGTTTCTTACAGCAGCACCATGCCAATGATGACTCCATGGTGCCCGCAGTGACTGCCATGTTCTTCTGAATGCAACCGCTTGACACTGAAATAGTGGTATGCTGATGATGCTGCTGCTGCTGAAAAGAAGGTGGAATTGAACACAGCTTGCACAGCCCTCTAGTAAAGCTGGGGGAAAGCAGATTTTTAATACCTGGTTTTTTTCTGAAAAATCTTAACAACCGCAACAAAATTTTAAAAAAGGGAAATAAAGCCATAAAAAATTGGCCTTGTTTTTTAATATTTAGGAGGCAATAATATGCTTTGAAAGAGCCTTTTATTTTTTTCAAAGATGACCTGCCTTAAGTTCTGTTTCAACAGCACAATACTTCAATACTTTCATTACAATTCAGGCAATGCACTAGCCCTCTTCCTAGGGGAAGAAAAGGCTGTGTATCACATTAGATTCAGCCAATGGTATCATTAAAAACATCTTTCCTCCATGCCTGACAATTGTATACTAAACAGCACCTTCAGGTCATTCTGTAGAAACACCAATATTCTTAACAACATCTTGAGAAGTGCTCCTGGTGGAGAGAATTTTAAATGAGGTGAGAGGAGATGTAAGGGACGAAGAAAAAACGCTCTAAAGGAATGTGTATGAGGCACTCCATGTACACAACACAGAGAGCAAGAGGTGGTGAGCAGTCATCATCACCATCATAATCATCATCATGGCTCGGCTTCGTGAACGAAGATTTGGGAAGGGCTCTACCCACGCTTGCTGCAAGCGCGCTGATGGCTAAAGAGGCCAATGCGAGACAGGCAAGACTGATTGCAAAAGGCACAGCAGAAAGTCACCATAGGCGGTGTTGGTGAGGCACGGTTCTTTCTGTGTTGTCTTTTCTCCTCGAGACTGATTCTGCGTGCGTTCTCAAAGGAAGCAGCAGTGTTATGGATGGTGTGTCTCCATGCCTCCTAATTGGAGGCCAGAGTGGACCATTGATGGTAGTCAATATCCAAAGATCTTTGCTTTCAGAAGCATGAGGATGTTAAGCCCATTTCTCCTTGCAGCCAAACTCTTCAATCTACTTAAAACTAAAATACTTTAGGCAGCAGCAGCCCCAGCTGACTAAGCAAATATAGAGCTATTACCACATTAATTTCATTTTCCCTAGAATGAAAAAATATATACACCCAGGAAAGAAACACTGTATGTCAGGAGCTTAGGGATCACTCAGGGGCAAATTATTACAAGGTTAAGAAAGGTAGCATTTCCAACTGCAGCTGGAAACATCTGCACTAGTTTGATTGCCTCTTTTCAGCAAGTGAAGTAAAACTCACCAACTCACTGACTCAATCCCAAACAAAACAGTTTACACAGAGCACAAGTTAGTGCTCAAACTGCAGCTCCACTCTCACTCCAAGGAAACTGGTCACATTTCACAGAGAATGAATTTGGCCCAGCATCTGAAAAGATACCCTCAAAGGGATTGAATGTGTGTGTCACGGGAAGTAAGTCTTGCAAGAACTCATAAATCAAACTGTGGAGCTAGAGGCAGATGCTTATCATAGAATAACATGCTCTCCAGCACTCCAAGCTTTTACTCTAATTGAATGACTTTAAAAGAAGAAATTACATATTCTGGCTAACTTTCCCAATGTTATCATCTCCGGCACCCTTCCTTTCAGCACAAACAGCATGGAAATCAGGTGTGTGAGACTAGTTTGCACAACTTTGAAGTCCTGATCTCGTGATTTGTCAGACAGATGACAAGCACAGAGCTGAGTCTGCAGAAAAGTCACTCAAGATGACCTCATTCAGCCTTAGCCATCCAAACCCAAAACAGTTGTCCAAATACTCGTGGATGAAAGACCACAGAGAATAGCAGGAACTTCTGAAGGGCGATTTGAGATGTACCGGCCACATCATCCAGCCTGTTTTAAATATCTGCCCTTGAATGAGACAAACCGCACCTTAACAGTTTCACTTGAGTTTATATAGACCTCAACAGCCATCTCAAACATAGAAATGTAAGCTAATGGAGGTGAGCTTCATGCTCCTCCATTACATGGCAGGTCATTTATTTAGACTAAAAGCTCTAAATGCTGTGATATTGCATCTGCATCTGGTGCAAAAGGGTCCAATGCTAACACAGGACTTTACTGTGGAGAGTTACTCCTACCACAAATAGGTCAGGACCAGCCATTTACACTCTAAAAAAGTCAGTGTTCTGGGACAAAACTCTGTGCCATTCAGAAATTGATATAACAAAGAGGCAGTCTGATGAGTCACAGAAAAGCAAACAAGATGACAAGCAGTAACAGTGCAGACATTTCCAGTGAAGGACAAGGAAGAAGGCAGTCACAGCCTGAGTCTTAGCAGAGACACCACTGGGACTTCTGAATAGTACTGATTGCTGATGTTCCAGCTGCATGAGGGGCAGTGCAACACTAATAAGATGTTATGGGAAATACAGGATCTCTCATGTCAGAGAAGTCTTAGAAAGGCTGGTATGACAACCCCACAAAAGCAAAGGCTGTTCTTCACAACTATATATGAATGGTAAATAACAGCTGCAGCAGATAAAAGGCCACTTAAGCCTAAAGACCCCTGATTGCACAAGAAAACTTGGATTTGAAAATAACAAGCATAAAAATATGATGAAGGGTGGTGGCTTCTTTTCCTTCTAGAACTGAGATCTTGGAAAAACTCCAAATAAGCATAAAAAACAAAAAAAAAACCAAAAAAAAAAAATTAAGCCCTTTCAAGACAGAACACAAAACATTTACTTAACAATTTGTGATGCAATGATTCAAAAGACCTGGTCTCATTTTTTCTTTCTGACACTAAGCCACATGTAGCAGAGCAGACCTGAACTTGTGCCTCCAGCCCCAGCAAGGCAAAGGGGGATGTTCCCTGTCTGCAGCAGCAACAGTGACAAGGACTTACCTGCCTGCAAGAGCTCCCAGGCTTCTGGGTTCCTGGCTTCTCATCCTGAGCTCAGGCTTTCTCATCAGGACATAGACCAGTCTGCAGGTGCTCGTCAGATGGTACTGAGGACCTTCTGTGTGTTAAGATGACAGCCGAGCCAAATGTATAAACCCTGGTGGCATCCATACATTGAACTTGGACACGGCAGCCCCTGAGTGAATGTAACTCACACTAACAAACCCCAGGCTCCCTGTGCAATACCTAAGTCTACCCTTGCAAGGGAAAATCAGAGTTAAATGATTTTGTCTAGGCAGGATCAAGAATTCATAAGCCTATTCTGGCCCCTGCAGTCCTGAGATGTGCATTAGAAAGCTTAATTGCATGAATTTGGTTGCTACAAAAGTTGAACATGGATGTTTCCCAACCTGAAGAGTTAATTTTTCGTTTTGTTACTAAAATCTCCATGCCCAACTCAGCTGTTATACATTTTCCCTGGACTTCTATATTATTATATTACTGCCAAAAAAGCTGATTTTAAATAAAAATTGCAAATATTTTCTTTAACATTTTCTCTTTCACACCAGTCTTCACAAAACTGAAAGTGCAGCACAAAATAGACTCTATAATATCTGCTTTAGGAGAGAAGCAGTCTAGGAGGAGACAATATTATTAATCAAAATGACTTCTGGGTGTAGTGCTTTGAAGTTCTCTGGAATATTAAATAATGGGTAAAGTGAAGGAAGTTTTCTCTTTTGAAATCCTAAATCTGAGCCTATTTGATAAAATGAAGCAGATACCTGTTAGCCAAGTTTTCCCAGAAAAAAAATCTTCATGAAGAGACAGTGTAAATTAAAGCCTTCAAACCAAAATCAGGATGTAAAGATTGCTTTGCATTTCTTTTCATAGTGAACAGTGACACAGTTTGGTTTCTTACAGAATTTGTTCAAGATTACTTGAATGGCA
Source organism: Grallaria varia (assembly GCA_013396735.1). Lineage (NCBI taxonomy): Eukaryota > Metazoa > Chordata > Aves > Passeriformes > Formicariidae > Grallaria > Grallaria varia. The sequence goes on along the minus strand of VWZG01005405.1, from coordinate 266,841 downwards.
GGAGTCGAATGCAACTCTGCTGTCCCTGGAAAGTTACAGCTACAAGCACTTCCTGATTAAATGAAGGTTTTACTTTGCATTCTCAGAGTCTCCTTTCCAGATTAATTTATTTTACGAGAAACTATTTCACCCACTGCTGAGCTATACGGCCAAGGAATGCAAATTCATAGCACTTGCTGAGGGCATAACACAAGACTTGTCCTACAGAGCTCCAGAGAGAAGAAAACTACTACTGAAATAAGAGTTTGCATGTGTGAACATGCATGCCCACTCGGGACCGAATGAAGTCTTGCTTGTTGCTGCTGCTCAGGGCCTTTCTGTCAAAGGTTTTTAATTGCGCTTTATAGCACAATCTTTGGAATACAGAATACATGTAGTATTTTCTGAGGACAACACTGACGCCATACCCAAGACCAATTCAGGCTGTGACTAGGTGAATGGTTTATTTAGACAGATGACTTAGCCCTCCTGTAACTGAAATTAAGTCTGATGATTCCCTAGCAAGACCATGGAACCAGCTGTGACTGGTCTAGAAGGGCACAGGGATATACACTCGACACTGTCTCCCAGAGCAGTCTTGTATCCAAGTGAGGATAGTCTGGATGAAGAGTTGTCAATGGATTGTACTCTACTGGGAGGTCAGTTACAAGTAGAGCATCACACAGCCTATACTTGGATTCATCCTGTTTGACACCTCCATCAGTTACCTAGAGGAGGTGTTAGATGACACTTCTGGCATGTTTGTGGATGACATCAAATTGGTGAGACCAGGCAATAAAGACACGCTAGGGCAGAGTTACTCTGGACCAGCAGGCTGGAAGAATGGGCTGACAGGAACCTGATGAAATTCAACAAGGACAAACACTAAGTCCTGCACTTGGAGAGGAAGGACTCTCTGCAATGATACAGGCTGGGCACTGCCTGTCTGGCTGGGGAGCAGCTTTGCAGAAAGGTCCTGGGTGTCATGGTGCAAAGAAAGCCAACAGCATCCCAAAATGTATCAGCAGGAGCACAGCCCATAGAACAAGGAATGCGATTATCTCTGTGTACTCGACACTTGTGAGAGTGCAACTAGATACTACATCTAGTTTTGGCTCCCACAACACAAGACACACAATGATAAACCAAGGGGATTTCAGGTGGGAGCCACCAAGATGGTTGCAAAGAGGGACTGGGGGAACAGGGCTTGTTCAACTTAGGCAGGAGATGGCTTTGTTGAGGGAAAAAACATCAGCCTGTAGAGCCTACAAAAAGGTGATCATGACAGCGGAGACTGGCTCTTCAGCAGTGCTTACAAGTAGGATAAGAGACAACTGCCACAATTTTAAATCAGGGGCTTTCAGAATGGATATAAGGAAAAATATTTTCATCATGAGAACAGTCCAGCACGACAACAGCTGATCCAGAGAAGTTGGGCAGTCTCTGTTCTGGAGAAAACTCAGCATTTTTCAAGATCAGAGCAGATAAAGCCTTGAACAACCCGGTCTGACTTCACAGCTGGCCTTGCTTTGAGCAGAGGACTGAACTACAGGCCATTTAAGATCCCTTCTGTCTGGAATAATCCAATGACTCTGTAGGAAGGAAGCTTCCCATCCATCCATCACTAATTCACAGGGAACACCAGCACTGTAGCATCTTCATCGCAGCAGGTAGTTAGAGAACATGAAAGTGAAAGCTTTCACAAAGTTGAACTCTACTGCAATAAGAAAAAAAACCCTGTGCACCTTTTTTCCACTGTTCATGGGCAGTGTAGTACAAAGTGTGCACACTCAGTTAAAAACCCTGAGTGTGGGGATGGGGAAAGGGAAGACGAGCAAGATCAATTTTTACATCTTTATCCTTTCCTGTGGCCGATAAAATACTGCTCTTCTCAGAAGATACACCGGTAAATTTTCAGTTTAGAACAGTATACCAGGAAATAAGACTTCCATGACACCCTTCTGAGATTATCCCAGGTCTTAAGAGATTTCACGCTCTAACAGTTCCCAAAAATACTGACTACATGTTTCCTTTGTCAGCTGCATCCTAATATAGTACTAGATAAGTCCTCAACCTCCAGGCTGTTTACACTCCTCAGAAAATAGAGGACTGTTATGCCACATAGACAGTCAGAAAGATCAAGATCTTTTAATCTTTCCTCACATCAACTCTAACACCAAAAAGTGTTTGTATTTCTTGCAGAATAGCAGGTGTGCTCTCATCTGAGTCAGTGTGTAAACAAGCCCATCCAAGTTCTTTGATTCTTTTGCACACAAAACCCCCAAACTGCAAGTTTTCTTTTCAAGGCTACAACAGCAAGAACTCCAGGAGGCCTTGTCTGTGTTGTTTTCATCAGCCTGATCTTCTAACATCAGTGGAAATAGTTTCAGTCACTTGTAGGGTCTCGGATCAAGTCCCAGATCTTAAAGAATAAAAGCAAAGAGAAAATGAGGCATTAACTTCAAATGCAGCTGCCTGGAATTCCTGCCTTGAAGTGGGAAATAGAACAACGTTGAGGGTAAATGAAAGGATTCTCTAAATTAAAAAGAATGGGATGAAGAGAATGTTTTAGCTTTCTAATTGAAAAAAACATGCTTTGGAAAACATTGTGTAAAACTGTTTTGAATTAACTTATTTATTCAGTCAAGGGAATATTCCACTCACATTCACCGGAAGAACAAAAACTTGAATGTCACAGTATTTACTTTGACGCTTCAAAAATTTCAGCTTCTTGATGTCTTTACACAACATGCAGCTTCTCAGGCTGCCCTCTAAATTGAAGAAAATCTAAACAGAACAATGTGAGGACAATCAGCCCACTCAGGTATTTCACAAATACATAGTAGCAGAAGGCTGCAGAATGTGTAACAGCTTTATCCTCACCGGAAAAAAAGTCAGCTCTCAACTTCACTAAGTCACAGGGAAGCTACTCAAATGCTAACAGAGCAAGAGGCTGTATATACTGTTCACAATGTGCCAAAACACTTTACCAAATCCCGTGCCATGTGTACACAGCTACAAGAAAGCCTGGTTGCATGTGTTATGTGTGCGTTGTGATCCTTGGCTGCCCTCCAGCCAGCTGGTTTCATGTCAGCTAATTCTCGCCCGGAAAGTTACATACTCAGAATTCATCGCTACATCCTTCTCGTTCACACAAGGTCTCACAATCACTCAGTATTACCACAATAACCAAGACTGACTGTTCTCAGCAGGTCTGGTATATCACAAGACTTGTGCATTTTTTTCTGGATCTGGTCATTAATTATTAGCTCTGTGACTAATTCTTCTAAAATCAAAACAAACAATGTAAAGTACACATCAAAGAAAAGCCATCTCTCTGTCTCCCCAGATGTTTTACTAATAGACAGATCAATAATTACAGTATGACTGAGAAGTAGGAAAAGGCTTCTTTTTTCTGCTCTTATCTTCAAAATGGTACAATCAGTAGAGCTGAGCCAAAAGAAAATGTTAAAGAAAAGCAAGAAGTGAACTGAAAAGGACATCTTGCATCTTTTAATAACAAACCAAACAAACATTGCATTGCTTGCTTTGTAAATCTTACAGAAGAGCTACTCCTTAGCTCAGGCTGCCTATTTGTTAAAAAACAAAGTCAAGAAGAACTAGCTACAGGCAATGAAGTACATTAGCATTTGAATTCATGGTTGTGTATCCTCTGAAGGAAAAGCTCTTTTAAAAGCAACCTAAGGAACTTCTTCAAATGTATCTGGTAACATTTATTTAAAACTTGAAGATTTCTGAAATCTTTATAGTTCCTTAAAAACCAACTGGGAAATGCTGAAAAAAAACAAAAACATAACAGAAAAACCAACCCACAATTGCTGCCAATTTCAAAACAGGATGTTTTTGTTGTTGGCAACTGTAATTAGGACCAGTGACCTTGAAAATGTAAACAACCCATCCATTACCTCTTCTAATTATTGTTGCAAGTATTTTTTTTCTATTTATAAACTTGTCTGTGTGAGTAGTTAAACATTTGTTCATACTCAGGCAAAGACCAGAACTTCCACAGGACTAAAAGTGCTAGCACCCAATGTCACCAACTAGTTCAAAGGAAAAGGAAGTGAGGAGGAGGAAGAAAGTATTTAATATACGGCTAGTGATTTAAAAATCACAGTGGCTATTGTCAGCACACAGAAAATGCAAGACAGAAAAGGCAGCCCTACAAGAAGTGCACTACAAGTACTGCTGAAGAAAGATGCACTACTAGGAAAAAACCCTGGAAAACGTATGGTCTCCTCAGACAGCAAGGAGGAAGTTCTGAAGCTTTGCCAACATGTAATCTTGCAGCCAGAAACCTGACACCTGAGTCCTTACCTTCTGATGTCCAAATTCATTCAATATTGTGCCCAGCTTCTTTGTGTTGCTGTGAAGTTTATGAGCAGCAATGGCTGGATTGGGATCCCTCCAGTCAATGGACAGGCGATGGTACCAGAGGTGCCGACCCTCCTGGATGTGTGCTGACTTGATGCTGGGGTCAAAGCGATGCACCTCACATCCACTGTTGGCCATGCCAATCTCAAACTGGTTGTCATCATTACCTAGCCTACAAAACAAACAAACAAACAAAACCAAAAAAACCCACATGTAACTATTTGTGCTGCAAGAGGAACTATTAGTGTGGGGGACATTCTGAGGATGAAATAAGCTCAATGCAGTAGGATAAGAACAAAGGGCTCCTTTCATGTCAAGAACTAAACCATTTTTAGCCAGTCTGAGAACCTTCCAAAAGAGATTTTTCTTAATTCAGAAGTTGACAAAATTTATAAGAAAGTAAATTAAATGTTGGAATCCTTGTCCTGTCATTATTCATAATCATATTTTAAATGTATATATATTTCTTAGTTTTCAATTTGCCTTTTTTTTTGGACAAATTTACAATACTTTCCTTAGTTCCCACTGCACAAACTTCCATTAAACAAAGCATAAGCAGAAGAGCAAATACATTTAAAATTTATACAATACTGTTTTGTAAAAATCTGGCATATTTCACACCATATCTATCATCTGGTGTTACAAATATGAGCCACAATGACCACTAGTATGAACAAGTCGCAAGAATCAAATGCCTGTCTTTCTCTGTGGAGAGGAAGACACAGATGAATTGAAAAAACCTTAAAAACAACCACTTCACAACAGTAGCAGAGTTGTTACATGTACTTAAGAGAAATATTGATGCTAATTTGGTGAAGATCTCAAAGAAGGAGAAAAATTAATAGCCCCATTGTACAGCAGTATTGTCTCAGTCCCTATCTCTGTGAGAAGACGTATTTTACAAGGCTATGCCATATTGTCACCTCCTACAGCCCATTGGTTCATACTGGGTTCACTAAAACTAAGAAAAATGTGGTATTTACCACTGCAATCACATGTCTGGACCACAGGCCCTCCCTACTCCGTAAAATAGGATTCTCTCTTCACTCGTACTCCTCCAAGCTTGTTCCAAATGTGATTCAAATCATGTACTGAACATTAAACTTCAGCAAAATTAACACACATGTAGCATTAAGAAGAGAGTGAAAATTTTTAAACAGCGCTTCAGCCAGGTGTGCTAATTGAGACTATCCACTATGGACTAACAGCACAGCATTTATCTCTCCTGCACGAACCAATACAGGGCAGCACTCTCAGATGCACTGTCAGAGCACCTGCTACACCACACCACAGCTATCCTTAGAAACAGTGTGAGTCTGAAATAATTTTGACTACTTACATCAATACGTAAAATGCAATACACTTTAAATCATGTCACACTATGACATTAGGCCAGCATTAATTCTTTTACATAGATGACATACTAGTAAACTAATATGAATTCAACTCACAAAACAATGTTTGGAAGAGCGTATGTTTTGGAAGTTACCACTGTGGTATGACACTTGCTGTATATACTGGTTAAGCACAGTGTAGTGATACCGTCTGAGGTGGTCTTCTCCTCAACCATCTTCCCTTTCGCGATTCCTGGGGCAGTACAAGGAGACAGGATTTGCAAAAACAGCCTAGTGTGCTTTTAAGAACAACTCTATTTCACAGGATTTCCTCTGTGTAAGAGGAAAAGAGAGGCATTTTCTTTTAACACATTCAACACACATTAGGAAAAAAGTTCAGAAGTTAACTAAGTGAATCAACACATTTGTTTGCATGTGGCTTTCTACAGAAGGGACACTGATGGACAAAGACCTGTGTAATCCTTTAGGAATGAGAAGCTGGCTAAAAATGAACAACATGTGAATTGTTGGGGGCAGTTTCAGCATTAGAGTGATGAGCCTACCAGCAACTGATGACACACTTCTAACTGTACCAGCTGCTACAATCCAGAGGGCTGGATGCATTGGTGTAGACAAACCTCAGGCTGCCTCCAAACACATTGTTACTCATGTGGACTGCAAAGGGAGGTTAACAGTGGTGGAAAACAGAAAAAAAAATACAGATGAAGGTAATGAAGGGGCTGATATATCTCCTGACACTCTAGCTAACAGCTCAAATTTATGTCAGAAGAGGCATTTAGCCAAGAACAAATATTTAGGGGAGAAAATAAGGCCATCTCCAAAGGAAATGGTTTGAAAAATGCCTGGCTCACATGCAATCATGCTAAGGGATAATGTAGCATGAAAAAGATAAAGAAATTGGATCTCCTAAGAAAGATTTTGTGTCACTTAAAAGGATATATTCATTTAAAGAGAAAGGTGTGGAGGCCACAGAATACTAGAGGCCTTTCCCCACAATCAGGAGAGAGCAGCTGCTGCCTCCATCAACAGCAAAATAAAACATGCCAAAGACACCGGCCTATTTTTGCTGGAAAGGAGAAGGGAGCCCCGTTGGAGAGCACACAGTCCCCTGCAGTGGGAGCAGGGGTGGGCTGCAGAAGCAGCACCTGCAGGACTGTCTCTCCCAGCCTGTGTGCGAGTGCAAGGGAAGGGCTCCCTGACACTGCTCCCCTCCGGCAGCAGGGCAGGGACGCTGACCCAGGACAGAACACAGCACAGCAGGGAGCAGTGTCCCTTGGCTGTTCCCTGCTCCCAGGGTTCACAGAGGGTCACGGTACACAGACTTGCACTAAGAATAAGCACCGTACTCCAGCTTGCACTGAACAAAGCATTGCACTGGCCCCTGCATCATCCAGGAGTGCAGCAAGCACACAAGTGGCACAAAAGCTGCTTTGTCTTCCCCAGCACAGCTCTCATGGGCACCTGTAGCTGATCCAGCCTGAGAACTGCAGGTACTCCCACAACCATCTCTGGACAGATCTATAAACACATACATGCATGTTAAGATACAGCTTTCCCTTTCTTGTGCTTCCCCTCCTCCCCTTCTTTTTCAAAGGAAGAAAACTGAGCTCTGCAGCTCAGGGATAAAAAGAAGCATCCCCTGCCTGGATTATAAAACCCCTACACTTTAGGATGCACCTGAAATGGCATTTGTACTGTATTGCAGTGAGACTCTTTAAATCTCTACTAGTAAGTTTCTGAAATCCTATTCATTTATGTTGTCCCAGCTTGAGTGCCTGCCTGTGGTGTTTGTAACTCACTTAGCTTAATCTAAGCAGATTTAGCACTAATAACTAGAGCTCACTAATGCATATTGCAATTATGTATCACACTGGGAAATCCGCTCCCCGAAGCAAAAACATTGCTGCCTCCCCGCAGTGGAAGCAACTACAACTAATCTAAAAGGATCCTCAGATGTTCCAGACACTGCTTGCTCCCATTCACAAGTAACCTCTTCTATAGCATTCGAGGAGTCAAAGCCTAAGCAGCATGTTTTGTTCCAATTTTAGTGATATATGGATTTAATTCAGGATTCCCAGTAAGACTCATACTGAACTTTCACATTTGTCCTCCATCCATCCTCTCCACAGAGAATGTTCTTCATTGGAAGCAGCTACTCCCTGTTTGCTCTTCATGAAGCACATGAAATAACAAAAATGTTTAGAGGGTTTTTTTGTCTTACTCAGAACAAAAATACTTTTCTGTCTGTTAAAAACTGAAGGAAGTGAGTCTGAGGGGAAAAATTATGTGGTAACGAGCTCCAAAGGCTGCGGAAGTAAAGCGGTGGATTGAAAGACTTCTTCTCCGTAACCTCAAGTACTTCCCTTTTATTTTTTAACCTGTTTTGTGTGATGCATCATGGCTGGTTACTTATTGCCTGTGTGTGGCTGACAACTGATGGGAGAGCCAACATCAATTTCAATCTCTGCTAAGCCCTACTGTTCCATCAGTACAGAAAATCCAGCATTCAGGCTCCCTGGACCTGGTGCAAAACAGCACCACATACGAAGTACTGGTATACATGCCCTAGCTCAGGTTTGTTCAAAATAATTAGCAAAATATCTCTGTGCAGGTCAGATTCATGCCAAATCTGCATTTCCCAGCACAGACGAAATCAACTTTGTGTTGTACCCACTGGCCAACTCAACAAATATACCATTCTCAACCCACACTTGATGCATAGCAACAGGGAAAAGGGGCATTGATACAGGAGCTCAGGTCTAATATTAATGAACATAAAGCTTGAAGGGCAAGGTCTAAATTAATTCCACTGAACTTTGAGTACTTTACCAAGACATTTACAGTCAGCAGCTACATTATCCCAGACTTCCTGTACAATCAAAGGAAACCTATACCTATCTCCAGAATGTTATTTAGCTTAGCTGATTTTCCACCTGAATGTGCCTGCCTCTCCCTAACTCTTCCCTACTGGAAGGGCCCTCAGGCAGTAAGTCAGTACTACAGTCTAGCAGGTGAAGTCTGCAACAGAGCATCTCTCCTAACTTCCATACAAATGTGAAGAGCTGAGAAGAAAAAAATCATGTAAATCTATATTTTGGCTTAATACCAGTGAAGTATAATTTGAAATAGATTGCAAAGAACATTCAGAAAATATGAAGCAGCAGTAGTCAAGCAGAGTCCTCTCTGTATACATATTTTTTCTCTAAGGGGTACCTTATTGTTTTGAACAGAGCAGTGCTGCTGAATAAAACCTGAGAGCCCCTCAGCCCCTGAGGATCTTGGTCTTTACAGCTCAATACAAACTCAATTCAAATATAAACCCACCCAAATGAACCAAAAATGCTCCCTTTGACTGCAGTGCTCTCTGCATCCACTTCATACTAATTGCTGGTGCTAACTGACGTCTACCAATCACTGAGAAATGACACCCAGGCACTGTTCCTTGCTACCCACAGTTTGTATCCCACAGCAGTGAAATTACAGAAATAAACCATGCTGATTCAAGGGAGATGTGTTTCAAAACACCTCTAACCTAAAGCTGGCTCCCAGGCCAGCAAAGACAGTTCTAGGCAGCAGCTACATAAAGATCAGTGTAAAACGAGCTCCAGGTCCCAGCAATCATTCTCCTAATGCACTGTGTGCTGACAGGTAATGTAATAGGCCAGTGGCCTGACATACTCCAAGGACTGACCTTCCTTGTCTTCCTGGGAAGCGGAATCTTTTATTAACAGAGAAACAGGCTGCATATGTTGTTTTGCTACCTGTGAAAGCACTTCTTCTGGGCAGAGTGAAGACTTCAATCTCAAGTGCTGTATAAACACTGCAAACATTCTAAAGTAAAGCCACAACTGCCTTTATTACTATCAGTTTGGCACATGTCACCCCTGAAGTGTTTAGCAAATGCACTCTCATATAGAAATGTACCATTTTGTCCCAGAGGTAGTTAATGAAGCTTTATAAGTAATGCCACTGGAGTACCTGGCAAATAAGCAAGTAATTTTTGCTCAAGGAAGATGCTGTAGGCTTTTCAGTTTATAACTCTTTAATTTTCATCTTCCTCTATAGGAACTACCACTCACAACTCACCATTAAACAATTTGTTTTCATACCAATATTAGAAAAGCAAAGGAAAACAGAGCCTCTGACAGAGAAAGGTTTTATCCTAAAAAAAAGAGTTTACAGAAGCAAAACAACATGTAACAAACAAAGTCTATGTTTTAGAAGACCATCTTGTTGCAGCCTGTGTTGCATTTATTGGGCTTTTCAAGGTTACCGGTCATAAAATGATTTCCTGCTTTTTAAAGAGAGCACTTACCCAAGTGAATACAGACGGCACTGCTTGTTTCTGATTCGGTGAATGAGGCTAAACCTCTCATCAAGACAAATCGACCAGGGCTTTTTTGAGGTTTCAGAGTACCCATTCAGGCTGTTCAGGTTCATGTGTTCACATGAAATCTGTTGAAATCAAAGGATGTTTCATTTTAAGACAGGACTTTTAATTTGTTTTTTATTTGCCTTCTGGGAAAAGAGTGGGAAAAAAATTGTTAATTGGTTTCATTTAAATCGGACTGTCAATTTGATACATGGCTACAGAAAGTTGATAATTTTTTTCCTTTTTCATCTGTTCTGTTTGGTGAAATTTATGACTTACATAATCCAACAGAGAGCAATGCAGTTTGAAAAGCAAATAATTAAACATTAGTACTACACCCAAAATCATTTTTCCACAAGGAAAAGATGTTTTGGCATTCAGATGTATACTTTTTTTTTCCAAACCTTGGAATGGATTCCGCATCCTGAATAATGTTAAAATCATGTCATGATTCAAGATTGTAATCACAAGTTGCAGTGTCACACCGCATAAGCTGTATACCTTACCCAGAGTGTCCTGGATCTCAGTTCCAGAAGGGATTTATCATTACCCCAACACATGGCCTCTCCAAAAACAAAGGATTTAAGCAAGTGCTTAACTAAACAGAGGAATCATAGCATGTGTGTCTATGCTGACCTGGCTTAGATGTCTAGAGTTTAACGCCAGGATAAAAAGCCCTGCAAAAGAAGAGACAGAGACCCTGAAGGGAGGAACACTCTAAGTCAAAGCCCTTGTACAGACAAAGAAAGCAAAGACTGAAAACACACTGGATTCATCAGAAACCTGTAAGTGGCAAAAATCACTCAGCTGAGGAGTGAGGTGAGCTTTGCCAGCAGCTGAGCAGCTGCCTGCGACAGTCAAAACACAGCGGTGTCTGAGCCAAGGAAGCCATGCCCCCGTGAGTGACACCCTATGCAGGAGCCCCTGCCTGCAGCACCAGCTCTGCCTGTCCACCCAGCAGCTTGGGACAGCATTTACCCCCAGGCCATATCATTCTGCACCTTCTTCTTCCTCCAGACCCACTTTGGAAAAGGCAGGCATGGAGCTGGGGAGCCGTGCACCCTTTCCAGAACTCAGGAGCCAGAGCACAGCAGGCAGTGGAGAGCCAGTACAATTCGTATGGTTGTTTCCTCAGCAGTGTTAAGGAGGTAACGGGAAGCAGAAGCAAGCACCAAAGCTGTGGCTACTTCTGCCCAAGAAAGGCTGTGCATCAGCATCTACAGCTGGGTCTTGAAGGGCTTTTCAAACCACACGAAGCACAGCCATCACGTTCAGGGGTTGGTTGCAAGGCACAGGCTGCTAACACGCAGATAGGAAAGCAGAGACTGAGAAGAGCTGCAGGAACCCAGCTGAGCCATCATGATGAAAAGTTGTTCTTTGCACACAGTACTAACCCCAGCTGCAGGAATGGGAGCTGGTGTTGTCAGAAAGCCAACAACTAAAATGGTGGGAAGGACAGTCGTAGAGACAAAACCAGGTTACACATCAGTCCTGAGCAGACCGTTCTCATCTTGCTCCTTCCTTCCTCTATAGCAGACTGCCCAAGCTCAGTTCACAGAAACGAAAGAATTTTACACAGGGGTGAGACTAAAAACTGAAACCCAGCCTTTTTTGGAGTAGGCACTCTCCACCAGGTACCTTATAATAAGTAAATAAAATTCTAATTCTTTAAATAGCTTGTGCTCTGAAAGATCATTATCTGAAGCATTGCATTCAAAGAGCTGCACGCTACATCAACACCTCCCTGCACCTGTGCAGCTCATAATTCCCACGGAAAATTCATTCAGGCTAATAGAGCATCTCTTCATACTGTTCTCAGTATTCACTAAGTTTAAGCAATGATTTGCACTGCACCCACTACCCATTTCCCTTCAGTCACATAACAATCAAGGAATAAATGGCATTGCAATAATAAGCACTAATTTAAGACAGAAGAATAATGTACTCTCTACAGAAAAGTGAGATTCTACAATACTGTCACTTAGTTGACTCATGAGAGCAATTACAACAGTCAGAATTTGGAGCAATTTTTACAGCTCTTGCTACTTAATTGCTCTTGCTATAAAAAACCCCCAATAATTAAAAAAAAAAAACAACAAAAAAAAATCCACACCAACCCTGAACCTGCCTTTAGCACCATCACCTGTCTGTTGCATGATTTACAGATCCTGATGCACTGAGCTCACATGCTGTTCTGGGCTTCTGCTCACTGCTATCATACAAACAACAGCACAAGTAAGATGGTTCTTCTGATCATCAGATACTAGCACTGAACAAGCTTTTTCTGGCCACATCTGGATCCTGCTGACATGGCATCTTCCCCTCCCCCAGCAGTTTAAGCTATAGTACACTAATGGCAGGGAGCTGAAATCAGGAACAGTAATGAGTGGGCACTTGCTCAGCAAACAAGGAAAATGAGATCCTTTGGTCATCTACATAAGCAGGATCCCATTTTCAGGACTGCTCATATCAGTCATGGTGTTATCTAGTCAGTTATTAATCTTGTAATATCTGCCAGGTCAAAACCAGAGATTTCTCTCATTTTTTGTTTTCCCTTATGTTTGTTCCCCCACCCAGGGTCTGTTACTCTGGGAATGAAACTTCTCGATTAGTGTGTCAGAAGCAATAAACTCTCTATTAATTGATGTCCTTGTAGGCTTTGACCCAACTAGTAGAGTTTAGCAGCATCTGCCACTGTTGATTAAGTCACTCAGATGAAGGATTTTTTCAAACTTAGTATGTCTACTGCAGCCTAAACTTCTGTACAACAAAACAAGCAGCGCTACACACATTTCTTGCTGTCACCACATGCATCATCTTGCCTCCTGCTCCCTCAGTGCTGGTATGAGTGGCAGCAGAGATGTCATTTTCTTGAGCATTTAGCCAGGGGTACTACCCACAAGCTGGAGGATACATGAACACTCTGCTACCCTCCTTTTTAGATGTGTTTCAAAAGAATCTCTTCTCAGCCTTAAAAGCATTGCATCAACAAAGAATTTCTTATGTGAATGACATTTCAGTGACATTAGCACCTGAGGCTCTTTGCTGTTCTCCAGTGTAAATAATAGTGCTGTTAAATCTGTATTCAAGGGTCAATTGCTGATGGACCTGGGTACTGAAAGCAGCTGCCCTGTCAAAACTGTGGACATCTAGCCCCTTTTCCATTTTTTTTTTTACAGGAAGTACATGCATAAATGCAGTTGTGCATAAGTGAGGCCACTATGAAGACAAGATGGTCCGGTTCCCACATATGCTGAATGCTTTAGGTAACCATCAACACAATCTGGGCTTAGAAATGTGGTATTTTTAAAAGCGTATAACCCCACAAATTTTCCAGCTCATGACGTTTTGTCCTGAAAATACCAGAATTCTACTAGTATCAGTGAAACGAGTCCAAGTTAGGGTCTGATGCCTTGCTCTCATTTTACTGGGAACCTGAAATGCATCCTTTTTAAGTAAAATGAGCCTGGTTATCATATTATTATTGAAAGGTAGAGTGGCTGAATACACTGTTATCTCAATACAGAGTGCTCTGTATTTTCCTCTGTCTGTGAGGGAGTGAGAGAGAGAAACCACATCCAGAATTTCAGTCATACCATACTCCTGTCAGGACACAAACCCATCCAGAAATAAAAAGGAAGGCAATCCTGCATTCTTTCTAACCTGTGTTTTGACCTTTACATTCATGTTGACCATTACTGCTAGGTTAAACAACTTTAGAAATAACACACTTGCAAAAAATGTAATGGTCAAGGTTGCTTCCTTAACGGAGAGGTAAAAACCAGTGGCAGGCAAACTATCTTCAAAATGGAGACTGAAATGAAAAACATACCTGAGAAGTGCTAATGTACTTTAGGAACCTCAAGGCCTCATAGTCGAGGGAAGGAGTTGGACTTGCCCATGGTTGTAGTTCAATGTGCCACCTTACAGTCTGTAAAACAAAGCCAAACAAAAAACACCTTAAAGGCATTACAATCATGAAATGCAAGTGCTAACAAAACAAGGAGATTGAATTTCAAACAGAAAGTTTCCTAGAGGCTTGTCATTACAGAACAGAGTACAGTTTGAACTATAGTCAAAGAGCACCTAACTATGATTTACAATGATCAGCTTTGAAAGCAGATGTAGGTAATTCAGAAAGAAAGGGCTCTTCATGCAGGATACACGTGTCAGCCCAGTTATTCCAGGGCACCCAAGTCAGCTGTGGCTTGCAGAAACACATGAAAAAAACAAGACCTGCAAAACAAAATCCTCTAGCAAAACATCTGAAAACAGTGATATTATTTTAATTTTGCCTGTTGCATATCTCTGCTTCATTGTCCACTGAAACAAGAGCTTGGGTTGCAAACACTAATAACCAAAGGCAACTTTTGCAAACAATCTCTGTTCTTTTTTAAAATCTAGATTTTGTTCAAAAGCAAGCTTCTTGCGCCGTTTGAGAAAAGTCCTCTTCCTTTCCCAAGCTTGCCTGTTGAGATACACCAGAATTCTTTATTTCTCTCAAAAAGTACAAGTGTGATTGCCCATAGCCCTGCCACTCCTCATTTTCATAGCCCCAAGGAAGAAGCTTGAGTGGGTGCTTTCTGCACTCCCTGCAAGGCCCATCAACTCTGAAACTCAGGGATTCCATCAGCTTTTCCAGAAACACTTCCCACACAGACAGAGTAGGACAGAAAAGGTCTTTCAGAAACGTGCTTGCAGAGCAACAGGGCTCTGTGCTCCTATCTGTGCCACCTTCTCCAAATTCTACCCGCTTTTGTCATGCTGGGAATTTTAGACTTGTCATCTCTTGCCCTCAACTAGATAAAAATACAAACAAGGTGTTAAATTGCACTAAATTAAGATTGATTTCTCATGGCTTTTCATCTTCAGGTGCCATAACTCACTTTTATGTCTGGACAGGTAGTATCAAGCTTCCCTTTAATCATCCTCAATTAACTGAGCTTCCATAACGGACAGGATGGGATTTCTCCCTCATAGGTTCATGTTGGCATTCAATAAAACACAACCAGAAACCCCACTTGGGATTCCCACAGGACTTTATTTCAAAAGAAGCTCTGGAAAACAGGAAGGAAGTAGCAATTAGCTGGAGAGGATGAAGGCAGATCAGAGAGGTGAGGTGCTGAGCCTCCAGACAGGACTCCACTGTGGCCTCAGAAGAAGAGCCAGCACAGTGAGTGGGGATCCTCAGATGCCAGAGAGGAACACAGGAAAGAGACAGAAGCTAGAAAAGAAAGATTATTAAAGAGGAACACCAGACCAGATGAAGTTTGCCTTGAGCTGATATCACAAATTTATATTTTTGCAGCCTAAGTAAACTTATTCTAGAGTGAACGTGAGGCAGGAGGTCTGTATGAGGTTTATTGTTCCTTGAGGGGTTACTCTTTATTGGTTTTTTTTCACAGTAAAGAGATGCTGACATGAATATTCGAGATATTTTCTTTCTCTCCAGAAGCAGACAGAAGTAGCATTTCTGACCCTGAAACTTCCTGCCTACAGCCAGGCTGGGCTCCTACACTCTGCACAGCATGAGGCTGGAAGCAAGCTAGCAAGCAAACTCTGCAGCAGCCCGTAGCCCTGACCTCTGACTGCAGAAGGCAGCCTGCGAACAGCTAACAGCAGGAGGATAGGCGCACACCGGGCAGGGAAATGCGTGTAATCTTTCAGAATGAGTCACAGTTCACACGGCTGAATAACGTTTGCGATGACAGGAATGCTGCCGTTTCAACAGGCTTGAAAGCAAAAATGAAAATGAAGACTGACAATNCAAACAAAAAAACCCCAAACCACCTACCAGCCACACAGATACCTAAACATCTGTGCCCATTTATTCTGAAATCTATTTGTGTGAGAAGTAGCTCATTAAGCAGAGGAATTGCAGGGTGGCCATTGTGGCACTATTCAGCAAGAATTCCCTCTGCACAGAGGGAAGAAAAACAAAAAACGCCGATAATGAACCACGTGAATGAGGTCCTTTTTCAACAAAGTGCAACATATGAGAGCCACTGCAGCTTACCCTCAGGTTCTTAAAATCTTAAAGACTACAAACTGCCTTCCCAGTGACTCCAAACTATCAACAAACAGATGAAAATGAAATAAAAACCCCAGTGACTTAATAATGTAGTTTCACTAAATAAATAAAAAAAAAAAAAAGGAAAAAACAGAAGGAGATCAACCTTTTATATAGTTCTTTAAATTTAGAAGCTATTTTAAATGCTACTTTTATGAGAGAGATCAGACCTGGGGCTCCTGTTTGATGGCAATGTTTTTGAATAGCTTCTCAAACCTCACATTTGGTCCCTGGCTCCTTAGAAAGCAGCAGCCTATTTCCATTTACTAATAAATACATTAGAGATGTATTCTATCTGAATATCTCTGACACCTACTGTACATCTCTGTGGAGTACTTCAACAGCTGCCTTACAATAACATTCACAAAGGATGAACCCAGACGAAAATCCGTCACAACTCTTGGACCAGGTGTACCCTCCCAGTGAGTAACTATGTTGGTGATACCACATAGGTATGTTCAGGACTTACAAAACATCCTCCTGAAGGAGCCATTCCATATGCACATTGGTAGCCTTTGTTTATAGTTTTTCAGGACATTTTCAGCGTCTTCCATAGTGTTTCTATGTAAGCCTTCCCAAATAAACTCTACAGATAAAATGCACCCAGTCCCTGTGGACCAACTGCTTTGTGAAAACCAGGTTTATTCCGGATCAACAAATGATCCTTATTTGAGGAGTTTTCCTCCTCTCAACTTTGCAATTTTATTAACTCTGAGGAAACCTGACTGTGGCATCATGATTTGGATTTTCTCACTTGTGTGGAAGCCTCTAAAGTAACAGAGTGCAGGTCCCCGTGGCTGCTGTATAAAAAAGGCTGAGGAGCAGCTCCTTTCACAAGGGGCTTTACCACCAGAAGAGCAGAGGAGATATTATGGTCCATATTATGCAGCTTTGGATATGAAATTCAGACAGAACTCCTCAAGGAGGACCCAGAAAATGGGTTCAGGTGTTCTGCATCTCTGCCTGTCACTATGGGTGTGCCACCTCCCTAGGGTACGGACTCATCCAACCATGACTGTGTTTCCCAAACACCAGCATATTCATTCATATTCCACAATATAAAGAAATTACAGTACCTGCAAAGTTACAATGCCACTTAAAAAACACACTGAATGCCTTGAAGTGTCCCTCCATATACAGCTTCACTTACAGACACATGACCTGAAATTAGCATTGTAAGACAAATCAGTCTTCAGCTAGACTTTTTTATGAGCACTGGTCAGACTCTGACTTCAGCTGCTCCAGAATGGCTGCTCCAGAAACTGTTATTCAGAGTGATATCTAATTTTTTACCACATGAGATAACCACAGAGTAAAGAAAATTTTAAGGCAATGCCGTTGTTTTGTTAGGAAAAGGACACATTTGAAGGTCTGATTTTTTTCACACATACTTCCCACTTAAGGATAAGGACTGATATTTCCTTCAGACCAATCTGACACTAATCTGCAGAGACTTTTCTCTGGAGCCCACTTCTTTCTAGATTTTTCTTCCTCATAACCATCTATGATAGTCATCTGGTAATCCCTTAATAATCTGTAGTATACATACGGTATACTTTCAAAGGACTGTCATTTAAAATCTGAAATCATAATATAAAATTTAAATCAACGTGTGGAAAGGGCTCACAAACCAGCAGGTCTAAAATTGTAGATCTGCAAAATCTCTAACTCTTCTAGCCTAAACTTGAACACAAATCATTAAATTATGTCCAGACCAATCTTAGTTTCAGTGCACTGATCCAAAAAGCTCAACCCCTCCCGTCCCTTCTGCTTACTTTTGAAAGGGAGTTAGTAAGTCTTGCATATTCCCATATTTTTTAACTCAATAACTGTTTTTCCCTTCTTTTAATCTTTTTCCTTGTTATCAGCCAATTAAAATACAGAAGCATATCAGATGTGTTTATAAACAAAAATTTGGGAATTCCATTACCCCATGAAGCAGTCTGTTGCTTCCAAAGAAGAAACAAGACTTGTCAATATATATACAGATGTCTAAAGCAGATCCTCTGATTAAATCATGCAACTATAATTTTTTACACTTGAGGAGGGACCAAATGTGAATGGAAATCACTTGAGGCAATAAATTCCATCAATAACCATAAATATTTGCTAGTCATAGAAACAAATGACAGACACACCTTCATCTCCAGCCATTGTGGCTGTAGCCTACGTACCATCACATTCAGCCTTGTAAAAGGGCACAGCAGAACAGAGCTTGCTCATGGGTGAAATTTTGCAGGGGTTTTATCTGTTTAAAATGCAATGCATGAGATTCAAATTGCAAAATTTCAGACATCAACATGGCAAATTTACCAGATTACATTCCTGAAGGCTTGCTCCTTGTGAGAGTAAATAGGATTCAAGAGCTTGGACATAATTTTATTTCAGGTGCCCCTGCAGCACCTGTGGCCTTAAGCATATTGTTTTGTAGTGGTCTTATTGGGTTTTCCCCCTTAGTTCAAAAGTTTTCTAAATAGTGAAAGCAGTGTGTTGGAGCCCATCAAGTACTGGCTTTACAGGACATGTCGACATGCTTCACAAGGGTCATGCAACAAGTGTGAAGCCTGCTAAGACGAGCAGGATGGCTGCTGAGGGTGGAGGCAGCCAAACTGACACCCTGCTCCTCTTGCTGACAACACCGAGCAGCTCCAGCGGCAAAGAACTCCTTGTGAACACCCACATTTAGTTTCAGAGGCAATTAGCTGGTTGACTCTAAGGGAGAGCCAGGAGCGAAGAAACACTCCTGCAGTGAGGACAGCCATGGACAAAGCTTCCACAGTGGGCTGGGGAGCTAAGTTATCTGACAGGACAGGTGAGCCAGAGAGGGTCTTTGAAGGAATGATTCATCTCACTGTAGAGCAGATGTCCAAAGTAAATAAGATGAGTCAAGCACTGGAAAAGTCCATGTCTCTCCACGACCTGCAAAGGAAGTCTGAAGGATAGGCTCAGGAACATCTACACCACAGATGCTCAAAACCATAGAAGAGAAACTCCAGACCTGACAATCACAAAGGTCACACTGCAGAAAATCATGCATTTTAGAGGGCTGAGTCTACTCTTTTGTTGTAAGCCTACAACATTCAGTTGCACTTTATTCTTATCAGGGTTGAGTAATTCCAAATGTTTTATGTTTGGAGCAGCAATATATGCCACAAGTAAACCTAACTCCACCTCAGAGTGGAGGTGCCAGCAGTGATGAATAAGTATGCCTTCAGCCTTGGCAAAGACCTCCTTGAGAAAGGGCAATTCATACAGTCCCCTTTAGCTAAATGTAATCAGCATCACAAGGGCTCACAAGAGGCATACTCCTAAAAACATGCTACCTTACACTGTTAATTCAGAAGCAGCAGGGACACACACAGGCTCAGTAGGTTGTAATTTAAAATACAAGCTTACAAAGAGACTATGACTTATATTTCAAGCTTTGAGCAAATTAATTTCTAAGACAACT
The DNA here is from genome assembly GCA_013396735.1 of Grallaria varia. Classification (NCBI taxonomy): domain Eukaryota; kingdom Metazoa; phylum Chordata; class Aves; order Passeriformes; family Formicariidae; genus Grallaria; species Grallaria varia. The sequence continues at coordinate 247,222 of VWZG01005405.1, read as the reverse complement.
TGCTTTATAGATACTCCATCCCTACAAGTCTGAACGGTTTCTTCCATTTCTTTCCTTTTATATTACTATTATTGTCTATTTGTCTTTGCAGTTTGGCTTTCTTAAACATATGAGGATTTCACCTAAGAAACCATAGTGCAGAACTTGCTACTTATGCTCCTTCTGTGTGTGTGCCTGTATTGAGACAAAAGTTCCCTCTGAGGCATCAGGCACTGTACCACAGGGAAACCCAGCTGACATTTAGTACCACAGCCACTTAAACTGAGAACTTCCAGTCCAACACTGAAACTTCCATACATAGCACAAATTCCATGACAAAACTGAAAAAAAAAAAATTAATAGAGGAAATCTTTCTATTTCCTCTTTTTTTTTTCACTATTCTAAGTTTATCTGAAGCAGAGGCATTTCTGACAACCCCACACAGCATTCTCTGTATCTGGCCACCACCAGATTGCTCCATCCTCTGCACACATCAGGTTGGTGCAATGGAATGAGCAGGCCACAAAGAGAGTCTCTTCCACAGGCAAAATCCAGAGCTATAAAATTATAGTGTGTTATAGAATCACAGGATGGTTTGGGTTGGAAGGGAGCTTTAAATATTGCTTGGTATGACCCCACTTCCATGGGGTACACCTTTCACTAGATCAGGTTGCCCAAAGCAAGTAGAATTGTTCCCAGATGGACACCACTCACTACTGGTTTCCACTTAGACACTGAGCCACCGACTATAACCAATGGCTTATCCATCAAATCTGTATTTATCCATTTCAGAGGTAGAAATGTTGTGGGGAGTCAAATCCATGGTCTTATAGTTAGGCGACATCCATACCTCTTAGTCTGTCCACTGATGCAGTCACTCCACTGCACAAGTCCACCAGATTAGTCAGGCACAACTTGCCCTTGGTGAAGCCACATTGGCTGTCCCTAACAAACTCTGTGTCTTCATCACGTTTTAACATTTTCCAGGATGATCTGCTCCATGATCTTACCTAAGGATTTGATGTCGGAACATGAGGTTGAGGAATAAAAGCTTTGTGCCAAGATAAGCATGTAATGAATATAGTCAGGCTTTCCCATGCAGGAAGGCTGCTTATGAAAGTAAATTCTGCGTATGGAAACCAGTCCTACAATAAGAGTGCTTTCTGCATTAATAGGTGTGTGTCTTCAACGTAAATGTGTTTTTGACATGAGCTGTATGTGAAGAATTCTATGTCTGGATGTATGTGTTTCATTTTATTGAAGCAGGAATTTCTAGGATGCTCTTAACACTCCCCTAGTTCCTCACTCTCTGTGCATCACCTCCTCCAAGCCTCTGCAGTGTAGCACACGCTTGTCTGCCTGGGAGCAGGAGTCGAATGCTGCAAGAGTCAACTTAGGAAGCTCTGAACATTGCCCAGAGGGCTTCACTTGAGAGCAGTTTATCAGTACTTATTTCCCCAGGCTGCAGTTTGTACCATAAATAAAACTCTTGGGGTTGGCAGGGAAAAGAAAAAAAAGGAAAGTTTTACACTGAAATGAAAAAAACTATTTTCTGATTTCAATTCTCATTAGAAAAGCTCTGAGTCACTGCATGGTAATTGAAACCAAGAGTCTTCATCCTTGTAGAGCAAATCAGTCTGAACAGGCATACATAACAATGGCTGAAAAGGCAGCAATCAACAAGCATTTCACCTCTGCTTTCCTTTTGTTAATACTGATGTTTATTTTCTGCTCCTTTTGCTACTGATTTCCCATCTGATGATATGAAACCGAACCACACACATACAAATTATTGCTCTCACACTCGCAGGGGAACTGCTGGTCTAAACCTGCAGGCAAGCACACCAGCGACATCCATGCAAAACACCAGTAACTTCAGTGACTTGGGAGGTTCAGCATTTCACGCACAAAGCCCACACTCAAGCTCTTTCCAACTCTACTTTTAGGTTTGTGTCTTTTCCCCTAAAAGAGTCTCACAAGAACAGCACTCAAAGAAAAAGGATGCTTGCCACTGACTTTGTGCGACAGAATTTACACCCCTTTAAAAATCCAGAAATGTCTTAGGAAAAATAAAGAGCACCTTCCAAAAATTAACATGATGGAGCCAGATCTGTAGAGAAATTTAGGTGACTAATGCTCCAGTGAATTAAAATCGAAACACTGACTTCCATAGTAAATGGGTATTGGGAACTCATTTACCAGGTTCAAATAAGCCACGGTGGACACCCCTGTAAATTCATTAGCAGGCCTGGGCACATCACCCTGAATGAATGGGGACTTATAGGAAGCAGGGGTATCAGAAGACTTGCCACAATATTAATTTGTAGGTACTTACAAATTCAGAAAGCATTGCATCTAATCTATTACATATTAACTACCACACCTCGTTACCTCTGTGGAATAAATCCACTGCAGCCAAAGGAGCTGGGAGCTGCAGAGGTAGGAAAGGGCAGTGTTGCACAGGGGAACCCCTCTTCAAACCCCCAAAGGTCACCAAAGACCAACAGCTCTGCCATTGGAAATCCCAGCAAACCAGGGAGAAATACACGCTTATTAAAAGAGACATTGATTTTACTCTGCTAAGAGACATACAGCTTTGAAAATAGTCAAGTGGGATTTCTTTGCTATGGTTATGAAATAAATAAATCGGGCAGCAGCATTCCAGCACTATCCAGAGGCGGACAGCATGATGATATATCTGATGGAGATAAAACCAGGAGCCAGATTGAAATTTATGGAAGCAAATTCTCAAAACTGCTTAAGCAGCTCCATTAGCTGAATTCCTTCCAGTGCCTGGATGTCTTTGCCAGCACTTAAGGATAACAGCAAGAAACAGATACAGCAACTACTGGTCACTGCTTGTGAAATTCAGACTTCTGCTAAGCAGGGGGAAGACCGTGGTTTCAACCTGTATTCATGACTGTTTTAGATGAGGTGCTTTGGCTGAGAAAATATAGGAGATGTCATAATCCATACAACGGAATGGGGTGGGGGGTGGGGGAGAAGCTACTTTCTTCTAGGTTGATTGCACTGCAATATTCAAACCACTGCAATATTCAAACCACAGCATACAGCAAACAGAATTCATCAGTAAATACTCAGGTAGCTAGATAAGCCAAGTTTATTCTGTGCAAATTCCAGCATTCTGTGATCTACAGATAGGAATGCCTCTGGCAGCCTATCCACTGACTTCAGAGCCTCTGCCTGAGGCTAAGAACTGGGGAAAAAGAAGGTACTTTAGAGTAAAACCAATGCTTTCACAAAAATAAGAGCATTTCATACTTGTGCAGCTTTCTCTCTTATATAAGTGAAGTGCAAACGTCTGAACAGGAATGGTCCCCCACACCTTCTACACTAAAGGGAGATCTTTAGCATCAGAAAACCCATTCCCCTTCATATTCCCACCCTGGGTAAGTACCAGAACAACCTTCTGTGCCCAGAGAGTAGTCGAGGGCAGTATTTGTCACTAGACATCTATTATCTCATAAAGAAAGTAAATACCAACTCTTATCCATGAGTAAATCAAAAGGCTGAGTAACTTCTAAAGGTATTTAGATTTCATAGTGTAAAACCAAAGGTAAGAGAGAAAATATTTACAACAGGTACCAAGGTACTGTTCCCACAGCCCACCATCAGCTCACTTGATTGTGCTGGGTTTTACTGGAGAGCAAGGGGAGAGTCAAAAAGCTTTACTTTTTAATTCTTCAACTCCTTATTTCATAAAAGCATTAGTAAATAAAACAAGATAATGGAGCTCCACAGAATGAAATGTATACTGGCTTTAAATATCTATAAACATACTTCCTTTCTTGTTTTTAATATGATTATGGATTACTGCCCTTAGTCTAGAGCTATGCTAAGCCTTCCAAACAAAATAAAACAGTGCTGGGCAGCTTGTTCTCTGTGTCTGGAAAGGAAACAACAGCTGGCTTACAAATTGTTAGGATTTTAAGCACAAGATGACACGTTTATTTTCCAGTTTATAAAGAAGAAAATCGAGCTCATTTCAAAGGACAGAAATTTGAAATATTTTTTGCTAAATGCAAGTATAGACCCAAGTATCATAAACCCAGAGAGGATGGGCTTGGGCAAATATGCACCATCTTCTTTAGTTCAGGACATTTTCCAATGTTTTATCCCTAATTCTGAGCATTATACAGATACAGCACTGAACATGGTTTGACTCTGAACTCATGATACACCCAAAATTCCCAGAGATTTCATAATGAATAATAATTGCAAGATCAAACCATTAATCAAGACACCTAACTAAGAAGAAACACATTAGCTCAGCAGCAGCCAATTGACACATAATTGCTTCTTGTTTAAAAGAGGGATGGAAAAGGAACGAGATGTCATTTCTTTGCCCTATTTAGGATGAAACAAAGTTCACTTCTTCAAAAGTTTCAGTGCTGCAGAACAATCATGAGGAAAACCCAGAAAGAGACAGGGTATAAGTACTTACAAATATTGTTCCTCTGGGATTTTTTCAGACAGCTCCTACCCTGTGTATCTATGGGATCAACCTCACTCCTTCACTACTGCTGTCCACCCTGCAGGGAGCAGGAAGGATTTGAAAACGATTCCTATCATTTTTAGGCTTCTTAGTGGCAGATATTATTTAACATTGCATGCCGTATCAATAGACATTATCATCTCTTCCCCCTCGCATTTCAAACACTGTCTCTTTGTAAAATATGAAAGAGGATGCTAAATAAAGGGCAGTGACTTTGAAGCTCCCACTTGACTATTTGACTTAGCTAGCTGCTGGGAAAGGAATGAGGAAGAGGGCTGGAGATGGATGCGGCAAAGCTGAAGCAGGATAAAACAGCGACAGCAACTCTGCAATCTTAACGTTTGCTGGTTCAACATCATTTTCAAATGCACACATTTCCCAGACAGGTCTAGCCCTTGGCGTATCACTGATATTTGCTTCTTTGTTATCATTTTGTCTAGGCTAATTTTCCCCAGAAGACCACCCTGTCCCACACACATAAAACCAAAAAAGATTGACCATACCTCATCAAAAGTAATAGCAAGAATACACATCTTATCCAGTATTTTAGCAACATCCCTAAGAGAGACTAGTTCCCTAACTGGCTTTTTGCAGGCCCTTCCTTGCTAAGCTCTCAAGGCCCATGAGCTTTGACTTCTATTCCCCAAGAAGGGCAGAGGTTTCAATTCCTTCAGTCTGCAGAAGTCAAGAGGCCAGTCCTAGAAACAACCCAGAATTTTGTCACTTCAAGAAGAGCCTACAGCAATGCACTTGAAGCTGCACCTGAGATCTATCAGAAAGTGGAACTCAAAGTAAACTTCAGCGGGTCAGTTGTCAAATGAGCTGTTTGTTAGCTTTTTCTGCAAGAAGCATGTAAATCCAGAGGATTTCCATGTAAAATCTGAAGCAATTGGATTGACCTGACAATCCTAAGAGACTTCAGAAGCCAATGGCTCACTGCAGTCCTCATGGTTGTACATTCCCAGAGACAAAAGAAGCCCTCACTGCATGATGAGGGGAGGTGGCAGCAGGAACTATGTTCCCTACAAGTACCCCAGATCTGGCATCTGCAAAGCCAGAACAGTTCTGTGGTACTGACTTTCAAAGAACTCTGCAGAGCCATTTTGTCCTTGTCTACAAAGCATAAGAGGAAGACTGGTGAGAAGCAAGATTTCTGTGTATGTCCTAACAGCTGCTGGAAATACTAGATTTATCATTACACAAAGACATAAGGAAAGGTTTATTTATTTTATGTATACATGTGTCAGAGTGGACAAAAATAACAGGACTATTTTTCAATGTTGCAAAAAATTAGTACGAAAGCAAAATAATCACCAAGAGGATCCCTCAGAACCAGACCCAGAACTTGTGCTTTTCAAGGGGTCTGCAATGACCAGAGGACACTTCATCCACCCATTCTCTGACAGGGCAGTCCATGAGAACCTCACAGATAAAGCCCTTCTTGATGGCACCTGAGCCTGATGGCACATTGAAAAGGAAGACTACTAGAGACTGAAGAAAAGATCATACAGACAGCAAAAAACCACACCATCGAAAATCTAAACTCTTCTACTTAGCACTGCATAAACAGCTGGCAACAGTTCCATCATCTCCTGCTTAAATTGACCCAGTTGTTGCCGTAAGAGCGAGTTCAAAATCATGGCTTTCATCTATCTGTTACCCTAGGCACTGGTCCATTTGCACACATGATTTCTATTACCCTTAGTGATTTGCTAACTCAAAACAGGGCAGTGTGTCACCCTGTCATTTTTGTAGGCAAAAACATTAACATAAACAACATCAGGGTGAGTGATGTACATTACAGATTCCAGGATACATATGGTATGTACCACAACTGAAAGAAAAATTAAATGAAACTTTTCCCCCCCCCCTTTTATTTGTTCTACTGAACTGCATGGTATTTGATCTTAAGACTTAAACATGGAAGGGCTCTGGACAATGTTTTGTCACACACAAAAGTATCTTGGAGCATATCTGCTAGCTACGAAAACACTCAAGTTGATTAAATGACTCACATCCACTGCACACAGCTCTGGAGCCATGAACAGCCATCCAAGACAAACAGCTCAAAGCTAATATTAGAACAAGCGATAAGAGGAGGCTGCTGTGGATGCCATCAAAGATTAGTGGTGGTTCACACAGAACTTCTCACTTATGTGTCAAGTCTTTTATCTAAGCTGTGCCACGAGTGACAGCCATCACTGCCAGGCTGCAGGAAGAGGACAGCATGATCTACCACAACCAAAACAAAATGCGTGTGTGAAAGCTGGAGGTCCCTCTCTAGTGCTACTTAAATGTTCAAATTCTACATCTGTTTTGTGAGAAGTGATGATGCACTTGCCACGCTGTCTGTATGAGTATGCAAGGCAGCTGTGAGAAGCTTTGTTCTTCACTGCAGGATTTCAATACTGCATCGCTTGTCAGCAGTTACTGGAGTTTTGCTCTGGGTTCACACCAGAGATCCACCAGCTGCACCTAAGGCTGAACCATGGCCACACTTCAGTAAAAGTGGCATGAGAGAGATGTCTGGTGTGCTAGCACCTACCATGCAGCCTCAAAGCAGACATGCATCTCTGGTAACTGCCTGGCTGGCTGGATAAGCCTTGATGTGAATTGACTGAACAAACTAGGATGAGAAGCTAATTAGTGATGAAATTAAAAATTTGTCTCATAAGAAGGCAGCTGAAGGTTGGAGTTGTAAAGTAAAAATCCTATGGCTATCTGGGAGGATTTCTACTGGTCCAAAATATCTCTTCCAGGATTCTTCTCTCTCCAAAGAAGGAAATTTTAGAAAAGAATAAAGGAAGCTTTGCCACCTTGAGAACTGCTTGAGCGTGGAAAGCTGTGTGACCTCAAAACTGTCCTCACTTCTTATTTCAAAACACGAAACGTGACAAAAGATCATTTTTGGCACTAACTGTGCTCATTGTCTTCAAGGCTGTCAAAATTTCCAGCTTTCAGAGACTCTTCCTCTTTTCCTGTGACAAGACTGTGACTTGCTGTACAATTGATTTTCACACCAGTGCTCACCTCCTCCCACCTCCTGCTCGACAGCTGCTTTCATGCAGATGTCCTTCCTCCTTCAAGCACATACACAGCACCTGGAGTCCTGTTTGTTTGCTGCTAGCAAGGCCTGATAACCAGCAACACACCAGAAAACACAACCCAATTCCCTAAACACAGTGAACTTTGGAGGGGTGAATAATGAGATCAGAGCAGAGGATGTGTTTGTCAAACTGCTGCCCTTCAGTGGGACACAGAGGCCATGACCAGCACTGCTCAGCCACTCTGATCATCCCCACACAGGCAGGCAGGAGGGCAGTGTGGGTTGCTTGGCCCCCACAGCAGTGCCATGAAACAGTTTGAGCTGAAGAGAGCAAACAGGACTGGATCAGTAAGGGTTTTTTGTGCACCTGCTACTGCAGTCATAAAGGATTCATATTTTGTACAAGGCCTGTGGACTACCTCTCCAGGTTCAAGGAAACAATGGCACAACTGTAATGGCCATCCCAGAGCAAGGCATCTGCAGAATAAATAATCACCTTCATCCTTGGGTCCCTTAAAAAAGAAAGCTTATATACCCTAATTAATTTTTTTCTGTGTCACAGCTACCTAGAAAAAAAGTATTTTCACCTTTATATGCCAAAAAGAAAGTATTGAGAAGGTATTTGAAAGAAATCTATGTTATTGGATATAATAAAGTCTCATAATGCTGTAATGACTTTCTGAAGGATAATACTCCCTAGCTGCTTCTCAAAAATTCATGAAGAAAAAACCTATTTCAGGTAATAAAAAGTGTGTAAGAATCAAGGTTATTCCCAGTGATCATTTACCTCACAAGCTTGCAAGTGACATCATTGTCAGGAAAAACATTACCACCTTCTCTTTATGGTCTCCTATAAACACATTTCATCTGCAGTTAAAATACACTGAAAGCCCAGATTGCTCCTACTTGGCTACTTGGAGAAGCACTACCATGCTTGGGTACCTTCTGGTACCTCAGCTGCCCCTGTTCACAGGCAGAGCTGGCTGATGCTCCCCGGATTTGGGTATCTGCTGTTGAAAACTGCTTTCAATAAAAGTTTATTCTTTTCTTCCAAACACAATAACCTCTCTCAGTCTGTGCTATTACCCTGAATATCTGAACAAAGCCAGGCCAAGGCTCTCAGAGCTAGCTGTTCCCCAGGTACTAACAGAAGACATAAGTGCCTACCTTGTGCTAATCTTACAAGACAAGCAACTTTGGATTAGTTTATATTTGCTAAGAAACCTCCAAGTGCTGGAGGGAAAAAAGTTGTCAATTAGTGTCCTTTTCTCTGGGGTCCACTAAGTCATCCCACAGAAAAATTATGGTGGTGCCTGGCCACTCTAGTGAGGTATTAAGCCAGGGCAAGGATTAAACTTTAAAGACCCTATTACCTCTTTTTATTTCATTGATATTAGATCGTTGTTCAGGCTAAATTCCACTTTGGCTAATCACATTGTATCTGTCATATTGCTTCTCTAATTGCAAAGCAGGTAAATGTAGCCAGGGGGACCTCAGGAGGCTGCCCGGAAGCCTAATGAAAAAGATCCCCAGACGTTCCCTGTGTGGTTACTCAAAGTTCACATTTTTCTAGGGAGTCTTTCCATTACCTACCAACTGCAGAGTTAAAACATTTGCCTAATTAATATCTTGCCTGAAAATCAAGCCAGTTACTTCTTGTCCTACTTGCAGCTGACCTAGGAAACAAACGGTCATTATGTCCTTCAAAAAAAAAATTATTTTTTTGAGGTTGAAGAGTCTTGGCACATTCCCTCAAAACCTACTTTTCCCGATTCAAAACAAGTACCAGTTCTGCAAGCTTTCCCAGCAGGTTTGCCTTCCTGCACCTCTTAACACTTTTGGCCTCTCAGTGAGACCCTCTCCAGTTTGTCTACTGCTTATTAAAGGAGGCACCCAGAAGTAGCACACTCAAAAGAAAAACCAATACCCAGCTCTTCAGCATTGCACTCCTCTGCAACAGAATCACACATTCCACTCATGTCCATCAAAGCTAGGCAGCACTCAGAGAACAGTACTGCATGCTGTATAGCTTGTCATATCTCATACACAGCTGAAGAGATTGGAATAACCTCTAGATTTAAATTCACTTGGGGATCCAAAAGGCTGCCTTAGCCCATTACAGCTTCCTTGGTTTGGCTCAGCCAGTGCAAATCCTCTCCTTCAAACACAGGCTGATGTGACTCACTGCTCAGCTCCCAAAGCCCTGTTGTGTTGAAATCTGGTGTAACATTAAAACTCTGCTCCAGGCACACATAATGAATAAACTTATAAAAGCTAAGTCCCGATCCAAAACAGCTCTTACACCACAGGATATGGAAAGACAGATAAATTTAACTTCAGAATAACCAAGTTTTCTCCAAGAATTTTGGCTCCTGCTCATCCAGAGGCAGAGTAACTTCCTATTCAAGCAGTACTCAAAATCTACCAGACTTTCAAAGACGTGAAGCCAGCCTGAAAATGCTATACATGCAAACAGGCAATGAAAACACCTGACACATTTTTTTAACCAGATTTCAAAAAGAATTAAAAAGGACTCTTGGCATAAGCCCTACATATCACTGACATAAATGGCATTGCTACTCTAAAATTAAAAACCAAATGTAAATCAAAGTAAAATCTTAACAATAGTGCAATGTTGAATTGCACGAGGTTATGTTGAACCTGCCACATTGTCAACCTGTTACTCCACGTAATTTTGAAGATATCACTCCAAAATAATTGGCAAGATTTCAATTAAATTGAAGGTGAAATCATTATCAGTCATCACTGCAGAGAAGCAGTAATCTCTCAGAAACAGTTTCTATTTAAAGAAAAAGCAAACCTTCAATCCAACAAGCAACAGCAAAAGACAATTAGTCTACATTAATAATCAATCAAAAGACAAAGGCATACAAGTGTAAGTAAAGCCTATGAAAATATAATCTCACAAGATTTTTCTGTTTTAGGCAATGATATAACATGTTTCAAAATATGTTATAATCCCAGACAAAATATAAATGGGTCCAGTGGCAAAATCTAATTCTTAGCTTTTAACCACTGAAGGCAAACACTTTTATATTCCTAGACAGGAGATGAAAGAGCATCCAAAATAACATCAGGTTAACTTCGGCAGTGTACCACACTCTCACCACGTCCACGGAAAAAAAAGTCTGCCCAGAAGGCAAAGAGTTCCAGCTTTTCTTAACCAGACTCTATAAGAGAACTCCTCCCAGTTTCAGTGCCCAAGAGCCAACCTAACCTTGTTATTGCAAAAATTGTGACAAGAATTTGCTGTTATTTCAAATTCCAAATACAACAATTTATTTTTCTTTTGCTGTGGCACCTTGGAATAACTTTTAAAAACTTGCCTCATGTCTGCAGGGCTGTGTGGGTGCAGACCTTGCTAATACCTATTACGAGAACAGGTACACCTGGCAGAATTTGTGTGTTTCCAGGCAGCTGAGTTTTTATCTGCTGCATATGTTACCAGGTCAGTGCTTAACACAACCAAAGCTTAGAATCACAGTTTATAAACGTAGTCAGGCATTTTATTAGCAACAAGGCAGTTTTCAGTGCTTCCACCAAAATACAAACGGGATTACAAACGTCCACTTGCTTTACATCTGCAGCACAGCATGACTCTTCCCATTCTTCAAATGACTGTCCCATGCTGCCAATGCAAAATTTTGCTTATTATTTGTCAGCAAGAGCAGCAGCATCTGCTCTTTGGTAGGCTCAACCTAAGGCAGCTTCCTAAAGCACCAGAACAGGCAGCTTCAGCAACTCCCAGAGTTGTCACATAGCTAAATTGCTTTATTCCCTGCTGCTTTCAGTTAGCATATTTCATGTATGCATCTTAAGGCACAAACAGACACTTGGAACCCTGGTGGTCAAATCCTCCCATCTGCTGCACAGCCATGGACTCTGCTGATGGAGCTTTACCAGTGGTCAGGAAACACGCCCAACTGCTCAGTCGGCTTCCTGCAGACTCGGGCCATTTATAGACAAGTCTCCATCTTTCCCATCCTGTACAGGTCTTTTTTTTCCCCTTTTGGTGGTGTTGGTTTCTTGACTGCAGTTGTGCTTGGGAAACAAGTAACATAGTTCTGCTTCAGGAAACCTTTAAGTAATTCAAAGTAGGCATCAAATAATTTCCTTAAGTGTTTTTGCAATTTATTTTTTTATACAGCCACAAAGTAGGATATTCAACTTCACCTATGGAAACACTCTGTTCATCAGCCTTCTGCATTAATCCAGTGATGTAAGTGTGAGCAGAGTTATAACCAAGCAGCACTAGGAAAACAGAGCAAAGTCTGGCCTTGCTGACTTTTCATTGCTGCCATCCTGTTGGCTCACAAATCACAACACAGTCCAACACCACCTCCCTAAACAGCCACAGGGAAAAAAAAAAAAACCCACACCTGAAAGCATCTGAAGGCTTCAGAAATGGACTGACAATAGTTTATGGACAGACAGAAGACGCTGAAAACAAAAAAGCCACAGTAAAACAAAATTCCAAACCAATATAGCACGGATCTGTGCAAGGAGCCTGTCAGAAGTGAAATACAATGTTTCCTGATTAAAAAAAAAAAAAAAAAATTAAAAACCACCCATTAATTTTTCTTAAGCTATCATGCGTTTTCACAAGAAAAAATGGCAGTACTCAGACCACTTCCACTTTACTTTCCCATGTCTTTTCCCCCTATATTTTCATTTTACAACTCTATTTCAAACCCAGAAATCCCGGGAAGTTCAGTCCTGTAATCCCCAAAGCCCTATCTTCACTTCAAGAGATTTTTCTTAGCCTGAAGCAACAGGCTCAAGTCAAATAGCTGAACACGGAAGACACTTGATGGTCTCAAACTTAACCTGGCAACTCCACCCTGTCTTCTATTTACTAATATTTTTCATTTGACTTAATTAGTGGGATTCAAATGAGACCTCAGCAGCAGCATGCCAAACAGCATGAGCCACAGCAGTGATGTTTCACACACTTCACCTGGAGACACATCAAAACATACCATGGGCTTTCCAGAGACTCGAGCTCTCCAACACTGCAAGGTGCTGCCAGTTCTCAGGTATGATGAACAGCCTCTCCTGGTGCTACTTCTCCACTGGCATTTCCTCAAAATCATTAAATAAACTAGGATGTGCTTTACTTTTGCATCTTGTATTCTAATGCCATTCTTAGCACACTTTTTCAAGAAACCATCTAAATCCACAGGATTACAGGCTTCCTGCCATGAATGCTGAAATCCTTCCATAATTGGAATCACTTAAAAGCTGGGCTTTAAAACACCCAAGTAACGCAGTGCTGACAACAAAAATCACAAAAACTGACACTGCAAGATCTAGGTGCCTCAATATGGTATCAATACCACAGTACATCAGAACACCACAGTCTTTACTCTGAAGAAATACATGACAGTGTTGTCCTTATCATTGCCACAGTGGTGAAGGAAGCAAGGTATTATCTCATTTCTCCTAAACCTTCCAGAAAACCAGAGGCAGGAAACTGCAGTTTAATTTTTCCATCACAGTTTCCCACAGAAGATGAGGCAAATCTAAAAGTCAAACTATACAAAAGTTCATTGTCCATCTCCTCTTTAAATAAAAAATTAATTACTGGGGGTGCACAGGCAAAATTAAAAAAAGAAACTGGATTTTCAAATGAGACCCCATAATCACAGGACGTCTGGTCAGGTGGTGGTTTGGAAGTTAGCAAGTGGTCTTTTCATCAAGAGATACTGAGCAAACCCAGATAAAGCTTCTGGGACGAGATAAAGGACAAGCTTTAGCCATTCCAAAATAACTGGGTTCATTCTTGTCAAGGCAAAGATTAGAAATAGTTATTTGCTTTGATCAGGAAGGCAGTCTCATCTCTAGCAAAATCCCACTTGTTCCTCTTCATGATCATTGCAGCTTCTTTAAGCATGTCTCTGCACAGACTATCACGATTCCACCCTGACAGCAGGACCCCAGAAGAGGGCTCTTTCGCCATCATCAAAAGCTGGCTCTTCTCCCCCTGAAAGATTGCAAAGAAAACTCCACAAAATAAATATTTGAATCTCAGAGTGGTTCCTGAGGGAGTGGCATCTGCCAAAACAAAAGATGACATGAAGATCACTGAAGAAGACAACATCCTGCTACTGGTCACCCAGGCAGCTAACTGGGTGTGCAGGCAGCACAGGCTCTCCTCACCCTTGCTGAACTCCAGATGCTAATGATGGTTCTCACTTCCCCAAAGGGCTTTACAACCATTACCATGTAGGAGCCTAATTACAGGTTCATTTACCAGTTCATTAACTAACTCATTAATCCTCACGCAGACCAGGTCTTAGAACCATTTCTTGACGGCCTTCTGCGAACGCAATGGCACTTGGATGCCAAGGGCCATGGACTTTTCCCAAGCTTGCTCCTGCTGGGGATGTGAGCCTGATGAGCCCGCTTGGTGACTCGGGGCCACCGTTGCCTTCCCAGACCGAGGTCTGACCCTGTCCAGCCCCGATCCAGCACACTCCCCCTCCTCTGCAGCCGAGCACAAAGTCGTTTGACCACTTCCCAACACGTCGCCATCGCATCACCCTCCGCCACTTCACCCCACCTCACCAACGCCCTCCCGCCGCCTCCTCTCAGGAGCCAGCCGCATCTCCGCCGCGGGTGCGCCCCTCGTGGGGAGCAGGGGGCGCCTGTGGCGACAGGGCTGTCGCCGCTCCCGAGCCCGCCCTACCTTGCTGCGGCGGCCGGCCGGGGGCTGCAGGGCGCAGCAGGGGGACGCGGCGCTGCCCCGCCGCNCCCCCGCCCCGCCGCAGGGCTCATGCCGCCGGCCGGCCCGGCCCCGCGGCCCCTGCCGCCACCACCGAAACTTGGCAGACCCCGCCCCGAGCGGGGCCGGCCGGGGAGGGGCCGCGATGCCCCTGTCCCGGCCCGGCGGGGGCTGCGGGGCGCGGGGGTGCTCAGCCGCGGGATGCTCGCCGCCCCGGCGGGGCTGTGCCCGGGTACCCAGCGCGGTACAGGTGCGGATCGCTGGTGCAAGCACTCGGTCCTTCCGGAAGACAGAACCCCGAGCCTCAACTATTCTATCAGTCAGTCTCTACAGCACGGAAGCGCGCTAACTTGTCCACGTATGTATTAGTTCAGATTATCATGGCTAGGCTTCGAGAATGAAGATTTGGGAAGGGCACTACCCACGCTTGCTGCAAGCTAAAAAGGCTGATGCGGGATAGGCAAGTCCAGCTGCAAAAGTGATGCCTTAAGACTTCATGTATTTGTATATATTTGTATATATGTACATATTTTTGTATATTTGTAAATTTTATGTAGCTGTATAGCTTCTCATATCTGAAGCAGCAACTAGCAGTTTCCACCTCTGTACTGCATTCCTGAATATCTGAGATAAAGGTAAGATAGCGACTAGAACATTTTATTTAGGACTCATGTACCAGGACTAAAATAACAATATATATTGTAGTCCAAACAAGATAGAAGACCCATGAAGTTTGGAAAACCTCCAGCCAGGGGAATGTGATGTGAAGAAGACAATGGTGAAGAACTAAGGGGCCCTGAGACCCCAACTCAATTCTAGGGAGGCATGCCGAGGGGCAGACCCGAGGGAGGTTCTAAGGGTGACACCAAGGTGGTACGAGAGTGGATGGTCACTGGGTTGGATGTAGCCTTTGGTTGTGATGACTAAGTAGTGTTATAAAAATAAGACTCGCCCCTATGCTGTGTGCGCGTCAATATACTTTTGGAACTTGAAAAGCTTTACAGTAAAGAACTCCTCTCTGCTTTACCTCAAATTAAATTGCCTTGAAAGTTTTTTCCCTCATTTTAGGCAACCAGAGGCACAGTGGAAAGTCTCCATAGGCAGTATTGACGAGGCGCGGTTCTTTCTGCATTGTCTTTTCTCCTCCAGNCTGCCTGTTCAAGAACACATTATGTAATGTCACGAGGTAGCAGAAATTTACTAATGATTTGGATATTGTTCATACTGAAGTCAAACAAAAGGACAGCCTGGCCCTGGAAGCAAGGACTTTGCTTCTTAGAAGGTTAGAGTTATCTGTGAAGAATACAGTATAATCCTGAACATCCAAGATAACACTAGCATCCTAACCCTTTTGACGCATCTTTGAAACTTTTCTAGTATCATCTGGCAGTACAGGTAAGTAACTCTAGCAAGGCCGGCTCCAGGGACATCTGGATCAATAGACAAGCAGCAAGAATGCTGCAAAAATAGAGCTGCTTTGTGATCTTCTACTATTATTAGTAACCAGTAGTGTGGCTGCTGGTCATTAGACAAATTGTTGGACCTAGACTTCTGAAGGATATGAGAACTTTGCCTGAAACATCAGCAATTGGTTCCTTAACTTGGCTGCAACACCTCGTGCTCATCTATACTTTGCATCCTAGCTTCTTTCCTGGGTTGTCACAGGCCAGTGGCTGATTTTCATGACACATCCCTAGGTTTGTGCATGAAGGAAAGGATCTGCATGAGCTAAGCAGGGCTGAGAAGCAGTGCAGGGGACAGGTGTCTGTGGGATTTATTTCACAAGGTAGACACACAAGACAGAGCTATAAAGTGCACAGGCTGGCTTTGGTCTTAAGTAACCATCACTGAGCCATGAGCAGGTAGCAGTGGTTAGTGGGATTTGCTGATGCAGGTGCTGCAGGTGGGGAGAAGTGTCCATGGCAGGAGGCAAGCTCAGCAGGAAAAGGGCGCGGGGTGATGGCAGCCAAGTTGCAGCACATGCTGCTTGGTGAGTAATAAATGTGTTCCCAGATGGGATGTGCAGGACATGGATGCACAACTAATTCCCATTTCTTTGCCAAGTAGGGAAGAGAGTCTGTGACTCTTGTACCCTGTAAGAAGTACTGTGCATCCAGCACCCCTGGCTTGTCTGCTGGCAAGGGAGAGACTTGCTTCACTAAGCTCCTTCTGGTGTCCTCTCCTCTCTGTCTCTTCACAGCCTGGAGCAGAGCCAAAGCTGGCTGGTGCTGGGTAAGCAGGTCAGAGAGGACCACTGGGAGAAGTGGAGCCTGCAGCAGCCAAGCAACCAGACCTGCTGGCAGCAGGACAGAGGACCTGCATGTAGGAAGATAAGGGAGGGAGCAATGATCTGTCTGGAGAAGTGAGATTTCAAGTGTGGCTCCAAGCACAGGTGCACTGGCAGGTGAGGTGCATGCTCCCTACCATTTAATCATTGCTGTCCTCTTTCTTAAGGTAAACTATTCTTTTAAATTAGGTTAAAGCAATGGTTGTTTTAAACTGCCCTAAACGCAGGCCCCTTTTGGAAGGGAGTAAGTGGCTGTCCCGCCTGCCATTCCTATAGCTCCTTTGTCCTAAGCTAAATGAGGGCCATGACCCAGATGAAAACTAACTCAAGAAAAACTCTATCTGGAACAATTTCCTAGTAGACCTGGACACCCTTTTTGATACCATCCTATCTTTTGGTCAGCAAATGTGAGGCAGCCCCTGGGTGGTTTATGCCTCTGCGGAGAAGCAGTGCAGATCAGAGCACTCCTCCTGTTGCCTCTGCTCAGGGGTCCCTGGCTTTCTCTTGGACATGCTTGGATGCTTGCCACTAGGCAAGCAAGTTGGCTCTGCCTGTGGACCTTTCTGATAGTCACATGGTTTTCCTGTTTCCACCTCACTTAGGTGGCTCATGAATGGATCAGACAAGCCCTGGTGCTAGTGCAAAAAAGGAACACATTTATGAGGGCAGATGGAGAGTGTAACTGACTGCCCCAGTCATGACTGACATCAGCTTAAGAAACAGGCACCTGGCTTCATCCCTGAGCATTACCTGGAGTTCATCAGCAGAAGGTCACTTTGGCTGCCCTGAGGTTGCCTGTCCATCAGTTTGTTCCTCCATTTGAAATGGCAACATATATCTGGAGGACAAAAGTAATGCTTATGCTCAGAGAAGAAAGGTTTAGACATACATCGAGAACACTAAGTTTGGGGATAAATGTGACAAGACACAAAGCTTGGAATTGTGCTAGCCAAAATTATATCAGAAACTTCTTAGCACAAAGTGTTGTTTAAGCCATCAGCATCTAGTCAATAAATAACAGCATATGAAGGTCCTATTAGAATGTAAGTTTGTGTTTGTATGGTTATGAAGAAAATGTTGAAGGCAGGAGTATAAATGTTGACTAAAAAAGCATAAAGTGCCCAAACACACTTTAAAACTCCCTCTTGAGGTTTAATCCTTGAGAAATCAAAGCTTTCCTAAAACCTTGAACAGTACATACTCAAAGAGGTCTACCTGAGCAGAATAAAACCCCCGAAGTCTTTCTTGGTTTTAGCATCACAGGTTCATTTGTTGTTCTTATCTCACTGTGTAGCTTCAGCAGAAAGCTCAAATACTTGATTCCAGCCACTCTTTTGGTCATCACTGAGCTGTAAGCGCTGCCCTTCTCCAATTTGTGAGCATGCTAGGAGTGGTCCTTATAAAGAATAGTTCACATATTTATCTCAGTGTTTTAATTTTGCTTTTGTGTTTTAACAAATAGTTTAATTTCTCCTGCTGCCTTCCCCCCTACCCCCATCTCTTGTGAATGTAAGTCTGCCTGCTTAAAACTCAACAGTGGGTTTCTAAAGATAGAGAAAAAGGGAACAATGGTAGAGAAGGATCTCAGGAAAACTCGGGAACAATGAGAAATCTTATCTGCATTAACATGAGAATCGTTGGGAATTAAGATAGTACCTTAAACAGTCTCACTATTTCATTTTAACAAGTAAGTTATTAATCAATTCTTGCCCCAGGAATTGGCTGCAAAGATATGTGTGCGAGCAATGCCTGTTAAGAAGAGAAAATTAAAATTGTAGCGTAATGAATGCAACTCCGGTGCAGCTGGAGGATGGGTCTTTTTGAGGTGATTGATGGGAAATACAAACTTCTGCAAAACATGCTTACTCTTTGAGTCAGGTAGCAAATAGCTTGCCCTCCTTGCTGTCCTAAAGCAAGATGAATAGCGTTAAAGGAACAGATATCATACTGGATGCAACTGAACACAAACTCCCACCATGTGATGCAAGGAGTAACTGGAAGAGCAACTCTGAGAGCATTCAATTTCTACTGGGAACAGTAAGTATCATGCCCTGATAACCAAAATCAGATATTGGTCTTACGGGGTCTACTTTTTATGTAGGTGCCACAGAGCTACAGCTCCCTTAGTTTATCCAGAAAAGTCTTTAAACTGCTAAAATTCCTCTCTCATTTACAAATTTATCTATGGTGAAAGCGTAGTGCTAAGTCTCTAGAAGGAAAAAGTTTCACACCAATGAAATATCATTGCTTCAGTGCTGTCTTTGTGGCTTATAAATTACCTCTTGCCTGGGATACTGTTGGTAGTGAAATCTCTCCTTCGCAGCAGTTATTTAATGTTACTGTCTCTTACAGCCATTTTCAGTTCAAACATCTTGCCTACCACCATCCATCTTCTGCCTCCACCCATTGTCAAGGCATCTGTTTTACCTTCTGGTTAATTAAAATGTCTTCCGCAATCCCTGTGCAAAATTAAACCCCAGGCAGGAAAAATGCTACTAGGAATTCCCTGGATTCTCCAAGTGCTGTTAATGTAAGTCAAACATTCCTCCTATAAAATGAGTAAATGAATAAAAATGCTTGTTTTGACTTTGCTTAACAACCATGCTGGACTTGGTATGGGTCACTTGCCAAAATCCACAGAACAGTGCAAAGGAAGACTTTTTCCCCTTTCCTCCCTCCTGCACTCCTGGCTAATGCTTTGAAAATCGGAGTGACGTAGTTCTATGCACATGAAAACAAAGATGTTCTATGTAGAAACTTTCATTTCACTGTGCCTCTGGTCCTGAATCTGCAGGAGTCAGAGCTTTGGTCCAGGCGTGGTTTATTGCCTTGCACATTTATGTGGCAAAGCTCTGCCATAGTCCTGAGGAGCGTGGGATGAAATGTTTGTAGCTCCTGGGTGACTTCTCAGTGAAGGCTTTGGTACAAGGCTGATCTCATTTCTGTTCCTTAAAATTGCAGCTTGAAATCCTGGAACTATTTTTATATGCACTGAATAACAGATGACCCTGGAGCCTGCATGCAGCCAGCAGCTCTGCCAGGTAGGTACAGCCCTTACTCCTTCCCATACCCTAAATCCCACTGAAAACTTAGAGAAATAATTTTTTTCTATTATCTTTTAAATGTTAGCAACAGAGAAGTAAATTGGCCGCACTGGTCTATTACCCACTTACTGCTGCTGAGAAAAAAAGTGTCTGAACAGCTGTCAAGGCAAAAGCTCAGGTGTGTGAATCATTAAAACCACTTCTCAGCTCACCACTGGTAAGTTTGAAGATAACAGCTAAAAAATATATGTTCATGCAGTCTCCCATTAGCTCTCCTCATGCTCATTGGCTATTTAGGCAGCTTAACACAAGATAGATCTTGCTGTTCAGCAGCGCAGCACGAGGCACGGGCGGAAGCTGTCTTTTCCCTCCAGCTACAGAGGGATTCAAACACCACAGCCTGGCTGCCTGATCCAAATTTGATGAAAGAGATAGTTGACAATTACTGGCCTGAAGAGGGGATTATAGATCAAGGTTTAGCTCTGAGTCACACTCTTGTGCATTTGCACTCATACATACCTGTACCTGTGCACACACACTTGCTGCAGGAATGAGAAGAAGAATGAGACAGCCCTTCAGTAGAAGATGCTCTGCAGCGCTCTGCTATCCCTGGGCCTTATCTTTATTTATTTAACCCTAATCCTCTGGCAGCTGTATTTCACTCTTGGAGAGGAACAACAGTGATTTTATGATCTGTCTTTTACTAAACCATCCAACCATTCTGAACTAACAAAATTCTGTCTGTTTTTTTTTAAAATAAGGGTTTGCAATTTTACTGAACAGATACTAGTATATAAATTGAAAACATGTATGGCCACTTTGGAAAAAGGATATTCCAGTTTACAGGAATTAAACAGTGATAGCTCATGTGCAGTTCACGTACTATTGCACAGACTTTTGTGATACCAGTTTGCTGCCTGTATTTCCTCTGCATCGATACTGTAATCCCAGACAGATGTCCAGCTTTGCTTTAAAATTACCCTGAGTTTCTATTACAAAATCCTGTTTTCTGTATGTTTGAGAGATTACCTTGGTGTTTTTCTGGCTTCAGCTTTCTGCCTTTTATTTCGGATGCCATAAATTTTGCTGACATTCTTATACTTCTAAGCTCAAGGATGATTATCGTTCATTAAAAAATGTAATTTGCCATAGGGATTAATCTATAATGGTCAGAATTAGACAAAACACCACAGCTGCAGTAGAAATTATGGCTTTAAGAAATTATATAAGTCTTTTTATTAAATGTTTTAATGGGCTTACAAAGAACAGTACAAATGCCAAAGTATTTATATACGGAATGGTAATGGCACTGGAGCAATAGAGCAGATGTCACTGAGAAAGACTTTCATCTGCAAGCACTCAGTGAAAAGGGCTCTTCCAAGGGAAGAAGAGATGCAACCCAGAGCACAGGGGCTCCAAGGGAGAAGAACAGCAGCAAAATTTTCCAGGTAGAAAATTCACAAACAAACTAAGATAAATAATTAATGTACTGTGCACTTTTTCTACAGTCTGTCTTGCAATGTTGTTTGATATACTGGCATGTGTCTGTACAATTTATGCCTCATTAAAGGCAATAGGAAACAATAAAAGCTGGAAGTGCCTGGCAGCATCCCTGATAGACTTGATGGGTGAAAGGCAGCTTTCATAGGATAGGAGGGATGTAAGAATGTCCTGGACCAGTATGTAGGCCAATTAATAATATGCATCCACCTTTAATAAAGGTCTCACCCCTGTGTCTGAAAAGCATCCCATTTTTTCAGGACTCTAAATTCAAGTTCATTGTCTTTACCTGTAACAAAAAAGGTTGCTTTTCAGAACTATTAGCATGTGGTCAGCCAATCCTCTTCTCCAGCTGGTTGCATTTTAAATGCCTTAGATACAGTCCTAACGAGGAGGAGAGAAATGGCCTTGCCCTCAGCAGAAAAGATGCCACAGCTCCCCTGCAGCTGAGCCGCCTGTCTGGGAGCAGGTGGTGAGGATAAACCTCAGTGCTCTTCCCGCAGGCTCCTTTCAAGGCAGTTTGCCCTCAATGGCATGTAGCGCAGTATCAATGATGCAAAGATAGGGGTATCAATTCAAAGTGGAATAACCTCCTTAGCCGAGAGTTTGTATATAGGTTAGGTGTTGCTGGAGGTCTCATCCGTTCGGCATGTGTCTTCCTGCAGCATATCTGTCTCCATCCTCAGCTATGGATGTGGGAAGCAAAGGCCAGTCAGATGTTTTGAAGATGCTCTTGGAAGAACAAAGTGGGGTTTGCAATGATGCAGGCACCTCTACGGGCATCGCTTCACGCAATGAACACTCCAGCCAGGCTAATGCTAGTGGTTCTGCCCCAGCTCCTGGCTTGCTTGCAGGCTCCTTGTTAGGAGGAGATCCCTTTGCTGGAATGCATTGAAATTCTTCAGGAATAAGGTCATTTCTCTGTACTCTGACAGGAGATAAAGCACATGCTCCTGGAAGCATAAAGGCTTTTTGCAGGGCTTGCTTTGTACCTGGCACTCTCCTGGTGGCAAGGCTGGAGGCAAAGCCGGCGGCTACAGAGGAGAGCCTGCCCTGCTGTCTCCCCACAGTCCAGTCAGCGTAGCAGAGGCAGCACAGCAGGGAGACTGTCTCAGAGGACACTTACCTCCCCCGTGAGGCAAAGGAGAAGCTGTGGCTTCTCCTGTGCTGTCGCTGGCTCAATGCCAGAAGCCAGGCAAGCGAAGGAACCTCCTAGCTGGAGTCCAGGGCACCAGGGCAGGCAGGGGATAAGACCCCAACACTGGGATATGCAACTGGAAGACGCAAATTTTCCCTCTAACTTCTCACTCCTCCCTCAGGCTTAATGTGTAGGAGAGAAGATGATCACTGACATACAGTGATGGGAGCCCTTAGGAATTGAGGGCTTTTTGCTCAATCTCTGTGCTGAAGTGCTCAGTCTTACACTGCAGAGACAAACAGCAACAAGATTGCTCTCAGCAACCCAGACAAGAACATTTTAGTTCATAATTATGGATGAGATGCAAAAGGATGAAAAAGAGGGAAAACATCTGTTCATATAGAGTTTATTGCAGTTCATTTAAGAGGCCCTTTAAATTCTAGAAAAAGCTACTTATCCTTCTGTTTGAGGCAATTATCCTGCTGCAAATCTCTGTGGAAATTCACCCTGTGATTATTCCTGGAGTGCTGGACACCGTGCAGATACACCCACCCCACAGAAAAAAGGGTTGAACCTTGCTCACCAAAACTTACAGAGGGATTTTCAGAAGCAGGGTAGCCAGTGCTTCTCAAGGTCTTCAACTCACACTTTACCGCTGTGGGGAAGTGGGTCATTTCTTGGAGTCTTTCCCTGGACTTCAGGTGCCTCAGCTCCTTTATTTCAAAAACCAAAAGAAGCTTTTTCATTAGAAGCACATCCAAAAGTGAGATTGCTCTTCTTGTGGCCACTGTCACAGCAATATGGGGTGTGAGAAGCCTGAATCCAGTTCTTCAAATGCTCAAAGGAGATCAGCTGTCCTACTGACCAGGAAATCATTTGGCTCACCAGGCTGCAAGGTCTTTGCAGAGAAGAGGCTTCATCTCCTTGAAGCCCAACCATGCACTTGTTTGGCAAAGAGGAAAGCAAGTGGGAGTGTGTTGGTTCATCCCTTCCCGCTCTCCTCTGGCCTGCTCAGGCCTTTGCATAAGAGCTTGGCAGTGACACATCTCTTGGCCATGTCAGGAGCTCCCAGAAAGCTAAGGTGGGGGCAGCACTGACTGTACCAGGAACTCCTGCTGCCTGACCAGGGTGGGAGATGACAGCAGGAATAATCAGTCATCCCCCAACAGCCTTAGAACATTCCTTATCTGAATCATAGCTCAAGTGGAACAGTACCATCCTCACTGGAATTTCAAAAATTCCAGCAATCACTAGCCCAGACTGCAGCAAGGATGAAAATTCACCCATTACTTAAGCCAACCAGCTTACAACCCTACAAACAGCAGTCCTAAGACAGACCCTTTGAGCCCTTCTGGACCACAGTGAACTGTGTCAGTATTTGCTTCCATGTGGGATGCCTCTCTGAGTGCTTGAACTCTCGAGTTTGTGAAATTCGGGGAAGTGTCGCCTGGCAACAGAACCTGGGCTGATATCCCCACTACTCGAGGCTCAACCCTCCCCACTCTGCACACCCACTGAAAAATGCCTAAGAGGCATTAGACACGAGCATTTCACTGAATCTTGAGGTAAATTTTTTAATAGGTATACCCTTATGTTTTCATGTCTCTGTGAGTTAGCTTTTTACATTTGCATACACATATCTCTCTGTGTGTATTGACTTGAACACCCTATAGTAAATATAGTATACATGTTATTATCTTGGATCCATAACTGTTATTATAGTTATGTTCATAGTTGATCATTGTTTAATCTAACCTTTAAGTGCTGGTATGATTAAGTACTGCTAAATCCTTTAGATATAAACCATTGACCACGCCTGAGCCTAAGATTAGATTCAGCCATGTCTAGGTTCTTCTCTAAGAAAGAGTTTAGAAAGCAAGGGCATCCATTCTGAATCTCATGACCCAAGTCTCCCTTACCCCTTTTTACATCTGTGGCCTCCATATAAATCTCTCTAAATTGATTCTAATTCAATTTTCCTTTATATGTATTATCCATGCACTAAGTAGTAAAATGAGCCTTGCCATTGAACTTTGTCTCACTTTTGCAAATTTATATCAAAGTTGGTTTTTGCTAGTATCTTTGACAGTGAGCCTTTAAGTGACCTAAACCACTCACTTTTGTAACAGTCAGGTTCCCTCTAAGGCTGTAGTGCATTCTGTGAGAGAAGGGTTGTCTTTCAGACCTCCACTCTAGCCAAAATGCTGACTGGAGAGGCGTATGCAAGTACTTCAAAAACACCCCCAGTTGTCCTGGTTGTTCAGTTTTCTGGTGACACAATAAAAAAACAAGCCTCCTCTGGCTCATAAATGTAAGGAAAGGCTAAAGTAGGCTTAGGTATCAGCTGATTGACTGGGACTTTGCAGAAGTTGGATAAAAAGGCAGGAGATGTGACAATGACAGGAGCACAGCATGTGATATACATAGTGTACATGGTGCATGACTCTTACAGTGTGAGAAATATGGACATGAACAGGAATAGAGGAAAGTGATGTGGAACAGTGCTCTCCTAGTGCTGGCTGCTGTCGGTGGTGTGAGGCAGTCTCAAAAGATAAAAGCAAAACACAGGAAAAATATTCCCTTGAAACTTGTTTTGCTTTTGGAAATACTATTTCTATGAAGTTGTACACCTTCAGAGAGGTTTCATCCCCCTTTCTTTCCACTCCAGCCCCTCCATTTCTTCATAAGGCTGGTTTTGACTCATGTTTGCTTCTTCTCCAAAATATGTGATTGTTACTTCNGGGGGGGGGGGAGGGAGAGAGGCAGGAAATTCCCAGAAAGAAAACTGTCCATTTCTGATCTTGAACCAGTTATAGTTTCTAATACCTGATCACCCAGAGTGGTGTGTGGGCTCACCAGGAACCAGATGAGGCAGTGGGCACATGGGTCAGGCTGCAGCCCCACAGGGACTCCACCACAAGATACCCAGCCCAGGCACAGTTTGAGAGGCTGGGGGACCACAAGTCCCCACAACATGAGGAACAGAGGATACCTGGCTACTCAAGACAGTGATTACCCCTCCAGCCTTCTGATGGATGAAAACCTCTGGGACATGCTGCTATAGCAGCAGTTTTGTCAAGGATTATAATTCCTTAATTTTTGTAAACAGCCTCTGGTGTGCTGCTGCCTTCACATTTCTGTTTCCTCGATGTACTTTTTTTAAGCATTCTCCATGAATAACTGATTCATAATTATTTTTTTAAGCTCTATTGCAGCACCCAAGTCCTCCAAGCCTTGTTGGTATGTGGGATCCTGACAGGCACCCAGATTTCCACTGAATTCAGCATCACTGTATTTGCTCTTTGAGATGCAGTGTGGGGGTTTCTTTCCGTAACTGCTTGATCCAACATCTCCCTCTGGTGGAAAATACGGAGTAAAGCAGGATAAAACAGAGCATCGCACAGCACAACATACTTGAATGCCATGAAAACAATAAAAATCCCGGCCCAGGCCATGATGTTCTTTATAATTGCTACATCTGTTCCTAATGAATTTAAATGCTATCTAAAATAGTCCTCGGCTGGAAAAGAACGGTAATGAATGGTGAATGGCAATTTTCCTGTATTTCCCAGAAATCTGGCAAATTTCTTTCAGAGGCAAAAGCCTGTATCAAGACAATATAGTTTTATGGCATTGTTTCTGCAAAGAAAATCCACAAAATTCTCTGTTGCAGAAAACTTTCTTTTGTGCTCAAGCTCTAAAATCCATCATACACCAAATTTGCTGTCTGCAATTGGAAGGATTGATAAAAATGTCTCAAAATATAACCGTTCTCTTTCTGTACCATAATTACACCTTTGAAGTTCCATGTGAGTGTGACAGATTGGTTGCCATCTGTCAGGGGTGCCTATTCAATGTAGATCAGAAAGTAGAGATAAGAAGGAAATACTCAAGTACAGTCTGGATAACTTTAGTCCAGACACACATGGGCTTAAGTAATAGCACAGGGATAAAATGCTTTGCACAGGTGACAGCTAAGTCTTTCTTTAAGGGCACCTTTCATCAGCATGGGAGGTCAGGGAGGTTTAATGAACCTTCCCCTGTTAATCCTCTCCTACATGTGAGGGTTTCCCTGACACTTGTTCTGTGATTCCAGAAGAAAACTACAGAGCTGATGCAGCAGCACAGACAGATCAAAATGGAGTTTTGAAAATTCTTCAGCTGCTGGCTCAGCTTCAGCTGGCGCTGGAGAGGTAACAGAGGCCATATCTTTGCTTCAGCTCCTTGCAAGAATCTTGGATGAGGAGCAGAAACTCAGGGATGACTGATGAGAGATATTGCCAGAGACAGACACCCAAGACTGGGCAGCTGAGGCAAGAGAGGACTCATCTCAACAAATTTCAGCTGCCTGAAGCCTAGAAGCAGTGTCAGTGATCTGGCTTGCAGGCATTTGAACAGGGTGACTCCCCTTTGTGGGCAGGTGTATACTGGCACAGGGCAGCATGACTATGTACCTATGTACCTATGTACTTTAGACGATTTAAATTTTCCATGTCCAGCAATAAAAATGAGGGGAGGATACACAGTTATTCCTAAAATATTACAACATAGTCATGGCAAATTGAAAGCTTCTGGAACAAAAATCTGAGACTCCTGAGTAGGATGCTCAGTCTTTGTATGGCATGACCTTAGCAAGGGAGAAAATCTCTGTTAGAAAGAGAAAGATTTAAAAAGGAATTTCAAGTTAGAGACTGAGGAAGTGAGGAGGAAGGGAGGAGCAGAGGTTCTTAATGGCATAACTTTAAAGGTGCCATTTTGACCTCTTTATAACCACAAGTAAGCAGGAAACAGGAAGGTGCAATCTGGACAAATAAAGTCCCCTTTAGTGGTGCATGGGAGCTGGAGCAATTGGGCTGAGTCTATGCCTGTTACTATTTGCTATAAGCATGAAAATAAGATATGGGTCCAAAATTCTCAGTTTTTATATAAGGGTACTGAAATATCAAAGACATTCCAGAAGAAAGATAATTACTGGCTCATTATAATATCACGTTAAAAATTACATGGGAAAGAACCAAAATAGATCCCATCCAAATGAGGAAAAGGACATGAACTCTGTCAAACTAAAAGCAGAAACAGAAAGGCAGACTAAAAAAGATTCTCAGGAAATAACTTGCTACTAGACAAAAGGCCTTCTCTATCCTAGCAGGAGCAGGGAGTCTGCTGGAGGGTTTTTCAGGTGACCAGGGTGTGCAGTCAGCGGGTGATCAGGGTGGCAAAGGAGTCTGAGAAAAAACAAGCCCTAACATAACAGCTACACAGATTACTTGAGTCTGTGTTCAGCACAGAAATGCTTAGTGAAATTCCCACGGCAGAACCATTTGTTAACGGGATAATGCAGAGAAGCTGCCTCAGATTGAAGGGCCATTAGACGAGGCTTTAGAACAAATTGATGCAAGGGATAGTAACAAATTCATGAGAAGCAGATGTTACTTGCTTGTGGGTTTTTAAGGCATGCTAATGGAAATTGTTGCATTATAAAAGCTGGTGTATAAGCTTTTACTTAAAATGGCCAAAGGAAAAAGAGCATGGCATGTGATACTGTTTCTTTTAAATGCTGTGAGGGATCTAGAGAAATGCAAACCACTAAATCTGACATCTGTAGCAGGCACCCAGCAAAAGCCATAGCAATGAAATAGTTGGAAGGACAGGCTAAGAGGGAAGAACGGGCAGAGCTTTGCAGTGAGGACCTATGAAGCTGTGCTCCACCACTGTCTTACGTCTTCAGAGGAAACAGTGAAGCTGCAAACTAGAGAAATCTGTTTTGTACAACTTGCTCTGCTTCTGGAAAGCCTTTAGTAACATATGCCACTCATAAAGAAGCTAATCTGGGATGGAGCAGGAGGGAAGATCCTCTCATGAGTCAGCAACTGCATACAGGATAGAGACAAGGTAAGGATAAATCATCCATTCTTCACAGTGGAGAGAAGTCACCAAAGGCATCTTGGAGGGGTAGTGGTAGAGCCAGTGCTCATCCACATACCCATCAGTCAAGCAGTAAATTGATCAATCTGCTGGTGGTACCAGTTTATTCAAGGTTTTAAAATGCAAACATGCCTGCAAGGAGATGGAAAAACCATCTCAAGAGTCTGGGCAAAGTAATGGCTGTTGAAATTCAGTGTGGCTAACAGCAGAGAAAAACACCTCACAGAGTTGAGAGGAAGACCTTCTCACTACTCAGCCTCATCTAGTACCATTCAGGACAGATATCTTGGAGATAGGTTGTCAGTTATTGCTTATTAGCATCTATAAAGCATTTTAGTATATTATGAAGGGAAGCGAGGTTATAGAGTCATAGAACAGCTTGGGTTGGAGGGACCTTAAAGACCATCAATTTCCAACCCCCCTGCCATAGGCAGGAACACCTTCCATTAGACCAGGTTGCTTAAAGCCCCATCCAACCTGGCCATGGACATTTCCAGGGATGGGGCATCCGCAACATCTCTGGGCAACCTGTTCCAGTGTCTCACCACCCTCTGAGTGAAGAATGTCTTCCTAATACCTCATCTAAATCCACCCTCTTTCAGTCTAAAGCCATTCTCCCTTGTCCTGTCACTATGTGCCTTTGTAAAATATCCCTCTCCAGCTCCCTTGCAGCCCTCTTTAAGTACTGGAAGGCTGCACTAAGGTCTTCACAGAGCCTTCTCTCCTTCAGGCTGAACAACCCCAGCTCTCTCAGCCTGTTCCCACAGGAGAGGCGCTCCAGCCCCTCTGATCATCTTCATGGCCCTCCTCTGGACTTGCTCATCCACATCCTTCTTTTTTTGTCCCAGAGCTGGATGCAGCACTCCAGGTGGGGTCTCACAAGAGCAGAGTAGAGGGGCAGAATCACCTCCCTCAACCTGCTGGCCACAATTCTTTAGTAGACAAGTATACACGTGGCTTTCTGGACTGCAAGCACATATTGTTGGGTCATGCTGAGCTACTCCTCAACCAGCACTTCCAAGTCCTCCTCAGTGCTGCTCTCAATCCATTATCTGCTCAGCCTGTATTTGTGTGTGGGATTGCCCCAACCCATGTGCAGCACCTTGCACTTGGTCTTGTTGAACTTCATGAGGTTTACACCACCTCTCTAGCCTGCCAAAGTCCCTCTGGATGGCATCTTTTCCCTTCAGCAGGTCAACCTCACCACACAGCTTGGTGTCACTGGCAAACTTGCTGAGGATGCACTTGATCCCATTGTCCACATTGCTGGCAAACACATTAAACAGCACTGGCCCCAATATCAGCCTCTTAGGGGTGTCTTCACTTGGGACACCAGCCCAAAGGCCAGCATAGCACCTCTTCTTTTTGGCTCCTATATCATTTGGAGAAGGACGTTCTAGGCACCTCCTGGATTGCTTATGTCCTGCTGTGCTGTACCTCCAATACTGGGGAGGTTGAAGTATAAAGATGGGCAACAAGGATAATCAAAGATATAGGATTATTTTACATGTGTAGCAGCTATCATATATCATGTATTACATAAACCAAGATTCTTCAAGGTGGGAAAGAAGAGTCTGAGAGGGAGTGTGGTGGAGCTTTATAAATTCATGGAGGGTCATGGAGAGTAACTAGTCACCACTTCTCATAAGATGCAAGAATGGGGTACCAAAAGATGTTTTCAGGTTCAAGACAAAGAGCTCTGCTCCTAGGCAAAGAAGTGTCTCACTTTACAGAACCTGTTTTCAGAAGATGTTAGAGACTACAGAAGCACCATACATGGTTTTAGAAGCAAGTCAACAAATGTGTGGATGATAAATCATCTAAAACATCAAACTATCCCTCAGCTGAGGAAGACCCTAGGCTATAAATGGCTGTCCCCTCTGCTGGCCATGACCAGAGCAAGGACACCAGACTGATGGATGCAGCTGAACCTACTCTGACATTTGTATCAACCAGACAACTTCTAGAAGTAAATGAGAAGAAACCCCGTGGCCGGCAGAGCAGAAGTGCACAATGACAGCTTTGGATTCTTATGGGACTATAATCACCCTGTTAGCATTACTAGTGTTTCTTGCTCCAGGATAAGCTATACTGTTTGTTATTTTTAAGATTAAAATAAAGACTAAGAAAAAATAGTCCTTTCTCATGTTCTTTTTCCATGTATTTTTATATACTGTGTTAGCTGAGGACAAAGCTGCAGTTTGACAGGCCCTACACCAACACCACTGCCAAAAGCAGCAGCTCTGCCCTCTCATACCACTGGAAAGGACAAATGGGGGGGTGGTGGAGGGGGGAATGCAAAATTAGCCTTCAGAGCTGACAAAAAGAGGGCAAGGTTGCTGAAGGCAGGGCTGGCATAGGTTGGTCCCAGGCACTTATTGACCTATAATTTAATTTGGTGATGTTTCTTCTGACAGCTGTCTCTTGCAAAGGGTAACTGTCCTCAACTCCCCTGAGAACTGCAGAAGTTGGCAGTCATGACTGAATGTGGCCTTTCTTGGCCCTGTCGGGCCAACCCAAATGAAAGGAAACCCCTTGTTTATGAAAGGAGACACTACAGAAGTGACCTTTGCTCCATTATTAGAATGTCATTTATTAGTTAATTTTAATCACGCAAATTCTTGAAGGATTTTGAATAGTTTTGTAACCCCAAGGACAAAAAAATAGACAAAAGTGGATGATAGCACTCTTAAATTAACGATTTAAGATGTAATGAGTGATTTAATCAGTAACAGTCAGACCTGTACTTTGACAGTAAGATCCAGTTTTGGGGCGCAATTATCTTCAGCCACATCAAAGAGCTTGAATTGCCGAGGGGAGTGTAAAGCCCAGCTCAGCCTCTGCTACGGAGTAAGATGGTCTGGGCTCTGGTGACTCAGCTTTCTTACAGCAGAGGAGCTTGCTCATGTCCAGATACAGACAAATT
This sequence comes from Grallaria varia, assembly GCA_013396735.1. Taxonomy (NCBI): domain Eukaryota; kingdom Metazoa; phylum Chordata; class Aves; order Passeriformes; family Formicariidae; genus Grallaria; species Grallaria varia. The sequence continues at coordinate 216,116 of VWZG01005405.1, read as the reverse complement.
TGTCTTTAGAGTGTTTATCTAGTCTTAAATGTCTCTTTTTTATGAAACCGATGCTGGTGTTAGAATCCTTGTTGATTTATCTCCAATTTATTCACATCAGCTGTTGCAAGGAAAGCAGACAGTGTTGATAAGAAGTATAAAAGAGATGCTTGCATTCCCAAGCCCACTCTGAAGAATCCTCTTCTTTGGAACACAGGCCATGTCAATAGTGATATGCAGAGTGGGGGAGAATTCATATGTGAGAGCAAAATCTGAGGGGCTTGGAGGAAAATAAAAACCAGATTTGCAAACAAGTGTGAGAAAAGATGAACAAAACCCCCTGTAGTTCATATGAGGCAATATTAGCAGAAACTTTAAGTTCCCTGAGGTGTAATATGAGCAGTGATCAGTATCACAGCCCTGCTCTTAAAATCACTGTGCCTGACAATTACTTAAATGTTGCTTTCTGTAAGAGCTGACCTGGACCACCGCCATGCAGCACAGTATGGGGTTTTCTTTTCCTTGTAAATCATAAGAACAATGATAAAATTTGTTAGCAAGATGGTGGGAGCAAGGACAATACTAGGTTAGATTTGGTCCAAGAGGAGAGAACTGATTTTTACTGAATCTGAACCTAGTCATCTGACATCATTTAGATGCAGATGCAGTAATGCGAATTTGATGTTACTGGTATTATACTGCAGCAATGTAATCCCTGTTATGAGTATTTATGTATCTTGTCATCTTCTTAACATGAGTCTAGGACAAATGTCCATGGCAGAAACAATGCCAGATAGAGGAGATGAACAACCGGACTAATACTTGGATCAATACATCATGCCTTTCCAAGGTGGCAGGTGGAAGCCAGGTGAGATACCACCAAGTAGCTGCAATGGCACAAGTTGTTGATTTAGTTTCCTTTTATTCAGTAATGGAGTGAAATCCAAGCTGCTACTAGGAGATGCAACACTAGCCCACTGTAAATGAAAAAGGAGCCTCTGGGATTCAAAGCTTGGCCCTCGATGAAGAGCCTCTCAGTGAAGCAATGCACTCTCCCACCAGGCGAGCAGCCTCTTTGGCTGTACCCCTGTGCACTGAAAAGCCACCTGCCCCATGCCCGTAGTTGTGGACTACCAGGAGCTTAACTCCTCCTTGGCTCAAAACCTCTTTCTGCAGTCTCACGCACTGCCTAGATGGCCTCAGGCCCACCTTCACCTTGATATCTTGAGCTTCCTGCAGTGAGGCCTCAAGGGAGCAGCATCTGTCAAAGATGTCTCTGGTAGTGCCAGGGTCAGGGGAGAGACTCCAGCTCTTCTCTTCCCTGGTTCCACCCAGGGTTACCCTGTGTATCCCTGGGTAGATGTAAGTTAAGCCATCACCATCCCGGATGAAGTTTTTCACCCAAGGAGCATGAACTTGGAGTACTTGTCCCCTGACAGGGAAGAGTTTCTTGTCCCCCACCAGCTGGTGGGCTCCAATGCCTGTGCAGTTGACAACGATGTCATATTCACTGTGCAGCTCCCACAAGTCTGCAACTTTTCTGTTGTACATCTGGATGCCAGTTGCTTTCAACCTGCAAAAACAGTCCAGAAGTGAGGCAGAAAAGAAAGCTCTAAACCCTCATGGAACTAACATGAACATTAAGTAAATGAGATAGATTGCCTTTGCCTTTACATACTGACCAAAACCAAACAACAGATGGGACAAAAAAGTAAAGAAAATGCCATGGGGGTTCTGTTTGTCACTTGTCTGATTTGATCTCATAGAAGCTATTTTTTAGCTTGGTTGGGCTGGAAAAGATACAGGAAGTTGATCAGTTTCAGTTTCAGAGAAGAGTCTGGCAGAAGATCCTGGGCAGACAGTCAGGTCCCCATGGTCTCACTGATTAATTTCTGTAACCAAGCTTTAATAGCTCAAGCAAGCAGAAAAACTACAGATTTATTTACCAACTTATTCATGCCAGTGACAGAGCTAACACACCACACCCCTTCTAATGTGCCTGCTACATGCCATCACATCATTGCCAACTCACCTCCTGAGCCATGTAATCATCTAGTGCCATCTGCCAAACCCTAAGACATCCATGCAGGCTGGGTAGATGTGACATGGGATCCCCAGGGAACCCATAACCTCCTAGAGCAGCAGCCAGGAGTCATCCAGGACAGCTCAGAGCACTATACATCCACGTCTCCTTGCGGTTCATTTTTGAGTGCAGTTTCAAGCCAGACCCTCCACTGAACTTGCCTGAAGTTCGAAGCCCTTCCCTTTGGAAAATCACTGGCATGAGATGGAGTCACTGCATGCTGTCAGCTGGATCCATTTGCTGGAGGGTTTTACTGGGGATTTTTAGCATGAGCAAGTCAGGAGACAGGTCTATGATAATGATGCACTAAGTGGGAAATCCTCTCCTTTGCAATGTTCTAGCAGCTGGCAAAGTCATCAACCTCACTATAAAGGTAGTGGTTTCCCACAAAGCAGTGAGTGAGGCAAGGATCCAGTGCATAGCAGATGCTCTGATGCCTGGTGCAGCAGAACACTGCAGCTGCCTGGGAAGAACAGAGGGGGTCTCATGCAGCAGCTTGTCTGAGCAACTTGCTGGGAGAGCTCATAAATGTTGTAATTGGGACTCTGTCATNTTCAGGCAAGCAAGCAGGAAAAAATTCCTGAAGCCTATTTTTGGACCAGCAAGGTGGGCATAAAAACAATTTTCCTTGTGGAATGCCAAGGGAATGGTCTATAAATACTGCACAGGTCACTAGGGATTTGTGAATTAGTTACATGTTTAACATGCTCTCACTTCTCATCACCAGGGAGAAGAGAAAGAAAAAGAGCTTGAACATCTCATCAGACCACATCCTTTGAGAAATAAGAAGAGTATTGCAGGAAAGCGGAGAGGGCAGAAATCACACAGCAGATATTAAATGGGATGTACAGCTTAGTTGTCCTGCAGCAGAAATTGCTTCTGTTAGGCAATGAAACATGACAGAGAATGTGTACCAAGTAGATGGCACAGACCTCACGGGGCACTGGTGCCATGGGAGTACTCCCAGCCTGGCTGGCTGCTAGAACAAGAAATGTTTTTTTCCACGTTTGCAGTGTGATGAAAGGCATGCAAGTAACCAGCTGAGCTGGCAATTTGTACCTCAGTGTCAGTACACATCTCTTTACTTAACCTCAAATCAGCTTGCAGCCTATCATTTTCTCTCAATCAGCGACAGCTATTTGCTCACTTTAGAGATACTTACATGGATTAAATACACACCCCAGGTGTCAAAGCCCTTTTAGATCTGCATCTTATCTCTCTACAGTTCTCCAAAATCCATGTATTTTGAGGAAACTTAGAAATCTGGAAATTGACAAATTTTCTAACTTTTATGTCAATCCAAGCATGAACTCTAAAGCCATAACTCATTAGAGTGAGTGCATCACCCATCTTATGCAGGCAAATGTTTTCAGAACGTTTGTTACAAGATGATGCTATTTAACCTTTTTTTTTTCCACCTGACTGGATTAAGAAATTACTCCAGTTGTTGATAAAATTTGAGATTAATTGGTCCAGCTACTTCTTAAGTGCAAAGTCTTCAGAGATAACACACCTTCCTAGACATGCCTATTCTCTCAGAGGCTGGATGCTGCTTCAAAAACAGAGAGATATTATTTGTGAAGTTTGACAAATGAGGAGCACCCAAACATTTCCTTAGGACATGGCAGGCTCCTGATGTACCTTCGAGGTCTAACTGGCTAAGCATGGCCCCTGTAGCTATGTTGGTCCTTTGCCCAGGGCTGCTCACACTCCAAGCCCCACTGCAGAGACATACTGGGAGAAAGTGGACATTGCATAAACAGGGCCTTTCATATTTTTGAAAAATTGGGTATTTATTTCCTGGGCTTCTCTCTAAGGAAGACTTGTGGCATTTTGCCTAGTGACAAACAGCATTCCTTCAGTTTTGTTCAAACGTAAGGTTCTCAAGGAGACTCCATCTTGCCCCAGTCCCTCTGGCTGGATTTCTCTCCGTGTGCCGAACCTGCAGCAAAACCAACCTTTTCCCCAGCCACAGCAGGTAGGATGGACAGTCACATTTCAGTGTTGTAAAGGCTTGACCAAATCGGTGCTGTGGGAACTTCTGCAGTTCTGCTTTGGACATTGGTCGAAATCCCAGGACAACATCTGCCCAGAAAGGTAACTCTTCTTTTGGAGTGCTTTTAAAGACCTGCCACCTAAATGGACACAGAGAAAAACATCGAAAACTTCACTGATAGAGGTCTGTCATGTTATGTGTCATGGCAATCTTAGCACAAACCCAGAAGCTCAGGAACCTGTTTCTGCTCATCAGTGCAGCTCTGCAAGGCTAACAGAAACAGGGATACATTGCTGCCTGCTACTGCAATACCAGAGTGGACAAATAGGCAGAGGGTTGGCATAGCCACGCTTGAGGGTGGGCACACTGGGGTAAATAAACGGCAGAGAGTTCTTCCAGCAGTAGTGTATGTACAAAGTCAACTCATGTGTCCCTGCCACAACTGCAGACACCTGGCAGGGCCACTTGCACACCTGTTCATAGTTCTTTGGGTACCCATAAAGCTACAGAGTGCTCAGTCTCAATACTCCCAAGAGGCACATTTCTGTGTACATAATAGGCAGCATAAAACACCCTCAACCACACCTCCAACTGCATCCCTGTACCTAGTTGCTGAAGCTTGTAGATCCTGCAGTCCCATCCCTATGAAGACCACCCCTGCTGCAAACAACTGGTGGATGACAGTGAGGAAAACATCAGTTACTAGAAGATGTTTGGTGCTGATCATTCTTCAGTGGTTTTTCTGTGCATACCTATGCACGAATTTTGCCTAAAAATACACTGTATCTGAGCAGTTGCAATGCAGTTTCTCGGGAGTACAGTCAGAAAAGCTACTCCATGAAGGGAACATACCTGAACTCCAGCAAGGAAAACCTCTCTGCCTGCTCCAGAACATAGTACAAACATACCAAACAAAGACAGCCCCAGGGCAACATTCTTACCCAGAGACCAGGTAAATGCAAGGGCGGACATTCTTACCCAGAGACCAGGTGAATGCCAGCCTCTGATGCCTCGGCTGAGTTGCTGATGGCAAAAAGGTAAGTGAAGGTCTCTTTGAACCACTGCTTCTGCACATGAATCGGTGTGCCTGTATGTGAATGAAACCAAACATGCAGAGAGGAATAATGTAAAGAAGAGAAGCATAAAATGAGTGTCAAGGATTTGGGACCAACACGGAACACAAGTCAAGGCACTTTTCTTCCTGAGCTTCTGTCCACTGCTGCACACCCGGACAGCCTGAGGTGCCATGGGCAATGCCATGCTGAATTGCACGAACCTGGGTATGTGTGAGGGATGAGCATCCCAGCAGCAACATCACTCGTTGTGCTGGGGCTGAATTGGTCTGAAAGGAGCGTCACGGAGGAGCTGGGACAAGTCTCCACAATGCACAGTGCTGTGGAGAGGCCAATGACTCCCGCGCCGACCACTGCGACCTTGGGTGCCGCCATATCCGGGATACAGAGGCAGAGGAGACAGAATCGTGCCTGCATTCGGAAACAACATATCAGATGTCACTATTATTCAGGCTGCACACCCTCGTCAGGCTATGAAATACCCACACAAGATGTAACCTAAATTCTCCCACAGCAACTAATTAAAGACTAACTGCTGCATACAACCAGGCTAAGGTGAGAATTTAAAAAATCAGCAGCCTTTGACATGATGACAAATTTTGAAAAGTATTTCACCAGTCACTACTTCGTCCTCAGCACAGGAGCAAAGGGCAAGAGAAAACTATATATGCACCACTGGTGTTTTGGCTGGTTTGGGGCAAGGTTTTTTCAGTAAAACTCAAGGGAGTGAGGCACCTGCCAAGTATTTAATCATGTCAGGTGTAAAATCATTGAGGTCTGGAGAAACTGGCTTTTTGGCACCATAAGCAAAAAAGGTTGTTTGAATACTGGGATCTCCAGTAATGAGAGCTGTTTCTGCCTGGGCAGTGGAAGTAAATTGCACAGGAGGTAAATTGATGATGCTGAGCAAAGGGTCCAGCCATTGTGGCAGATGCTTTTCCTTAACATTCATCTTAGTTTCCCTGTTCCTGGGGTATTGCAGGGCTCCTGTTCTGATTGCAAGAACTGTGTCACCTGCTTAGCTCTGTCCTAGAAAACAGGAATTTTAGATATTAAACACAATGCATACTTTCACAGGGTACAGCCTGGCTGTTTACATTCCTGCATCCAAAAATTGTTCAGGCCATGATGCCCTGGTGGGAAAAGTGTGGAAAGAGAAGCTACCTGTGTTCTGGGGAATTGTGTGCCCCTAGTGACTGAAGGTCTCAAATCCATTCTTGACCCATGTACCTGCCAGCATGACCCGCTACCTTGGACAGATTTGAGGGCAACCAAGGTTGGCATGCTCTCTCACCAGCATGCAGTAGTCCCCAGGGGCCAGTCAGTCTTGCTGCCTGAAGGCCCTGTATATTTGCCTCTTTCTGCCTTGTTTTATAACTTGCTTTATGTCCTGGAGTAGCTCCACTTCACTCTTCAGAATTTTCAGCTGCTGATTGCTACTCCAGGAGGTACAGGAACTCTATTTCCCCTTGCCCTGGCCAATTTTGGAGCTTGGCACCTTTCCTGGTGCATGGCACACAGTTCCTGGTTGACAGTCGCCTGGCTGCCCATCCCAGTGACACGCCAGTCTGTATGCCTGGCCACATAGGTTTCACACTGGCAAAGGCATGAAGCAGAACTGAACCATGCAGCTCAGTGCACCTTGCAAACTTCCAGAAGCCAGGACTAAATGGCTAAAAAAGAGAGACTGGGCAACATTAGAGGTGATAAATCCTTTAGCGCTTTGAACCAGGTGAGTTCGGGTATACCTGCTGGCTTAGGAAACCCTTCAAGGGGTTACTGTCAAAAGCTGAGCAGAGATCAGAGAATGACAGAATCACACAATATGCTGAGTTGGAAGGGACTCACAAGAATCATCAAGTCAAACTCTTAGGCCTGCACAGGACCATTCCCAAGAGTCACACCCTGTGCCTGAGAGTTATCATTCAAATGCTTCTTGAACTCTGTCAAGCTTGGTGCTGTGACTACATCCCTAGGGAGCCTGTTCCAGTGCCCAACCACCCTCTGGGTGAAGAACCTTATTCTAATATATAATAACCTAAACCTCCCTGACACTTAGGACATTCCCTCCAGTCCTGTCTCTGGTCACCACAGAGAAAAAAATCAGTGCCCGCCCATCCTCTTCCCTCCATGAGGAAGTTGTAGACTGTGATGAGGTTTCCTCTCAGGCTCCTCTTTTTCAGCCTGAACAGACCAAGTGCCCTCAGACACTCCTCATACGGGTTCCCCTCAAGGCCCTTCACTATCTCCATTGCCCTCCTTGGACACTGTCTAAGAGCTTAATATCTTTCTTACATTGCAGTGATCAGAACTGCAGAGCAGAGTGGGACAATCCCCTCCCCCGACTGGCTGGAGATGCTTTGCCTGATGCCCCTCAGGACTCAGTTGACCCTCCTGGCTGCCAGGGCACTGCTGACTCACATTCAACTTGCCATAGACCAGGACGTAGGGGAAAAATCTCCTCTGCCTGTGGCTCTTTTATTTTTTCACGGAGTATCTTATCTACCAATATTCACTCTTGGAGAGGATATTGAGTGAGATGGATCTTTTTTGCCCTTATAGTTCTGTTTTCTCCTATGGGACTTGCTTATCATTGACTGTATAAATTCAGCCTCACTAATTGCTTTCTGAGAACCTTTGCTGGAAACCAGTGCCTGCAGTTATAATGATGGGCTGATTTCCCATCTTCCAGTGGCTTTTGGCATATTTGATGGAAATATAGGCAAGACAGACTGTGTGGGACTATGATAGGTCAGGTTTATTTATGAGATCCTTGCTCATAACTCTTAACACAGCTTCTCACTTACCCCTGAGGTTTTACTACTTAAAATTTGATGTCTCTACTATGTAGGAAAGGAGGGAGGAACAGGCAGTGTTGCCTGTCATTGCATTCCTTCTGCATCACTGCCAAGGGCTGCTACAACCTGTCTTCTTCTTCTCAGGGTAATGTGTAAATTTCTTGCTGTTAATTATCACATCTTCATTCACAAGCTGACTAAAGAAGTGCCCACACTTCTATAGTCTACATGCAGTGTGTATGGGGAAAACGGACTCTGAACCAGAACTGGTGGCCTGCATGGCTGACACCCAGAAACTCAATCTGGGAAATTGCTGGGGCAAGGGGAAAGGGAAGAGAAAGGGGAAAAGGCAGGGAAAAGAAAGGAAGAATATTAGTAACAAGAAATCGGGGGGGGTGGGTAATAATTCTGCAATTACTTAGGAAAATTGATTCTGAGAAAGGTATTTAAACACATTCTTATTAACAAACCTTTTCACTCAGCACTGGAATCTGTGTAAATGATGTGTGGCTCTCAGCATGTCCACCAAGTCTTCGAGCAGCCCATGGACAAGCACAGTCCTGCTTTTTCAGCGGCCCTGGAACATATGCAATGGGTACATTATTCATCTGCCAGAGATGTGCTCTCAGTTGTTCCTCACAACTCTCCTTTGCTGAAGCCCTTGCATCGTGATGGCGATTGAATTTCCTGACTGACCTCCCTGTCCCCAGGGAAGAAAGGGGAGCTGTGGCTTGGTGGAGGTTCAGGTTTCAGAAGTCCTCCCAGTTCAGATGGGATTTTTGCAGATGAGCCGGTTTGATATCAACTGATCCCAATGTTGCAAAATCCAGTGAGGGCAGGAAGGGGCTGCTGACAGTGCTGGAGTCTACAGCAACAGCTCAGAAGGCCACAACAGGCACTCATTCAATGCAGTGGTTTTCTAGCACTTACTGCTGCAGTTCAGGAGCACATCAAGCCTTCATGCGCTAATGTGCCAAAAATTAACAGGGTGCAAAGCAGAAGCTACGTACAGCTTGTACCAGCAAGTGCAGCTCAGGCTTTGCAGAACCACTGACTTGCTGTGAGTGCAAGGCTCACTTATGACTCTGCCCTGGCAGCACAGCCTGACTGCATCTCGATGGGCAGGGGGCACAGGCGGAGAAACTATTTTTAGCTGATGTGGCAGCCCAGCTTAGTTCCAGCAGCGGTGACACTTCTTGTCCTCTCAGACAGCCCTGTACTGAGGGTTTTGCAAAAATCAGCATTTAAAAGGAAGTTCAGTTGCAGCAACTGTTGGGGAGGGAGGTGAATGATGTCAGGTACTGTTTAGCAATCTGTTCCTTCTGAGTGTTAGAAGAATGGGACAGAATCCAGAGAGAGTAACCTGGAGCTGTAATTCCCTAGCAATGAGGACACTAGCTGCCTGATGTGGGTTTCATGCCCCTGCCGCACTCCTGCTCCTCTGAGGCCAGAACAAATTGTGTTTAAAAATACTGAGATATTTTGTGATGTGACTTCATCTCCCAACTCAGGCAATGGGAGACAATGTCAGCCTCATGTGACGCAAGGAGGTCCTTATTCTTTCTTGCCTCCCATATGTCACCATTAAGTGCCACTAAGCTTCAGCTATAACATCACTCTAGCAGTGGATAACATGATCAATATGGTCAAATATACTGGTCCCCAGCACACACACACACACACACACACACACACACACACACACACACACACACACACACACAGAGGAACATGCACATCTGCTTCCAGATGCAGCAAGCAGACACAGCAGGCTGACCGCTCTGAGTTTGTGTCGCAACTCATCTGGTCTACCAAAATAAGCATATTTACATGCCCAAATAAACAGTGGAAAAAGCCCAGCTGAACTGTTGACCAGAAAATGGAACAGGAAGTAACAGAAGAAAACCAAAACCTGCTATATATAAGTCCTGTGTGTTTTTTTAAACTAACTCTCATTGTAATTAGGTACTGAAATACTGTTCGGAATCACTTGCAGCATGTAGTACTGGGAAGTAAAGGCTCCAGACTTTCTGAACTGCTGGAGGGGTTCCTCATCCACCAGGGTAGCTGCACCCTCTGTCACTGTCAGTGCCCGCCATGAAACACTTTTTCCGTTCCCTTTTTTTGCTGATCACTTCTGTTTATTCCCTTCCTCAGTTTACAAGCACCTTTGGTGTTGCTTCCCTTCATATGACCCCAGGGAGGAGTTTTGCCAGGCAAAAATATGGTGCTCATGAAGACTGATCCGTTCCCGGGAGTTCACTGAGGAGGAGGTACTGATTTTGGCCTTTTGACTCTGGCCTAGTCCCTTTTCTGCCGTGTGAGATGCACATTCGAGAAGGGCCGCAGGGGGAAGGCGAGGATGCTCCAAGGGACCACAGAAAGCCACCGTCACAGGGGGACCCCCCGTCCACCGAGGAGGCCTCGGCTCACCCTTCAGCTCTCACGCAGGGGAAACACCCCTTAAGGGACGGCGGGTTATGCCCTGCTCTCGGCCACCTACAATCGCCACCCTCACCGGCAGCGCGTCCACGCCGAGCGCTGCCCTCGCTGCTCTCCCAAACCAACGGGGTCTGCGGCCCTCGCTGCCCGCGGGGACGGGGGAAGCGGGAAGAAGAGAGGAAAAGGGGAGTAGGGAAAAGGGGAGCGCGGAGAAGGGGAGCAGGGCGAAGGGGAGCAGGGAAAACCCGCGATCCCGATCAGCCTCTCCCCCCAAGCCAGGCCCCGCGGCTCAGCCCTCCCGGCCCGGGCGGCGGGAGCCGGGCCGTGCAGCGGGGTCCCGGTCCCCGAATAGCTCTGGGCAGCGACAGCGCTCCGGCATCCAACATTTTCCGCTGGGCCTGGAAGTACGGTCTGAAAAGAACGCAAGGGGGGAGAGCAGGCGATACCTGGAGAGGAGGAGGCCCCTGTCCGGCCTGGCAGAGCCGCCCTCCCGGCGAGCGGCGGGGGAGCTGCGGGAGCGGCCCGGGCGCCGTGCCGGGGTGGGACGCGGGGGCTGCCGCTGCCCCCC
>VWZG01005405.1:30214-205155 GCA_013396735.1 Grallaria varia | reverse complement strand
CGGGCCCGGCCCCGCCGCGGATGAAGGGGCTGTTTGTGCCCGGGCAGGGCCTCCCCCGGCGCTGGCAGCGCTCCCGGAGCGCCGGCGGCCGCACCTTGGCCCTGCCGGGGCCGGGCCCTCCGCCCGCCGCCTGCCTGAATTTTAGCCCTTGATATTTCCCCCCGGAGGAGGCTCAGCGGGGCCCGCTGTGCTGCAGGGCATGCATTGTCCTTTTCCCCTCCCGCACGGGCAGTTCTGTTCTGAGTGTTTCTGCCCTGGGACTGCCCCAGCGCCGCAGCAATGGTGCGAGCGGCCGGGAGGGGAACTCCGGGCAGCGCAGGTCGGGGAGAGACGGACGAGTCCCTGCCAAACCGCAGCTCCCTCATGAGCGCAGCCAGGCTGGGCTGTTTTCAGCGGAAAAACACAAGTTTGTCACAAAACAAACCCTCTCTGCAGGATCGCTGGGATGAAATTGTGTACTATCTCGCTCGGTTTATTGCCTCCAGGGCATTTGCCGCTGGCAGGACATTTTGGCTAATATTTGCCAGCCCGAGCAATCGTCCCTGAACACGCTCGGCAGGACAGTGCTTGCCAGCCACTCCCCTCCAGCCCTGCTGGACAGAAGGTTTGCCATGGATCTTCCAAGCAGGTGCCTTTTCTTCGTAGCCATTTCAACACAGACCATCCAAAGGGTGTCTGCATATACACAGCACACGGTAAACTGTTCTGGTCTCCCAATCTAACTCTGTTCTTAAATGGTTAAAGTCACGATATATTACACACTGACCTTTAATGATGCACATTTCTCTAGGGTTTGTTTTTTGTTTGGTTTTTTTTTTTTCATTCAACAGTGAAAGTAACAAGGCATCATTATCCTAAATTATAGTGTAGCTTGGTTTTTCTGAGTGTTCTGAAAATAGGGGATTAAGACAGGGAAGGCAGCAGAGGAACAGAGGTTTGCTTGTTTAGAAATGGAAGTGTTGATGGGCTTGGTGTATTGATTGCAAAAGGAAAACTGTTCTAAGTCATTGCAGGATATCTGCAGTAGCTATGGAGAGGATCCTTTCATATATGGAAATCTTTAAATATAAATGGAGGCCTCAGTGCCAGCTTAGATTAAAACTGCCTGCTACTTCTCCTCCTGAGATTCTACTACTCATTGCTTATAACTTTGCCAAATTTGAATGATTGGGATCAAAACGTTCTGTGACAGATGGTTGTGCAAGGCTGAATGTTTCAGGGAATTCCTACTGTATCTTTTCCTGAGAATGTGATGCAGGAAATTCACGGTGGTTTGGAATACCAAATATTATTGTAACGTTATTGAAAACAATCTTCTATGGGTTAAAGTATTTTGGAAAGGTGAACATACTGTGTTTTGCTAAAGCACCCATAACTGAAGTACAACATTTTTTAGGATGAGGAAAAAGCTGCTTGTCTGTTCTGTGTAATCTGCACCTGTGACTTCCTACCACAAATGTTTGTTTATCCATGCAGGCATTTATAGGGGGAAACAATTTCAGCTCTTCAGTGCTGCCATTGTTTTTCTTGCCTCTTCTCTTCCCGAAGATGAACAGCACAATGTAGAGCCTCTTTGGTCTAACTCTCAGAGCCCTGATAAACTGAAGATCAGCCATTCTGTATTGAGTATATGAGAAGTTTTTTTGCTACAGATATTGGTGCTCTCTTGTGAAAGATGAGAAGAAAGACAAGGACAGACAAGAAGCTCTGCATAACAGCCCAACTGCTGAAGACCCCCTGGGTTGTTTGTATGTATTATTCTGTGTATTGTGCAAAGTATGTCCTTTTGAGCTAACAAATAATTGGTTAAATAGTATTCCAAATGCAACATTCTTGTATTTGTGTTTTGAGAATGCGCCTGACAGACTCTGTGATAGCAGGCTGTTGTATCCTTTAACTGAATGCAAGTCAGGGTTTGGGCACTCAGGAAGAGAACGCCAGCCTTCTGGCACAGAACAAACACAGCCCTGATTGTACTTGGAGCTCTTTCTGAACCATGACTGGCAGTAGTGTTCCAGCACACCACCAGCCCAGCTTGACTAGTGCTTAAGAAGTGTTTCCCTTTACCTTAGCATTCCCTTTGCTTTGTGTACTCTCCTGAACAGAGCCGTAACCAGAAGCAGAAATGATCTCTCTAAAAACAGAAGTGGTGACCTGATTCTAATCTTGTGAATGACATGAATCATTTATCTGCCACTTCTTTAACCAGTTCAAAGATCACGTCAAGCATCAGTGTCCATGGCAAGTTACCATTTCAGCAGAGTTTAAGCTCCGCCTCATTTTGCTGTTTTCCCTTGTTATTTACTTACTTCCCGAGGAATTCTCTCGATATGATGAAGAAACCAGCAATACTGACATTCCTTTTGAAAAGCTTTGTGAAAATATTTACTCAGAGATTGCCCAATTACCCCTTGTTCTTTTGCTATGTTCATGATCACCTCAGTCAAAACCACTTTTTAATTTCATCACTGGCAATGAGACTGTGGAGGGAATCTTTACAAGAATCACCCCTTGATATTTTTTTCTTATTCCTGTGCAAGTCTGTTCATCTCCACATGTAATATTATGAAGCAGTGTTAAAACTAAATGCCTGTGAGCACTCCATGGCAGGATCCTACTCATCTGCAATAAACACCCAAGCAGTATCCATTCCTATGTGCTAGACAGGAATTCAGAGAGAGAAGAGTTGGTTTGTCACTAAATGGGATATTTTCATTACATCTGATTATTCATAAACCTGAGTTAGTAATTTCTTTGAACAAGCTTGTTTTGTGCACAAACCTCTCTGCAGTCACTTTTTTATATACCAGTCATATTAAAAAATTATATTTCCCCATTGGAGGTGTATACTTTTTTAGGCTTGTTTTTTTCTCAGCTTGATTGAGCTTAGTGCTCTTGAAATCAGTATATTGGGGGTTATTCAAATTTTTTAACTTTAGCAAACAACTATTTGGAAAGTGCACTACACCTACTTTCAGGGAGCAATATAAATCACCTGGCAAGGACATATTAAGCCTTCAAAACATAAATGATGAAGCAAAGTGATGATTGTAACCTCATCAGAAAACATAAGACTAACAAAATATGCATAGAAAGTTGAGTAACTTGCACTAATTAGAGATTTAAAGGAAGTGAAGAATAAATAGGTTCCTGAGAAGGTCTGAGGAGACAAATAACAAGGAACAGGGCTATAAATTGCTGCAATTCTTATTTTCCTTGCACTGTCTGCCCACTCCAAATCCTGCATGAGGAAGCTACAGTTAGTCTTCACATCCACTGAACACCCAAGTGCCTACAAGTACTTTGTTCTGTCATTTCTGTAGTCACCTACTCTATTTTCTGATAACTTATACCCATTCTACAGTATCTGCAGCTATTTTTGTCACTGCTGAATGTGTCCGAGGGACTACTGCCCCAGTCAGCTTATAAAAATAAAGGCAAAAAAGAATCATGTTCTTCCTGTAACTGAAATCCAAAACGGTGCATTTTTCATGCACATTTTGTCATGGTCACCATCTACCACATTACCTAAACCTTGGTTTACATCTGCAAACAAACAGGGAAAAGACACACAGATGATACTTGCCAAACTAAACCATAGATGGTTTTGGCTGTGGAATGCCAAAATATCAGCCAGGCCTCTTCAAGGGACTGTGAACCAAATGGAGAGTTGGTAATAGGAGTTCATTAAATTAGGTAAAGGTGTAAAGATTAAAAAATGCATGTCTGACTTTATTCTTGCCCATAATTGCAAATAATAAATACACATTGTAAAAACCCCATTAAAATATACTGTATTAAGTCCACAAGTTCTGGGCAAACAAACTCCTTCCTATCAGGACATACTTCCCATGCTTTATCTGATACAGACTCTTGTACAAAAATATTAGGCTACCAGTACATAGGTGTGTTTTAATCTTTCTTCCTGTGAGATGTAACAATGCAGATACTAATTGACAGCATTGACTGGAATTTTCCCTGATAGAATCAACTGGTTCTTTTGTCAACACTATTTTTTTTTTTTTTCGTTCTTTGAGTTTAATTTCTCCCCTAGGAATATGTTCTGGGATTCAGACAAGCATCTCTGAATAGGATGAATCCAGAGCCGCCTTTTTGCAGGCACAAATGCCTTTCTGGTGTGAAGCCTTCATGGTGCAAATGACCTCACCTCTTCCTAAGCCCTTGCAAAAGGCACTCACAGACTTTGCATGTTCCTGAGCCCAATGCTGTGGAGGCTTCCTAAATGACTGCACCTAAGGAGTTGGTAAAATCAGCTGTGAAAGATGCAAAAGAATGCCAGTGGCTCCATTCCGTCCCAGAGCTGGGATGTCAGACCATCTTCTGTTTCCACAGAGCCACTACACAAAAGCCCTCAGCCTTCAGGCGGGCTTCACCCCTTGTTCAGACATGGGTACTAACCAGAGCGTATGATGACTGCACATAGTTTGCATAGCTTTTTTTTCTACACAGTTGTTTAAACTATAGAATTTTGCATAGAGAAATTGAAGGGAACTGTTAAGGTAGAAAATACATCTTTAGAAAATACATCATTATTTTAAAATAATGATCCAAAGTATCAAACATTACTATTTTCATTAGTTATCATTAAGCTAATGATAATTGCTCTTATTCCTATATTTAACCGAAAAAAGTATGTCCTTAGCAAACTGCAAGGCTGTCTAATAGAACTGGATATGAAATTTCGGACAAAAACATTTGTCATCATGCAAAGGTAACCAGCAATTAAGACAGATAAGTATTCAAGTTCATTATCTCATAAAATTTATATCTCAAAAACCCATATGTCCAGAGACATATATCAGCATAATAAATTTGCACTAAGACAGTGATGAAAAATACAAACATAAAAGAACTTAAGAAACTCAGATAAGAAACTATAAAAATTAATTCTTTTTATGAGCGATGAAAAGAAAAGATGCCCCACAGGAACAGAAGCATTTGTTCTCAAACTCAGTGCTCTCTTGCAAGAAGATTTAGAAAATCTATGAATATTTAAAAGAAAGAAATCAACTCACCCTGATTCTGCTACATTTATAATGCATGACTAGTGTTAAACATATTTTGTCCATGTGGGAAAAACAAGCAAACAGAAATGCTAGAGACATACAGACACATGCTGTTTCCTTTTTTTTTTTAACAGTAATATGGTTCCTCAGGTTAAAGAATAGGATACCCCAAGGCATCCTCTAAGCTATCAATGCATAAAATCACAGAAGGTGTACCTGTAGATCAACAAACTTTTTATTTCCAAGGAAGAAAAGTGACATCATTAGTTCAAGGAAATTCAGGTGTCCTTTGAATCAAATACCAACTGACTTCAGTGACAGAAGGAACCGGCTTTTGGGGTTAAAATCCACCAAGCTACATTGTGGTCTAGAAATATAATTAATTTTTAGCTTGTAAACAGTATCAGTATCATTGTGCATTTACGATTTTTCTGTTTCTTTTCTTTTCTTTACCTTATGTATATTTATTATAGATGACCAGGTCCTGAATCCCTCAAGCCAAAGGAACACAGAACATGCATTGACTGTTCTTAGCAGGGTTAATACCTAAATCAGTTATTTTGCAGGTAAGGAAGAAGAAAAATTAGTTTCAATTGTTCTTCAGTACCTCATTAGAATTAGACTGTACTGCTCAAAAAATTCAGGACTAGTGAGTTCTAAGGTAGATGTACTATTAAAAGGAGTATCAGTGTGAAAGAACCCCAAAATAAGGAAAGAATCTGGAGCTCTTTGTATGGGGAGGGTGGCTGTAATGGAAGACAGATTAATTCCTTGTTAGGTGTACTGCATGATGTTTTCTCTTTTAGCATGGTTAAACCCTTATTTAAGGCAGGGCATGCAAGGTTTGACAATAGATCTTTGCAGATAAAGATCTGCTGTTCTGGTCTGGTAAGTGGAAGGAGATCTGAAAGCAGTGGAAGAATACCAGGTCTGCTCTTCAGCAAAATGAAAAACCACAGTATGTGAGTAATCTGATCTTCAGTCATCAAAGTATGAATTCAGGTTGTTCTCTGAATAATGATGGGATTACTCACAGGGGTAAGGTTAAGTGCTTTTGCTGAACTAACGTATCTGGACATAAGCCACAGTATTCTGTGCAGGTCTTCTTGTAGGTTTTCTCTGCAAACACTGGAACACCCACAGAACTGTAGGGAGCATAAAGATTCTTTTCTATGCTTTCTATTTAATTATCTCACAGAAATTCCCTGAACTTCAACTTACTGATTCTTGTTTGTATCAAAGCATGTTAATCTTCATATCCAACATTATTTTGTTCTAATATCAGGGCCAAAATGCTACTTGATACTCTAGGACAATGCAGTGAAGAACAAAATCTTTTATAAGGAGATGTAAACCATTATTCTGGTTTCAAAAGGCATTGAAACTAATATGACTGTGCAGATATAACTGAAAAATGCGGCCATTTATTTCTACAGAATATTTATCTGCAGTAATACAATTATCTTATTTTGGGGTACATGGCAAAGAAGTAAACAAGGAAGACTTGTTTTGATGAGATCATGCCATGGGAGCAAGTACCTAAGATGAGAAAAACACGGATTTCAAACCAGGGAGGACCAAGTTCACACAGTTCAGGCAAGAGGACTGTTCCCTCAAACCAAGAATGGTCAAGCAAATAGGATACAGATCCACAGGCAAGGAATAAACTCCCAGGTCTAACGGCAGACTGAACAAGGGGATGTGGGACAGAAAACCATAAATGTAGCATGATGCATTCCTATCTATCAGTTTTTTATGGTCCATTGTCATAAGGCAGAAACACTGCACCAAGTAAGTGGTGATGCACACATGAGGTGTAGCAACAGTGGGATGTTTACTTTGACTAAAACTGCTAGAGTAACTAGTAACTCTTCTACTGATTGGTGTTCTCCAGCTACGATTTTTAAAAATATATCTTTCTAACTGATTTTATATGGTATAATAAGGAAAAAATGAGCTACAGACAGCTGATCTGTGAGAAAAGTGATGTGTGGAAACTGTGTCTACTCAAAATTCATTAATAACTAAGTCCACTTTTGTGCAGAGTGCCTGACCAAGAGCCGTATGCCATTTATTCTTTTCCACTGAGGACTGTGAAGACCTTGATGGAGGCATTTGGCAAAGTTGCTGGTGTAGCTCTTAAAAGTTATGAAAAATCTGATGCTAGGTCTCAGCTGAAGTAAGAAGAGAGCACTAAAATAATGGTCTGGAATGAATACGACTTTAAACAGGATCAGACAGTTGAGTTTTACCTAAACTAAGACAGCAGTAGATCCAGTGAACATTTTTTTTCTAAACCACTAATAAAAATACATTTGCCATTCAACAGAATGAATATACAATTTGCACATTTTGCAAACTTAGTATTATTTTTTCAGTCAGAAGCTGTGCCATGGAATACTTTATTCTGTTAGCAATGGCACCATTTCTAGCAGAAAACTTGAAAAAACAAGAAGAATAAATTAGTTTAACTGTAAAAGTATTGATATGACTCAATGCAATATTAAGGCTTCTCTTCTGAATTATAACTGAGTTTACTGTGTTTTGAAGTCTCAAGCCTGTAACTGTCAGCTGCAACAGGATGAGAGCACACGGGGCCTTCTGTGGTAAGTTTACAGTTCTAACTGCAGAAAATGTGAAGCAAAGAATTGGCATATTTTTTTACGTACATGTAATCAGGTAGATTCTGACGTTTAGCGTAATCATTCCAACTGGTCACAGCAAGTCAGATAGGTTTTTTTAAAGTCTGGGTAAGTCTGATAAGGGATCTAGAAATCCGATCAAATTTTCTGCAGTAACTCAGTCACATGGAAAAGGTTTCATATACTTGCTCTATTGAAAAGACAAGGATACAAAGTAAAAGGCACAGATATTATAGAACAGTCACATTTCTTGAATACAAAGATCTTATAAATTAGAGAATTGTTAAAATTGAGAACAACCATTTTGCTGCTGCTTTATTTTTCAGTGCTGACTGTTTCTTGACTGAACATCTCTATCTTTTCTATTGCTGCACCACTGTGTGCTGGAGGAGTCTTTCCAGAACAGCTTTTCTTGTTTCTTCCCATTTCTGTAGCTTCCTCCAATGTATTAGTCAATGGTTTTCCCAGTGTTTCTGGAAGCATTATGGTTAATATTCCGCTCAGAAGAGCCATGATTCCAACAAGCAACTGGAAGATATAAACAGTAGCTGTAAAGGTAGAAATGTCTTTCAAGTTGTATGTAGCTTTGATCTTGCTTGAGAGCACATTTAAAATAAAGCACAAGAAACTGTAATGTAAAGCAGAAGTCTTAAATATTGCCTGTATAAAAGGTCTACCTTTTTTTTGTTGCAGAAATGAAAGATTAATGAATGAGCAAGTGAAGTGTTTTGTTCACAAGGGATCAATGCAATGCAAGCAGGAATAATTCTGTTTGAGTAAACAATATATATTATCTTAATTTTGTATTTCTACTATCAGGCATGTATTTAAGAATTGGTTCTAGGATTGCATACATTTATTTTTGCATACATGTTCACAGAGCTGCAATTTCCCTACCACTTGTAACCTCAATTCACTCTTCAGCTCCAGTGTAGCTCTACGCATACCTGTGTGCCTGTCCCTCCTGCACAGTCAGATTGGAATGTCTCAGTATGGTTCATTGGCCTGAAGCCATAAAGTCACATCTGTACTCAGGAGAGCTCTTCAGGAATACTTTGCTAAACTCAGTTTCAAAAAACTGTTAGGAGTGCAGGCATCTGCTGACAGTTCACTGGGATCACATTTTGGATTTGTCCATGGTGTACACAGTTCCATAACAACAGCTTCCTTCAGGATGAGTGGTGTGAGGATCAGGATAATATGGGGTAGACCAAGAAGCACACACTTGCTCCAGGAATACCTACTCCTTCCCTTCATTTCTGTGTCTTGTTCAATGAGAACAATTCACATATTCCTCCTTTGAATACACAACAGGATTAAAACCCTGACATTCCTCCAGCACTAGGTTGTAAATGACCCAAATCTCTCCTGAGAGAAGTGCTTTCACACTGCACATCATGCCTGCTCTCAGTGTTTTTCCATTCTATGACTGTGCACTTTGATACTGTACTATCCTTATCTTGCACTATGCTGATCTCAAGTCTGTCCTGTGTTTAATGTATTCTTTCCAAGGGTGAGAGAGAACATTTGGAATTACTGTGCCTATGTCTCTCACACAGAGGTTGAGATAAGAACTGGCCAGCTACCGTCTGCAGCTAAGCTAGACTTTAAGTCAGAAAGGTGCTTTAAAATCAATGACAAACTGAGGGAAATTCTTGTAGACATATATGTGGCAGGAGTGATATTTAAAAATATCTTCCAAAACACTAAAATCTCATCTTTGAGTGTCAAAATTCTTCTCTACTGTTAAAATATGATTTTCTGCCATGGCGAGACAGGATGAAGTGACACATGGCAGCTATTCCACAGTAATGTCTCTCATGCACGCCCTTTAGGCTGTCACGAATTTGTATTTGAGGATATTGCAGTCTTTAAAGAATATTCAATCTTACAGACACCCATTTGGAGTGTATGAGAACAGTGTCACTACTTATACACAAAAGAACAAGGTTAAAGCGACACTGTATGCTTTGAATATGTGTGTCTTCTCTGTCCCAGTTAATCTTTTAGACACTTGGCATTCTTCTCATGTTTTCCTTCCTCATGAACCTACCTCTTATTCTCTTGAGAACTCTCACTATTCTGTGAGCGTACACACCACCCTCTTCCCTGCCTTTTCATCTCAGCTCTCGTAACTCTATTCCATAACGTCAGTTTTCTTTTATTCTATGTGAAAACTGATGCATGCTGAGTAATCTGGTGCATTTCCCTTCTCCCTGACCTACAAAGAATTTCCAGTATTTCCTACAAAAGACAGAACATGAAACAATTAAGTCACAGTGTATTAATCCAAGGACTTCTCAAATGTTATCTACCCTTTCAAGGGCAGTAGCCACAATTATCAATGAAGTTACTCCCATTTAGTCACAGCAAGTCTTTTGCTGTCTTACCTTGGCACTTCTTCATAAGGCATCTGACATAATTTAGCCCTTTGCTTGCTCATTGCAAATGTGTACATTTGGTATGTATGTACTATTTTAAACATATAATTCAGCATCAGAAAATGCTCTTCTAATATAGTCAAATGCTTGTGGAATAAAGTGTACTATTTACAAGGTCTTTAAGCATGTTTAAGCTACATTGATGTTAATTTGGCAGGCATACCTACTTAAATGCACTGTATTTTCAGGGTCTTGATTCTTGAAATCTGACTTTCTGCTCAGTCAGACTCTCAGAGTGCTTCCAAGACTTCAGTACAGCCAGCAGCTTTAATCAACTACCATAAAAAACTTCAAAAAAAGATTTACCATAATCTTTCCTATGTCCTCCACCTTTCCTCAAGTAACAATTATAATTTCACAGTGTTCTAAGACCAGAACTTGATATATTTAGTCTAGAACAAAAGGTAATTTGAATTAAATATCCCTAAAAATAATGGTTTTTCTTCTGAGAACCAATTATTATTCCAGGCTCTTGCTTATATTTATATTCATATCTGATGTCTCTGAACTAAATGAACTAAAATGTAACTTTATTGACAAATTTCCTACTTCAACAAAAAAGGTTAAATTTTTTCCTGAAAATCTACTAGTATTAGACACAAGATTTGCATTCATTTAACTTTACTGACCTCACTGGGGACTTTTTAAATTTCTAATTTATGGTTTATTTGAGAGATAAATCCAGCCTGTTAAAGGGTTATTGCAACATAATTCTTAACAGCTGAGAAACAGAAGCAGGTTATACATGGAGCAGTTGTTTTACTATATGTTTTCTATAAAGTTGTCACATAAAAAACATACTTGTCAAGTTATTCACGATTTATAGGCATTCAAATGAGATGCTTGCAGTACTCACAGGTGGCATAACTGTACATGAGGCAGACTGTCAAACAAATAGCAGTATTGACTGCTCAAAAATGTGGTATATACAATAGATCAATGTGATGCATATCAGTTTACTTGCAAATGTAATCCATTTTATTTCTATTCCAATGGAAACACTTGCACGCTATGCTCCAACTCAAGATGAGCCTATGTAATAAACTGACATATGCTCTATAACAGAGGTAATAATGGAAACATATTCACTGTGAACTACTATACAGATGATTTTTCTGCACAGAGAGTTGTTCAGAACTGAAATAATTCCTGTGTTTATGCTGCCATTTGCACTGCTCTCCAGCATGTTTGAACACTCCCCCATCTGTGGTTTAACTGCAGCACTTCTGCACAGATAATAAAGCTTATCTCATCCAGTAAAGGCAAAATACTGACAAGAGAAAATGTGGTCCTATGACCACTCTGCTGTGCAAATGTTTCTTTGCCTTTTCTGGGATGATATCTTGGTTTGTGTGGGGCCATTGTTAAGAAAGAAAACATTTTTAGGAGCTTGAGTAAATAAATTAATTTGTGATCCCCTTCATCCTCTTAGTTTTTATCCAAAACAACCAGAACCAATTAATTTAAATAATGCAATGAGCTCACAAGAATTCTCTGAAACCAATCTCCAGCATCTATAATTGAAGATTTTATAGTTGCAAAATCAAAAGGACACAATGTGCTTTTTCAGGAAACTCCAATGTGGTGGACAAAATGTAAGAATCCAGGTTAAAGACACATCTGATTACATTTTCATCTTCTGACATATATAATCTATATAAAACATCGATGTGCTATTCACAGCAAATTCTAGGGGGTTTTGAAAGAATTCAAATTTATTTTAAATCATTAATTAACTCTTCTTGACTTAAAATTTTAATATAAACTTTGTAATTCTTTCTGGTTTTACATATATGGGCATAATTCATCCTTCAGGAGAAAACAGGGATTGAATAGCTACAGGACTTCTAAGCAGCTTCATAACAGAAATGCAATGAAGGAATGTGATTCGTCTGTGAGCAGGAAATACTTAAAATACTTTGTCCAAAATGGATCTGCTACATAATGCAGACAAAACGTCCCAAAGTCCACAAAGGAATGGTCCCACCTCTCTTCTCTGAGATGGTAGAAGACAAAACCTAATGAAAAAGATGATCTGGAGTTACCTAAAATGTAAGATGTGCTGTCTAGGAGTTGTTTTGTTCAGTTCTTGTAAATGAAAAACACAGTAAGGGAGCTTTGGAGCAGGTTTGAAGATGTAGTAGGTGTAGTAAGCACAAAACATTTTTAATTTTTTGGAAGGCTATTCCAAAGATGCAATGTCCCAGGGAAGCCATGAAAAATATTAAGGCGTAATGTAGGAAAAATCAGCCACCTGTGGTGAGTTCAAGAATGGAAAACCTATGCCTTTGAAGAAGGGTGAGAATAAGTCTGGAGCATGGTCAAAAACTGCTAGGCCTGTAAGAACGTATGGACTACGACTTCCTAAATGTTACATGGCAGAGGCAGAGTATTTTTATGGAAAATATTTTTATCAGTTTTATACTAGGAGTCAGTGCATAAATAATTTTCTGTCTTTTCATCACAAAACTATTTCTGAATACTTTAGTGATTCAAAGTCTTCCCTTTTGCTTTAGCTGGATATTTTTAACAGTATGAAGTGACTAATCTTTGGGATGTAAAATTTCAAACAAGAATGGCTCTCAATTTTCTTTTCAAAATAGACATTCAGCTTTCGGTTCCTTTGTCATGTGAAAAACATATTTGGCAAGTTATTAAAGAAAAAACAAGTGACACATACACCTTTTCAAAACCAGAAGCATTCACCATAGAAATAAATACTTACAAGTGGCATGAAAATCCAAACACTTCTCAAATATACACAGAAAGGAGCAACCACACTTCCTACACGGCACATCATGCTTCCACTTCCAACAGCAAGTGATCTAGACATAAAAGAATTTGATTGAGAATTCTGGCAGATAAAGGAAACAATTAGAAATGCACAGACACTTAAAACATCAGTAGGATTTGTGTCTTTAAGCAATTATACTTGGAAGCTGTTGCTAGGACAGTGTAAATTGATATCATAGTGAAATTCAGCTGCTCCTGTAATTAAGATTAAAAATAGAATTATCATTCAGCACAGATCACAGGATGAAAAACCAGGACTCTTAAGAAAGCCATAAAAAATATTTAAGAAAGTATTGAGTATTCTTCTAGTTCTCCAATGGAACCAATCAATCCACATGGAATGGAAAATAAATAAAAAACTACGGTACAGCCAAACACCAGACAACTCTGAAGCAGCTGAGGAACTCATACCATCCCAAGTCTTTCAGATTACCACCACTGATGCCAAGAGCCACTGGATTGGCTGCAGAAACATAACTAAGGGAATGAAATAACATCCAGTTAATGAAAAATACATAACTGGTGAAAGTTCTTACCTTACAATTGTTGGGTACAGTTCTGCTGTGTAGAGATATATAAGACCAAATGCAACACCTATTGAAAATTTTCCAGCCATATTTGCTAAGATAATTAATATATTGAAGTCCTATTGAAAGAGAGCACAAATAAATATATCACCAGAAAATAACACTGTTTCAAACATAATTTAAATTGTTCAAAGGTTGTGACCCTTAATAAGCAATACTATTGCTTGCTTTTTAAAAATTGCTCAATAAGTTACTAGTGTCCATATGACTTTTTACCAGTCCTGGCTCACTGAAGTCCTAGGAACATTTTATATGTGACTTCAGCAACAACAGTGAAACCTGTACTGAAAGTGCAGAAATCTATCTTAGACTGGCAGCTGCAATTTAAAACCAGCCTTTAATCAACTATATGGTTTAGAGAGAGCAGTTGCATGTACTGATTTAAGAGCCTTTAAAATCAATTTCTGCTATAGGAACACTTTCAACAATATGTGACTAACCTGAGGTATGAACATAATTAAAACACAGATCAGTGCACTTAAAATAAGGAACGGAATGAGTGTGTTTCTCCTTCCCAGTTTGTCCATCGCAACGCAAGCAATGATATAGCAAGGCAACTCCACAGCACCTGTCAGTATGAAATTATTTCGTTTTAAGTCATCATTACACATATTCATGTTATAACTCTAACTTCCTCTTTATGAGGATTAATTTCATCCAGGGGGTAATAAATAAGTAAAAACTAGAGATAACTAGTGTCTTGATCTTGTTCATTTGGTAACAGAGATGGTGACAGAAGGCAGAAAACAGCGTAAAATATGGTAATGAGAGTGAAGAAGGACAAGGGAAACAGGTTACACAGCGCAGAGCTGCTCCAGTTCTCTCAGAGGTGGAAAATTACAGAAAACAACAAGGCCACAGTTCTGCTTTTGGAACACTGGCACTTGTGTCTTAAAGCTCCACATTTACTGCTCTTCTCCTTCCAGTATTTTCACAACAGCTCAAGCATGCCCAGAAGGAATATTGTTGGTGTCGCACCAAGACACCTCTCAGGATTTGCCCGCTTACACCTGGACATGGAACTGAAGCCACAGGTGTCTCCCTCAGTTTCAGCTCAAAATCATCGCAAAGTAAATGGCAAGCAAGGTCTCTCCAAGTCCAGTTTTCTGAGTCAGCTCCACAAATATAGAGTGCAGTTCCAGCTTTCGTTCTTCTCCATAAAAAAGAGGGCAGCTGCTCACAACATCCCACTCTTAACATAGATTATCTCTTCCCAATGTCTCTTTCTGGAGGAAAAGTTCTGCAGCACTAAATCCCTGGCTTTTGGCCAGGGCTGTTCACAAACACTGTGTAAACATGATTTGCCTCGAGACAAATTATATTGAGCCTAAGCCAGTTTGGACATGTTTTCACTCATGAAGAATGCTACTATGTCCGATGTAAAATCAAGGAAGAACTTAAGATACAGCCCTGAACAAACATGTTGCATTCCTTTATTAAGTACATATAGCATGTCAATGCACCTATAATATCAGGAAACAGTCTTCTGGGCTTGTGTTGGTAGAAGCAGGTTGCAATTATTTAGAATTTGCTGGTCTGCTAAAGTATTTTTAGAGGAGATGGATACAGTGGACTCCAACCTAACAGTTTAGCATTATTTGTGCAATACTAGCATCCGCTCTTCAACACATCAGTCTATCAATACACTGTAATACATGACAAAACAAACTGAATTAATGAGAGCCCCAGTCCTTCTGTGTTCTTATGTACACGATCAGTCACATTCACTTCACTGAGAGGACTCAGTTACATAAAGCAAAGCGCATGATTTAATACTTTGCTGGCTCAGAGCTATGTCTGATCTAGTCTTCTGAAGTCAATGGAATATTTCCACTGATCTTAACAAACTTTGGATCAGGCCTTGGACGCAATGAGGTGCCTTTATAAACAACTTACATACCAGTGAAAGATTATAGTCAGAATGATAAAATTAAAAGGATATTATAACTTAATATCCTTCTGAGAAAACTAAAATGACTTTTACTTCTGTAAATTATTAATCTGCTTTTACACTCAATATATCGTGACTGTAAGTGATAAAAAGAATAATTTTTTTTTCTCCTGTTTTCCTAGTTAGCACCTTTAACAGTGCTGTGTGAATTTTGTGTTGCTCTTCTGTTCCCCTTGGTGTTTGTGTGGGTCTGCTACATGTTTGCAGGGCAAAGAGGAGAAAAGCAGAATATGGTTTACAATCAGAAAGATGAATAGAGAAGAATTTTGTATGCCATCAAATTTTAAATTCTCCTTTTTTTTTTTTTTTCAGAAACAGTGAGATCTGGAGTGAATGATACTCCTGTGTAAGTCAACTTTATGGAGAGTTAGCAAGAAACTTTTTGAACAAGGTTCATAATTTAATGAACAGAGTAAAACATTTGCTGTCAAATCTATAGACATTTCTAAATGTTATGTTCTGGTTCTGTCATTAACAGAATAAGGTACAAAAATATTTACCTATGAGAAAGAGATTTAAATATTCATTCCCTCCCAGACTGACAGAACTGAGGGAGAAGACGTAGTATCCCAAGCTCCCAGTGAACCAGATCAGCCAGACTGTGATGGTCCTTCTTGCAATTTGCCAGTTACAAAACAGGTCTAAGATGCTGTGCTTCTTTGTTGAGGCTGTGTCATTTTCACCCGTTCTGCCACTGACTAAATCATCTTGTTGGACTGAGCATAGTTCAGAAACTTTGCAGGAAGTGTTTACTTTATTCCATCTTGCCATTGTATTAATCACTTTTTGTGCATCTTCATATCTTTCCTCTGACAGGAGCCAAAAAGGTGTTTCTGGGAGCATCCAGCAGCACAAGACAAAGGGAAAAGTTGCTATGGAGAGAAATATCTGATAGACCCACCAGGTCCGAACCAAAAATCCCACGAGTGCCACAACCATAATTCCCATAGCAAAAAAAGCATGGACATGCATAGAAGCCCAGGTTCGTGCTTTAATGCCAACAAATTCAGTCACATAAACAAAAGCCACAACCAGATAGCCACTTGAAACCTGGGGGTGTGGGAGAGAGAAAAGAAAAAAAACAGAGTGAGTTTTTCATCTACTCTTCTTGTGCACCAGCAGTAAAAACAAAGAGCTAAGAGTGTTCCACATTTGTGTACGCTTAATTGCCACCACACTGGCGAGTCTCACACTGACAGAAAAAAAGGCAGCCCTGAAAGCAAATCAGCTGGAGGATAAAGTTCACTCAAACCTTCAGACTGCCTGGACACTGTATTTAAAAATGTGAAATGAATTTGGATGCTTCTCTGTAGTGGGGGACATCCAGCAAGAGAATCTGAAAAGGAACCTAATTTGCTGATGTCATTAAGCCTTTCCCCTCCAAAAATCAGGTCCCTTAATGACATCACAAATTGGATGCTCAGAAAAATGAGGCCCCCTGAAGTAATCATCACTTCTGAAAAGCCACTTGACCTTGGCTTTTAAGTAGACTATTAATAACCTACATGTCAAGGAACTGCAAATTTACTGAGAATTACCTTCCACACCCGTGTAAATGATCTCATTAAATCAAATTTTTTACTGTGTTGGAAGATAATCTCATCTATATATATGATTATAGGTTCTCATATGTTATGAAGTGAATGCAATTCCTGGCATGTTCTGAATTACAGTATTTTTTATTGAAAAAATATATGTTTTGTATATATATATATTTCAATTTCTCTAGCAACATCAAATTCATGGTATCTCAAAGCATTTCAGAACACAGCTAGAAAATATAGACTAGAAAATATTTCAGCATATTGTTTTGATTAATCAATTTTCTGGTTGAAAATATTCCAGTTCATAATCCCCAACTCTGAACCCACTGAGGATGACAGGAAAGCTGTGCTGATGTCAGTAGGAGCTAGAGCTTTAGGTCTGCATCTTGCAAATCAGTCCCAGTGGCCAGTTAAAACCTACAGCATTGGTCTGGTCAGAGCTTTTTGCTTTTCTAAACTGTCACAGCCCCTGGCATGAAGAGCCAAGGAAGTCAATAGAGGCACTACTTTAGATCTCACTGTTCAGAGCTGAAATTATGTAGTTTTTCCTGCTAGGAAATTCTGAGCTCTAAACAGGCAAAGGGAGCTCCAGGTGCAAGGTTCTGTCTTGATTAATACACTGTCAGTGGGAATAAAATAAACTATCTGACTATTTTCAAACATCTAACTCACATTGACTAAGTTACATGATTTTTTTTATGATGGCATTCTAATTTCTTTATGCATTATGTAGTGAAAGGCTATAAACAATATACTTTTGGCTGTAAATTAGTTATTTAAAATTGTATAAATACTGAATATATATCAGATATGAAATATATACCACACATATCTATAAGTATATGTGTAGGTATGCATAAACACATATACTGAAATACCCTTAAGTACAGTATAAAACATCTAGGTGTTAAACATATCTACCTATGTATTTAGTATTCCAGATATAGCTTAAAAGATCAAAGAGATGCATGGAAGAGAAAATGTGCATCTCTCCTCCATCACTCAAAATAGTAGAGATAAAAATAATACTTATTATAGATTTGCTAGTTTAAGAAAAACTATACTCCATTTCTAACAAAAAGGAGAAATGCAATGGCAGCTGCAATGCAGAACCCAGAGTTTGCTGCTCACACTTGGTATTTAATTACCAGTCCAGCAGAGGTTGGGATGGAGGAAGTACCAAACACTGCTTCATACAGACGCTTTCTATTAATTCAAAGAGGAAAAGTGCTGTGGTCCAAGAACATTCAGACTCTCCCTGCTCTGCTGAAATAAGTGCAACAGATGGGGCTTTAGAATAATGAAGTAGGGGAGGAAATAATAACAAAAGGGAGGTTTTCCTGAGAAGGGGTAGGAAATGACATGTAAAAAGAGTCAGGGTGAACATCCTTTCTTACCATAGCAAGGAGAAAGCGCACAACCACGAAACTGTAGTAGTCAAATGTAAAGGCCACTGCAATGCCAAATACAAACTGACCAGCACTTGTGAACCATATAACACGCTGTCTTCCCAGTCTGCAAATCACATCAGTAATAAAATTATGAATAACCACAAACATTCTATTAAAATACACCTGAAAATCCAGAAAGCCTGGCTGGGAGTTTAGCAATTCACCACAGAAACTCTGTTTTAGTTACCTGTATTAATTTTCAGTAATTTCAGCTCCCAAGGAAAAGGAAGCTCCTATGGATGCAATGTGCAATGAGCATTATATAGGTTTGTCTCCAGTTTCAAGTTTAACTGAAAATTAATTCTGTCTTACATATGAGGACATAAATAGCTTTCTCAGATATTTTATATTAAGTAGCATCTTGTTAATAAATGTGTGGAATCATTTTCCTTCCCCGATAATATTTTCTTGGACTCATTATCTACTCCATTGCGAACAGCTTTTAAGATATGGGAATGTTTCTTTTAGACAGAGAGTTTGAGGACTTTCAGTGGTGTGGGCTCCTTTGTCATTTTGTTTTCCTGTGAGTATTTGGTACTCCATTAAAATTCCTCCTATTTTTCTCCAACCTTGACATGGAGTTATGCGCATTTGATTTTTGACCCCTGCCAGGAAAGATCCAGTGAGTCTTAGCTATCAGAGCTCTTCTGTTGGGAAATCTCTTAATTGGTAATGGGAGGAACACACAAACTTATTTCCCACCAGCCAGGATGTGTCAGAAAATAATAACTTTCAGCTGTAAAATCAACAGTTGTAAATCTGCAACTCAGAATGTGTGTATTATCTTAACTGGCTGTCCATGGCTTGAATTAATGAAAATGAGAACAATATAAATCATGTCTGAGTATTAATTAATGAAGTTATGAATGATTTAAAGGGACACAAAACAAATGTTGGCATTATATTCTAGTTTTGTATTAAATATGGTTTTACAAAGCCTTGCATTGGGAGACAGATTGATTCCATGTGTTCTAAAAGCCAGATTAAAAAAAACCTATTCCCATGTTGTAACTGTCACACTGTAGTGTTGTGCTAATGAAGGACAATCAGAAAACAACATTCCTGATCTCCTTCTTCTGCTTATGCTGTTAGATGGGGGATAAAACACCACCCTCCATCTAACAGAACTGTCAGTCAACAAGCTCCTTTATAGAAAGAGAAAAATAACTCTAAACCAGCCTTCAAAGCAAAACTAGGGTACATAAACTGCCAGAGACAAAACCAAGTACAACGTAGCTTGGATATTTACACTCGTATGGATAAAGGGGCACGGCTGACTGTTCTTCTAAGGCAGGAATTTGTCTGTTTGTGTGGACAGAGAAAACCAACAGAAGGAGGAGGATACAGCCGTTCATCCTGAATCGCATTATTGCATCTGAGTCCAGCTCTTATGTTGCATCTCAGTGCATGATCTGAGATAACAGCCAGGAAGGAAGGATCGGATGGGAACAGGCTGAAGGACAGCCTTGGAACTGTGAGCACGGGACTGCTTGGGTCGAGTCCCTCCATGGACTGACTCTCCTCATGCTCAAACAGAACTTTGTACATGCTAGTAAATAACTGAAGCCAGCACAGCTCACTCAAACCCATTTTTCCTCCTATCCAGACTAACCTTCAAGAGACTGAAAAAATTATTCAGGGAAAAACTATAATTGGACAGAAAGGCAAAACAGCGTATGAGTGTTTAGCTTAAGAACCTAATCAAATCCTTGAAGCTTTTGCATCAGCCCCACTGAGCTGTATTTATGACAGAGGTTAGGAAACATGATTTAAAAATACATGATATTTAACCTTCTAGTGGCCCTTCACTTGTTTATCATATTACAAAATAAAAATCTACATTTCCACAAGAAATGCCTCCTCATGAAAAATGAGGTGAAAATCTACTCCCATGTTTTACCGTTGCTATTATAATGATCTATTGCTATTCCTGTTAAATAAATAAAAATCCAAAGGCAAATACTAGCAGCACAGGGCAACTTCAGGGATCAAGGCCTAGAGCAATGGATGACATAAGGTACAAAAAAATTCTAAAAGGAAATTACTTGCAAATACATTTTAAAATTAGTACTTGCTATTGGAAAAAGGTATTGAGTTAAACAGAGCTGTGATAAAAAGCAATATCCAAACTTCCTGAATTTTGAATACATAATTATAAATACACAATGAATGGAAACAACAAAAACAGGCAGATACACTTGGAGTTACTGCAGTCTGAAGCTACAATTTTCAGAGGATAGCACTTTACCTGTCAGCAATGTCACCAAAAATCACTGCTCCAATCAAGACTCCAAGCATGAATGTAGGCTGGATTAATTTTGCAAGCCATTCTCGGTCACAGACCAGGTCCCACTGCGTAACAACAGTGCTCTTCCACTTTGTTTCATCATAGAGAAATCCATCAGAACAAGAAAATACGGACTTGTTGCCTTTGTACTCATAGGCAAGATCCAAACTGACTTCTCGTTTGGATCTGCTGCATTGGTTAAGTTCCCAAATGTCTCCATTTTCCAGTTGGACTACAACGTAATTGTCTGGTGATGTCCATAGTGTCCAGATGTCCTGTATACTTGACACAGAGGAGTTGCGGAAAAAAATACTACTCGCATTTCCAGGGAACCCACATACAAAGTGAGGAGTAACAGCCATGAACACGGATGCTAAGTAATGGATACCGCACGACATAGCTTGAAAGACAGATGCAAAATAAACACATGCTTGAAATCTGTAAAGGGAAAAAAAAAATTTATTGAAGGAAAGCCCTCTATACACGAAAAAAAAATCAACACAATTGTTTTGGAAGATCAGTAAATGGAGACATCATTAAGGTGTCTAGTGTTTTGTTGCATAGTGCTGCTTCAATATTAGTAAAGCCCTGCAAGAGACCCAAGATGAGAAAAAGATCCACAGTAATCTATTGCCAAGAAATAAATGCTGCTCTTAGTCATGTGCTTAGTCATACAGAGAAGACCATTTAAAGTGAAACAATTCTGAACTTATGCACTTAGTTTGAAGCAACCTTCCACCCTCCAGTTCTCTGTAGCACATTCCCTTAAAATAAGGCCTTAGCTTTTGTGAATGGTTAGAAAAGCCAAAATGTAGCAAATTCAGGTTCTTAGGGTTAGAGAGATGTGTGTGCATCAAATAAAACAAACTATGCACATTACTCCCCTCATTTTATCTAATTGTATCTCTATAACTGTATTCCGTCTACCATCTCTCTTTACTGCCTCCAAAAGACAACCAGAGAATACATGTAGACACATGTAGAGGAAGATAGAATCTGAACAATGTGAAATGTTTTGCACCAAAACATAGCTGTGAACTGGGTTGGGTTTTGGCTTAAACAGGGTGTGCAGTTATCCATTAAAGATTGGATCATAAAGCAAACATGGTAAAAGAATGTTTTATGCACAGCCTGGATTTTGACATTTTAACAGGTTTTAAATCTTGCTTGAGATGCAAGTATATCTTAGTATAAAAATTGCACATATATTCTGAATTTCAAAAGGCTTGCAATGAACTCTAGTATCCCTGTCTGCAAATTCTAGACAGGTTCTGATAATTTAAGCATAGGAGTCTTTTTCTCAATTAGATGTTTAAATTATGCATATAATTAATACAAGATCTGTTCATTAAAAAATAGCTTTAGTTTCTCCTCCCTTTTTTATTTTCTGAAGGCTAATCAATTGCAATAATTTGAAGAAGCATTCGATGAGCTTCTATACATACATCCTTACTGCAGTATGCAGTAGGCATAATCGTATGAAACAAAAAGTGTATTTTTTTTAAATGATCAGTGGTGATCTCTGTTGTTATAGGAAATTATATCTAAAAACCAGTTACCTTGAAATATCTTGTGGGAAAAGTCAGAGCAATTCCAATCCCTGTAACAAATGCAATCTCTAGATACTCCTCACCAAAATGTATCTAATCTAGCTTGGAATTCCCATAATAAAGACTTCAACTGTACATGGCCTAGGACTTTTAAAACATCTACCATCACAATTTCTAATTAATTTCTGAACTCTCTTTAAGCAAAGTATTTAAATAGAATGTACTGGATGCATTGTCTTAATGTCTGATTAACCTTTCCAATTAAATGGTTCTCCTGTATAACACACCTCCATTTATCATCCTCATTCCTTTTTGCTTTTTACCTTGTGATACTTATATTCCTATTTTCTTGGTAAATGTAAACCCAGTTGCCTATCCTGTTCTTCCAATGGCGTTTGAAATTGTTGCTGTTCTGATGCAGTGCTTTTTATCCCCCTTTCCCTTAACAACAGTTCTATTGACTTTACCACAACAGTCTGAGGAATGGGTTGAATTGCAAAACCCACCACAGCAGCTCAAAACCTGGCTCTGCTTCTCTCTTGAGGATACTGCAAGGCAATCCTCCCACAGGTGCTGTGCTGCTCTTTCCCAATGACACTGAGAGATATGGTCCAGAGAAACTGGACGTAACCACTGCAACCCTCAAGTCTGTCAATCCCCTCTCAAGAAAACAGCTTCTTGCAGACTGAGTAGCTTGCCATAAACCAATGCAAGGCTGAAACGGCTCTGAAAGGCTTTTGGTCTATCTCGGGCTGCAAAAAAGCAAAGGTTATTTTGAAATGTGACTTCTGTCACCCAGTTGATGCAAACAAGTATGGTCAACAACGTTTTTTAGTTCCAATTCTCTAGTTTCATTTAACTATTTAACTGTTCCCATAAAAAAACTCATTTTAAAAATAGCAAAGCACAACCAAATTCAACAACTTGGGCTATTGTTGCAGTATGCAGAATGCCTGAAATTAGGACAAAAAGACCTCTAGAAAATTAGTACATTAAACTCCTAGAAGCTGTACAGTTACATCTTCTATTAGACCGGGAACCAGAATCCCCAGTATTTGTAGTATCTGTCATTAGGCATCAGGAAATCACAGTGTCAGATAGACCAACTGGTATTTTCCAGACAGAGGAAGAATGAAATAGTTTCAAATCATACACACTTTTTGAGTTTCCTAATTAGTTCTTGCAATACAAGAAATATCAGGTTCCTCATTTCTCTTCTGCCCAGTAAGAGTGAGTAGGAAAAATGTATTTTTGCCCCTTTTTTTGTTGGAGAGGTTTGAAGGAAGATAACATCTTGTGAGGATATGGACTGAGAAGATGGCATGAGACAGTGCACTACATTAATATTTCAAAACCCATATCCCAAGAGTGTCACCAGGGCTATGATTTGGAGCAGCTCTAGTTAATCTCTGCTCTAACTACCTCTTGAGCATTTTATCTTAACTCTTCCCGAACACTTCTTGTGATCATATTTCAATAACCATTTTGACAGACTGCTCTGTTGTCAAATCTTTCTGTGGAAAGTTTCTCATTAAATCTAATCTCAATGTCCCCTTTTCAAACGTAAGGCTATTACTAACACATAAAACACCCTTGTGCAACCTTGAATAAATCTTCCTTGTCTTTTATCACTACATTGTACAGAATTATCAGTTATCCTCCTCCAGCCCTACTTTCTACAGCCCCACAAATTACGGTCCATTACCCTTTCCTTTTCTTTGTGTCCTTTCTTTGTTTCCACCACTATAAAAAGCAATAAAGGATTAATTTTAAAGAAATATCTATGTCATGCCATGTTTCACCCATCTTTCAAGAGTTAGCATTAGATATAACTGATTATTGTAAAAACATTCTTCCATTTTCAGTGTTATGAAAATCTTACACGGTTCCAACAAAGAAATCCACTCTGTAGTACCATGATTTTTCTTCCTTAATTTGCAGTACCAATGTTAAGAAAACACAAAAAGTCAGAAAGAATGCCAGATATACATTAATAGATATAATTTATGCTGCATATGACTTCATTTAACAACAAGAAAATGTGTTTTTACAGCAAAATGACCACATTGTTGCAGAATTTTACGGGATGGATTGCACTGCAGTTTTTTACATCTGACTGCTCAAAAAAAGAGCCAAGGAGCAGGCAGGGGGAGCAGGAACAGGGCGGAATAAGGCCTGATGTGAAGTTAGAAAAGTATTTGGAAACACCAGTGTTGGAAGACATTCCACACCACACTCATGGGCTGCTCCCCTGCCTGTAGAAACTATTTACTGCTCTCTCCAGTAAAATTCCACACTGGGCTGGCTCTGTATATATACATATACAAAACACACAAAAAATATCCTGAAAGCCCTGTTTTGCTGGGAAGGCAAAACGCACTGCTGACTGCAGCACTGTTGTAACAGCACCCCCACTGATGCTAGATTGAAAAGCCCAATCATATGAGCTGCTGACAATCTTCTGTGGGTAGGAAGAGCTTTTCTTCTAGAAAGGGCAGTGGCATAAAGGTCAAGAAATTCCTTCACTCTCAAGGTTGCCAAAAAGGACTTAATCAGATCTTTAGCAACAACGTACAGAAAGTATGTAGGGAGGATGATAAATGGGATGGAAGAATTAATACAGGTGCTTTGTTTTTCAGAACAGCTGAAGATTGAAAAGGGACAAAGACACAGGTCCAGCCTCATTGTAGACAGACAGAGGTTTGCTGGAACAGAGGTTGGGACAGTAGACAGTGCTGAGTGAGGAAGAACACAGAGCTGCTGCCTTCTGTATGGCTAGCCTGTGATCCCTCCCTTTGAACCTTTGGGTGCATGAGTTATACCTCAGACCTCCTGTTGTGGCTGTGTCAATGCTCTTCCCCAGCCTTAAAACCCTGGGGCGGCTTCTTGGCGGTGCTGGGGGAGCAGAGTTGCTCCGGGTCGGGCAGGCTGGAGCAGCCCCACAGTGGCTGTGCTGGGGCAGGAGGTCATGGCAGAACCTACACAGGTCATACACTTCACTGACCCTGAGGCACAGGTTAAAGTCTATGCTGTCCTTGCCACCTGCTGTAAATTATTAACTTTTCCCAAATTCTTAATTTAAGAGCACCAAACTGATAAGAAAGTCCTTTACTACTAGGCTTAAATCTCTCTATTGCAGACAAATATGTCATGCATTCTTTTTATTAGCCTCACCACATTCCATTTTAAAAGTTAGATTTTCCTGAAAAAAGAAATATTGTTGCTCATGCATCAAAATGGTAAAAAAATACGATTACAGGAGAAATTACTGAAATTCACCAAAAGAAAGCAAAGTTTCTGATTTATTTTTCTGATCTCAAAAAGGGCATTTTTTGACAATGGTATTTTATTTGCCAGTCATCTTCCCATACACAGATTACACAACATATATTGTTGCAGTCATTTTCAATAACCTATTCTGCGGATTTTTTTTTCTTTTTAAAAAACACATTTTTTGGAATTTTTTTAAAAAGTTCTGTGTACATGATGACTGTCATAAAAGGTATGATAATTTCTCTCAGTGTTTTTCCATCTCTTCAGTGACTTGCCATGGGAGATAATTATTTGGCAAGTACATTTTGTCACTCTTGCCAGGAGTGTCAAATATAGAAGTCAAGAAGACTTTATAGGTTTCTGCTCCAGTGTAGAGACACTTAATGAATGCCAGAAGTCAAATGAGCCTAAAACTGTCTTCACAAAAGCTTGAGCAAGACACAACATGAAAATGTTCCAGTCTTTCTTAAAATATTTTTGTGAAATTTCTCCACAGTTTTTTCTTGGTTTTCAGTTTGCAGCTTATAGTAAAAAAGATTTTTACATTTTCTATTTCCTCTGCACAAGCTTTAAGATCTCACCAGTCAGAAAAGCACTGGTAATATCATGTCAGAACCTAAATTGAAGAAATACTTTTCCATAAAGACAGTGAACTAGATCTCAGACCACAGTTGCTGTGGCTGTAGTCTCATGCCACAACATCTCTGTGGCACTGTCACTGGAAAAGATTTCCTCCCTTTTCTTTTCCCACCATTTATTTGCCCCCTGAGACACAGTGCACTCTACCCTCAGTCATGGTGGTACTTTTTTTGTGGACCATCTGTGAATTTTGTCTGGCAAACTGACCTCACTTGCATAAAAAAGTCAAAATAGATGATAAATAAAACCAAACAAACAGACAAACAAACAAAAAACCCCAACCCCAAATATCAAGGTAGATCAGTTGCTCAATCCAATTTATATTGCATCTATGCAAATAATCTGCACCAGTCTTATTTGAAAGATGCTACATCTGGCATGCAAAAGACCTTGAAGTACACTTTGCCACATATATTTTAGAGAATAAATCCTCCACCTCAGAGTACTCCTACCACTGTCAGTTACTGTAGTATATAGCAGGGACAAAGCTTCTTCTTAGACACTAATTTTATGTTAAACAACATACAGTTCTCATAACATTTCCTTGTCTGCCCATCGAGGAGAGAAGAAGGGTATTACTAGATACTCAACAAAAGCTAATATAAACATTTGAAAATCATTTTAGTGTAGAATAGACTCACAAAACTGTGATGAGCAAAATATTTGTACTATTCCATGGGCTTTACAAGAACTATTTTTACTACTTCTCTCCTCAACCACCCCATTAGTAAATTGCTTAAGTCAGAAAAGACAGTAAGTTTTAGTTGTGCATTGTACACCCAACAGGATGGATTTAGTGGAAAGAAATTTCCAGATATTTAATACTTCTGAACAAATTTTGTTCAGTAACCACTTTAACCTCTGTATTTCATCCTTGTGTGTGTGTTTTTTTTTAATGTGAGAAAAGCCATTCAGCATTCTTTCCACTCTAAACCAAAAAGCTATGATGCACTTCCACATTTATTTTTGAAAGGAAAGGAGCTGAATGTGACTCAAGAGTATTTTTGCTATGGTGCAGGGATGCAGATTTGGAAGCAGCCTTAAATATACAACATAAACAGCCTTATTTGCCTTATGGTGTCAAGAATAAACTTCCTTCCCTCCTAAGGGCAGTTTAAAATATGCTAAGACTTGGTCTCAGCCCACATGAATGCGATGGTTATTTCCAGAATTGGTTTTCAGGCATTGGATGCCCAGTTTAAACCTACCAACAGCACAGATGCAACAGGAATAAGGAAGCCTGCAGAGGTCAGGAAGACCCCTTGAATTACTTATCACTGACGACAATGTGTACATCAACATGCAGCCACCAAACACCAGACACTTACCAAAACATTCTTACAATTGTTTAAAACTGATTCTCTGAAGAATTCACTTCTATCCCATTAAACTTACGTACATTTCCCTTTGCTTAAGACAAGCCCAGCATTCATTCACCAGAGTCTAGAAGAAAAATATGTTGGCTGCTCACTACTGCACATTTGGTATAACAGCTCAGATGAAGAAAGTCACATCAGTGTGAAAATAAAGAATCAGTGCTACAGAATTAAGGGCCATACTTCTATTTTTTTTTACCTTTTGTTTGTTTTTTTTTTTTTTAAACTAAATGGAACCGTTCTTTATTTTTAACTACCTAAACCAGGCACATTAGGTTCCTGTCATCACTTGCGACTAAATAATCCAGTTGATAAATATTGCTGGGTTAAACAATTTAGTGAGTTTATAGCTTACACCTATAGACGCACAGCAGAGAGGGCAGCTGCTGTTAAAGATGCTCCCCTGTTTCTTGCTGCCCCTCTGCCACGGGTTACTGCTGCCAGGGTGGAGCCAGACAGAAACACTCTGTGTTCATGGCTCAGCCACTCCAGGGCAACACCCAACATTCTCGTTCAAATGGCACTGAAGCTGGGCAAGACAGGCTCTGCATTTGCACTCGAGCCACCAAACTACACACAAACATTCCACTCATGACTTTCCTGGGAAAGTAGCTTCTGATTAAGGGGGAACACATCCTTGGAGCAACAGCAATCCCCACACCTTTCAATGGCAAAACTGCGGTCAGTCTATTTTGTTCTAGTTACCCACTTGTCTTGTCTGATTTAAATGTGTTAAGGATATATACCAGGTAATTTAAATAAAAAAGAATATGATCACGCAGTTTGTAAGTTATTTAGCTGTGTTTTGGAATTATTTGGACTAATGATAAACACAGCGGAGTGGTTACGCTTGAACAGTAGTAACACTTCAGGCTCTATACTTGGAAGTTTCTATTCTGGGAATGGCATTTCTATAAACATCTACCATTTAGAAAATTATCACGTACTCTCCATGATATATTACTAGCATTACTTCTCATGGGGAAAACTCAATTCCAGTTTATCTGGAAACACTGTTTTCTTTTGGTCAGCCTTTGTTTTGTGGGCAAATCCAAGCTAGGTATTTCATTCCTTTCCATGCTGTACCATTACCATCATCTTATGTAAGCAAATCATTTCACATCATAATCTGTAAAGTGACTAATAGAATTTAAATGTTTTTATTGAGATTCCATCTAATTATAGACATAGGCAGTACTTCATGTATAAACTATTATATTTCGTTCTTCCTTTCCCATTTAGGAAATTGGATGTCTTCTGCTGGTTACATTGCTAACACATTGGACTAACTTTGTTCAAACTATGGAAGTTTACTTTTATTGTATCCAATTTTTTTGTTCTGTCTATAATCCTGAAAGAAAACTAACTAGCTGTCTTAATTGTGTTCTTACTTCTTTGTTATTGTATTTACATATTTCTGTTGCAAAACTTTGAATCTGCTGTAGCTGACAATTCAAACACAAGGATTGCATATGTGCTTCACAGTGGTAAAAACTGTTCATTCTGAAGCAAAGAGCAATCTACTCTTTAAAGATTGATTTGCAAAGTAATTAAGCCTTACAGTTGTCATAGTTATATTATGCCTTTTAAGAACTCCTTTTTTTCCCCTATTCACAGTAACTCCTAAGAAGATTTGGATACAGACAACTCATTTTCAGTCTGAATTCTACGTAAATTCTCGTCATGCCGTGCCACACATCGTTAAGCACACCATCCAAGGCTTTAAATTTCTGTATTGGAAATTTAATTCTTTCCCACTTGGAAAATGATTGTAAAATTTCTTACACTTACAAGCTTTTGAAAGCTTTTATGGGAAAAGATAAAACAAGCAAGAATTCTGTGTAATTAATTCAAGAACACTGGAACACTTTCCCAGCAAAGGTCTATAACCATTCCTGCACATACTAGTATCTTCTGAGATTTCATTTAGAAATAATAAGGAGTATTAGCTCTGTGGATCAATTTATGTTTCAGTCATTTCTGTAAATACTTGACAGAAATGTTCAGGAATTTTGGATTGCTCTATTGTGTCTTTCTTCCTTAATGTAAGCAATTACTTTATCCATAGCATTATTTTTGAAGCCTGGAATATGATTAAGATGACTTGGCCTATTTCTATGGGCTATATAAAGTGCTGTTTTACCTAGATAATGTGTCATTTTACTTTCTCTGGCTCCATTTGTAACTGTTAGAATGTTCTTTGTTAATTCTGACTTTCACCACAGTGACTCTTCATCAAGAGCAAAACAGAAAAGCTCAAGCAGATGCCTTTGTCTTATTAGCTTTTTATGAATATTTCACCAAAAAAAGTAAAATCACTTAACAAGGTGTTACATTTAGGGAATTAGGTCTCAGATAATACTGTCTTCTAAAACCTGGGACAAGTCAACATGTAAATCAAGGCATCACTTTGGAAAAGCCACCTCAGTTTCAGCCATAGATTCTTTTCTGCCAAAGAGAGTATTGCCAGTGCATTTCTACCTCTGTGGAATCCTACACTTGCATTTCTGCAGGTCTACGACTTGAAGAAAGGGATTCAACGTAAGGTATAGTCTATTGCAGTAAAAGTATTGTCTTCTGTTGAACTTGGTTTTGCTTATGTATGGATTGTTTCAGTACATCCTTATGTATCAGCTTTGTTCCACATTCAGAAAGAAACTAGCCTCCACACCAACAGCCTTCCTCTCTCTGTCTAACAGAGTACCTTGTGTCTTCTACAGACTTTGTTAAGGCTCCATTAGGACATCAAAGGAGTAACACGTATCTCCTTTGTTTCTCTCTTCAGGAGTCTACACTGATGACCCACCAAGAGTTCATGAGCTCTTGCAAGGGCTCAGCTTAGTGTCCCTGACAGGCTGTCTTCTCCAAGGCAAGACAGGTTATCTGTAAAACCACATAAAAAAGGTTACTGTGCATGAGAGTGAAAGGACTTTCAGCTTCTTGTGTGGTTTTGTAGCTCACCTTCCCTCCAAACTGTTCCTCTTCACTGCAAATGTGTAATCCACTCTTTGCCTAGAACTCCTCCATCTCCTCTGTGCGAATGATCATGGGAATCTGCCCCATACTAAGACGTTATTCAGTTATTAATTCCCACTGGAGAACTTTTCAGTTTGCTTTGTTTTGATAACAGCGTGGTCATGAACACCTCTCCAGTTTTTGCTTACTTCTATCCCCTTGCAGTTTCAGTCCTGGATATTGGTTTGGCTAGCCTGTGTTTTCACAGGACAAGAAAAAATGGTTCTGTTTTCTCTCCTCTGAGAGATTTACACATTGTAAAGTATATAAAATAGTATTAAATTATGAAAATTGATTTAATAGAGCTTGGATATTTGACATACTGCCTTTGACTTCAATTAGACAAAGAGCTTTCCTACAACCTCTCTAAAGAAGTCAAATTCTTCACAGCAGTATTGATCTTTAAAAAAAAAAAAAAAATATTTTCATTAATTTTATTGGTAATTTGTCTTTTCCATTTTATCTTGTTCTTGATTTCTTAATGGAAAGTAACCTTTTCCTTTCCTGTCATTCAAGGAAGATGATTGTACTGCCTTTCTCTTTAAACTGTTAAAATCGGAAGTAATTTAAACTAAAAAGAAAGACATGCAAGTTACAGATTTTCCTGTTTCCAAGGGTAAGAATGCACTTTTTCCTCTTATTCATTATATTGTATAATGTGCTTTTACGTGCTTATAATTCCACAGTATAGTCATGTTCTTTCCTTGAGTACCATTTCTCTTACGGTATCTCATACGAGGGAATGATATGGAATCATGCTATAGTCTAACCTTACATAAATATTTGCAAGTAATATATAATTCACAAATAAAGAAGCTGAATTCTGCTCAGACCTACCAGGATTCTTCTACATAAAACTACTTTTGTACTAACTGCCCCTGGTAATCTCAATGTGTGAGACAGAACTGAGGTTGGCTACACTGACCTACAAAGGATGACAGTTCTCCAAGGAGCCTAAAATACAGGTGTAAATGAGATAAGGTCCTAGTTGCTCTAACACCGGGACTTACATGAATTGTATCTCTCTGAAGGATACAGCTGTAACAATTTCATGGTATTTCACCAGTTCTAAAGATGCTGAAAAATAATTCAAACAGTAATCTGTTCTGGAATATAAGACATACATATAAATTATTCAAATGAAAGGTGGTATCTTCAGTATAACTTCACTGTAAGTCCAATGGCTTTGTGTTAGAGAAAGCTTTTGGATACTGCTTATTTCTTATTGCTCATTTTTCACATTTTGTATTTGACTTTCTCTCTAGCACTAGACAGACATTCATGAAACTATATAGCACAGTAATGGATATGAAAACATTTATTTGTAGAACAAGGGCTAAATGAATATCATTAGTAATATTTTTTCATTTTTCATCAAGGACACAAAGATCTACACCTGCAATTCAATGGCTAAAAAAACATATTTTTGCCTACTTCATAGGTTCTATCTGATGGCCATAATCTTCCTTTTTCCTTCTCAAAAAGTTGAAGGTTTTATTCCCTCACTTTCTGAAAACCGGGGACTTCCATGTTTTCAGAACAGGCTTGATCTCTTATTTCTCTGGTCTTAAAGCTCCCCACTCAATTCACCTAAATCAATCTTGCCTGAAATTACCTGTATCCAAGAACCTGACAGCAAGGAGTGCTGAAGGAAAGCCAGCATGGCAAGCATTGTAACAACAGCGCTGTTGTGTACAGGACAGTTTTTCTGATGCCTGACATGGAGAAATGCAAGGATCTTGGTATCTGCTCCAAGCTGTCTTGAGACCACTGGCAATTGTTGTGACACAGGAAGTGTCTTGCCAGAAGCATTTACCACGTCCCAACCTTCTGGTGAAGACTTAAATAGTTAATTTAGGTTGAAAGTAAAGAATCTGCATGTATACTGTACACTCGGGTGCCGTATGCTATATACAGCTTGCAATCCATATACATTTATACTGTTTCTCTAGATCTCCTTTTCAGTTGATGAGGAACCACAGACAAATCTAGGATTTACCTTGTCCTAAACCACAAACTGAAATTAAGAAAGATGGATCATGCCCTTAAAGGTCCAATTTTCCCTCTTGACAAGGTGATTAATACAGATGTCTGACATTTACACTATAGGCCTGTAAAGATAGTGAGATGAGCTCATTAGTGCTTTGATTTGGACAACTGATTTCCCTACAAATCTAGAATAGACTTATACAGATGTATCAGGTAGGAAGTTAGGTCATTACAAATCTCTTTCACAATTTAGAGGAGAAAAAAATCACAATATTGCTGGAAAAATTCAGGCCATCACATAAAGAATGGCACTGAGCTTCATCCAAAATGTGGTGCTGATTGCTCTTTATGGACCAGCAAATTATTCCCAGTCCTTTGAAGCACCTTTTCAGCACTTTTTTCTACTTCTTGTTGGCTTATTGGCTTTTTCCGTCTATTCTCTAGGGCTTGTCCTGTGTTCCTGCCTCAGCACCACTGCT
The DNA here is from genome assembly GCA_013396735.1 of Grallaria varia. Lineage (NCBI taxonomy): Eukaryota > Metazoa > Chordata > Aves > Passeriformes > Formicariidae > Grallaria > Grallaria varia. The sequence goes on along the minus strand of VWZG01005405.1, from coordinate 172,111 downwards.
GCAGCTACCTAACAATAATGCCTCCAAATAGTAGCAAGAGGAAACCTAACTTCACTTCTTGATGAAAATATTTTCTTGCACAAAGGGTTCAGTCAATGATCCAACGGATGGTACTTCTAGATCCCTCAAACTGTATTTTCATTCCATGTAATTTTCAAAGAATATCTGCTTTGAGTGAGGTGAGCACTACAATTTGGCAGTCAATACATGATATTAAAGTATACACCAGCTCTCTAGGGAATTTCAGTAATTTCTGAAGACAGCTGAGATTTCTCTCCAACTACATGGGCAAGTTGACAGATCAACCATCATTATTAGTACTCACAAATCTCTGTCTTCTGCAGTTTGTCATCACACTTTTTCCAGTCTTGCCCTTGCAACCAAGATATAACTACCTCAGCTGGTATCTGCTCTGGCTTCTACTTTTTCCACATTTCTGAGAACTTGAGGATCTCATGTTCTTGCTCAACTGCTATAGGTTCATGCCTCAAGCTACCTTAAATAAGATGTCAGCTGTATATGCATCTCCATTCCATTCGTGTTGTGTATGGCAAAATGGTGGCACAGGCATTTTCAGACAATGTGCTAAAGGTTTCTGTGGCCTTAGAAAAATCTCTCTAAGTTTAATGGTGTTTTTTACTTGTATGATTTTACTTCCTGCAATAACTTGGACAAAGTTTCCATGAGCAAACCCTTTTATAAGACATTTCCTTTCAATTTTTAGATCTCTTAGTACTGCTAAAAATCATGACTATTATGAGAAAATTGTTGTCAGAGCTTTTACAGGAGTGGAATCCCAGTCCCAGGCATTGTATTACAGGGAACATACTGTCCAGTGTCTTATATATTTAATTTTCATTCACACCATAATATTTCGGGATGAAACAGCTGATCATCAGCTCCTTGATGTGTGCGATAATTGCCTTATGCTGCCGTAACTATGTCCATGCTACAACTTTGTCTAGAAGCCACCCTTGGGGGGTTGGCAGCATTTCAGAGGTCCAGTCTGAATCTCAGCAGCTGGTTTGCAAATCATAACTGATTTACTAGCTCTAAGTTTCAGTGTTGTTTGCTTTGCAAGTTTTAGCCTTAGAGAAGTAATGGACAGTACAAGTGCAATTTCATCCTGCTTTTACTTAGTCACTTTTCTATTATTGCAATCTACTTTTAAGTCTACTTCTATTACTATAATCTACTTTTTCAATCCAGAGACAGGCACAGCACCTCCAGGGTGAGGTTGCCAGCACATTCTGACACAGTACACTTTTGTCTATGCAGATTTTGCTTTAGACTGCCTCCAGTGTGATCTGGATCCCACCAAATACTGCTAGCCCCTCTTGCAGACCACAGTGTTAGTGCGTTGTCACCATTATCCCGGAGCACTTGCCAGCATCCAGCTTTCATTCTGAGTCTTGAGAGTATTTCCACTTTCACCTAGTCAGGCAGAGATAATAAGACCTTTGTCTAAGCTGCTGGAGTTTGCTCTCTGAAAACACATGGGTTGTCTCGCTTCTCCAAGCCTTCGAACCAACAGGATTAAGTACTATTTGCCAAATATCTGGACACACACATACACCACAAAAAAGGGGAAAAAAAAAGAAATGCAGCCAAGTCCACTTATTTTGTCCTATGAACATCTGAGATGAGCACAGGCTGACTCAGATGTTATAATATAGCATAGTTATGAGATGAAGAATACTTATCAAACATTTCTGTCAAACACCACCCCTGACTAAGAGCCAAAGGAGGACTTAGATTTGAGATTCTTCTGTCTGGCACATTCTAGTAAATAGAAACAGCTGTCCATTTTGAAAACTGAATGACAGATATGTTGCAATAAACTTTTCCACTCTATAAAGTAGTCAGTATATGGGGGGGGAAAAAAGGATTTGCTTTGAAAACAATCTCTAAACCACAGTACTTTGTTCATCTTCAGGAAACTACTCAAAGTTTAAACTGAACATTCTATTGCTTAAAAATATTAATTTTGTGTAGGATGTACTAAATACTAAATTTATTAGTATTTCAGAAAAATCTTTTAATGATTCCATTTTCTAAGTTAAAGCTAATCGTCTATTCAAATGCTGAATATGATTGCTTGTTTCTCCATACTAACTTGGAAAAGGAAAACCAATTTCTTTGCATGTCTAGCAAGAGCACTTCTCCACTCAAAAAGTATATTTTTGTTGGGAAAGAACCTTTCAATGCATCAGTAAAATACCTGAGTCAGAAAAGTCATTGCCTGAAAATATTCTTATTTTATTCTTGTGAAAAGAAATGGTGAGCACGACCTTTGAGATACTTGGGACTTCCTGTAATTTGATACAAACCAAGAATTTCTGGAAATAACATGTGCACAGCACAATTTGCAAAAGATGTAATCTGATCACAAGAGCTGTGAGCTATGAAACAAGAGAGAGGATAAGAGCATCAGCATGAAAATAGGAGCCTGGAAAAGTTCCGAGATGTGAAAAGAAGATTAGACTGTTTGGTGTAGGGCTTTAGAAGTGAGCCAAGAGCCCTATGAAGTAGGGAGAAGAGAGGTGGCATTAATACTGGCTGTTCAAATATTGCCACTATGGCACTGGACAGCAGTGTCTGCATTGTAGAAGCCCACTGAAAGAATCTCTACAAAAGTCAAGCCCTCTTTTGAGCTAAGCAGAGTCTCTTGTCTATTTATAAACACTAGAAAAGTTCCATGGGCATTACCAGAAAATGTAGAAACTGTTGGTAAGTGTGTTAATCTCTGCTAAACTCCAAGTTTGGCTGCAATAGGTGAGCGTTCTCTCCAAAGAGGCAGTCTCTCCTGCTTCCCTCCTCCTCCCAGCAGCCATTGCTAATCTTTATTTTGCTTGCTTCTAAAGTTCAAATTGTAGCAACTCCACTGACCAGGCAACAGGTTCGTAAAAGACAACAATGTAAAGATGTCAAAACCTGAATACATAAACATTTCAGTAAAGAGCAGTAATTTTTAATTTAGTAAAATACATTGTTTATAAAACCACCTTCTGAAAATCTAGCTAACTTAATGAACTTTATAAAAGACAGGCTATTTCAAAAGAAAAGGCAATCTTTTAAAAGATTCTGGAAATATTTCATTACAAAACCTGGAAATGGTGTCAGTGACGCCCAATCTTCCCCTCCCTCCCTGACAATTTTCACCACCTGCTTTTAGCTAAAGTATAAGCCAAGATTTGAAAACTGTTAATCACAGGGAAAATGCTACGTACCATGTAAGCTGCATCTCATAGCTACCAGACGTTCCAGCTGGGAAATCAAATCCTTACACTCCTCCACACTTACCATAAGGGGTCCCTTACCAGATTTCTCTCTAGACTGCTATCCTTGATTAGATCATGTTCCATTCAGCACTCTGCCATGGTGTCGATCAGAGCTACAAAATACATAGCCAATTTCTCACCAGCAACCAGATAAGCAAGTTTCGTGTCCTACTGGTAGATTAAAGTCGCTAAAGTTATTAAAAGTCCTTTTGTTTACTTGGGAATTGTATGTGCAGGCAGTGCGAGCCAGCCAGCTACAATGCAGACATTGAGTTCCCAACCTTACACCCATCATTCCTTTATCCCCTTTCCCAGCATGGGGCCTACAAATGACAGCCAGAATCTGTGCCTGATTTCACCTGAAGGGCCCCTAAGAGGGCTTTTGCAGTTGGAGTGGGTGGGCAGAAAGGGGCTGAGTGGGAGAACCCACAGGCGGAGTCTGCAGGAACTGCTGCATGGGAGAAGGGTGCAGTTCATGGCAGGTGAACTGGGAGCTGTAAGGCCTGGCAGCTCAGTAGAGATGAGGCCATCTGAGGCACACAGTACTAATTTTTTGTCACTCACCTCTGCAATAGTGAGCAGTAACCTCATGCTCCAGAAATGGACTCAAGATCAATGTTTGAAACAACCATCTTATATTTACAGGCCACAGATCCTACCCATGCCTAAATTCAAAAGAGGCATAATGTCTTCCTTTAATGGCAAAGGCTACAGAAGCCATAACATTTTTATGGGTGTTCATGCATGTCTCAAGACCCTAGTAAGAACACCGAGACTTGTGGAAGGGAGTTCAAATGGAAAGCAAAATATTGTCAGCATCCATGGGAATGTCAATTCTGTAAAACTCAGTCTTAATAAGCGTTAAAAGTTTACATATTATGTATATAAGAATAACTTTTATTTAGCTATATATTATATATAATACATATGTAAAAATTTGTGCATCTTATCTCCGTATTTATATATGTATGAGCAGCTGCTCATTCTCTACTGCATCTCTCAGATTTTAGGAAAATCAAAAGAGTCTCAAAATACTAACAGTTATGCTTGGATTGCTCAGAATCTGACTGTCAAATCTACAGATCTATATATAGTACCTAGGTTATACGGGTCCCATGAGAATTGCTTGAACTGAAGAAATGAACGAATGCTTATTTGTCAGTGTCAGGATGATGCAAACTGAACAGAACTAACTTCGTGGTTGTAGTTAAGAATTACATTTTCATATGAAGTATGATCATTTATCTAGCACTATCAAAGGACTAAATAGAGGCTTTTTACAGTATTTTTAAATAAGTCCATTCACCATAAGCTACTATTATACTTACTATTATACTATACCACTAATGTGGTTTTTGAAATCTCAAACCGCTATGAGCCTAACAGGACTATGCAAATTTTGGTAGGCTGCAGTTCATCTCAAAGCTTCTAAACCTAAAACAGCTCCTGTTGAACTGCATCTTAAATAATCTGGTCCCTAGATGTCAGGTTATGGTTGTAGAATTGTCCACCCTTTAAATGCAAAAAGTGGTTGCAAAAACTTTATCTAAATTATTGATAAATGTTTTCTAGTAGGAAAACTACTCCAGCGGTTAGAAGTAACTACTTTTGTGTTACTTTGGTATTCAGTGTCAAGTGCCTGCTTTCTACAAAGAGCACACGGAAGCAGCAGTAGCAAAATAAACTGATTGCTAGAATTTCTATCCTAGTTCACACAGAACAAGGTGGTTTTTGTTGCTGACCCGGAACTGATAATGAATGAGATATTGTTCAGATAGATATGCCTATAAGCCACAACTTAGTCAATCATGTAATTTAAGCATAGGTCCCAGTTAAAAAAGGAAGAGTTTTTCCATCCTAACCATCTGAAGAGGCTATTGATACCCACCACTACTGCTTGCACATGATATTAAGAGCCTCTCCTGCTTCAGAATTCAGGTATGCACTTCTATCATTAACAGGAGCTCCCAGGCTTAGTTGAAAATACTGCTCCTGCCTGCCCCTGGGAGATCAACATCGTGGGTTAGGCTGGCTCACTGGTCACCGAGCTAGAAAGCATAACACTGCAATTCAACAGCTTGAACTCGCAGCCAAATTGTGACACATGGGTCTTATTCCATCCATCTGCTCCAAGGAGCACGTGCCTGCAAAACCCATGATGATCAGCACATCGCGGAAGTGCAGGAGAGAACTCACTGTGAGGGTGCACACCCATTAGTCTTACAATTCGTATCCTCTAAAGCTTAATTTCCTTGCCAAACATTTCTTCTCCATTACCTGCTATAAGCAGAGTCTCATACATCAGCCCTGCATCCACCACTACAGAAGAACACCCCCACACACACTATGTCTGTGTATCTCATCTAATAAACCCAGGGCTCTATACACACACACACACACCCCCCATAGCCACAAAGCACATCAAAGGAAACTCTCCACAACGCATCCCACCATTTACCATATGGACAAACCTTTGCTGATAAGGATGTGTACATATACTCCATGTCCATGTATCACATGCAACAAACCCAGCTCCAGTAAAAGCACGTCATCTACCACACTCTACAGCCCATCTGAGTGCCACACGGTACTCCTACACATGCTCTTCTGTCACCTCTGAAGTGCACAGGCTGTTCCAGACCCTGGTGCTCTGTGTGTGTGTGTGCGCGCCTGTGTGCACGCTCACACGTGCAAGGAGCCTGTGAACATTAAGTGTCTTAAGAGTGCACGCGCATGAAAGTGTGTGCGACCGCATGCACGTGGTGTGTGAGCCTGTGCGCGAATGGTGCGAATACTGCCCGGGTGCGTGTGTGACCACGGCATGTACAGAGATGTGGGTGAGAACACGTGGATCCCTGCATGTGCGTGGAAGACTATATATGGGGGTGTGTAGAGTACTACAGATACACGCGGCAGCGCCCGTCCGTGCAGCATGTGCTCCCACACTGGGGCGCAGCGTGTGTGACCGCGGGTGTAGCAGCCGTGTCTGTTTCTGCGTGTCAGTGTGACGGTCAGTGCGAGTGCGCGAATCCCCCGCAGCCCGTGCGATGCTGTGAGTCCCGCGGTGCTCGGCAGTGCCTCCCCGCGGGGCAGCCGCGACACCCTGCCCGCGCCATGCCCACGGGTCCCCGCACGGGGGATGCCGCCGTGTGACAGACCCGCTGCGCGCCCGCCCGCCCCGCCGTGCGGTACCTGCCGAAGTGTCCCAGGGAGTCGAAGAGCCGCTCGGAGCTGGGAGCCATGGCGGGGCTGCTGCAAGCCGGGAGCCTCGGCGCCGCTGTCCCGGCGTTGCGGGGAAGAGGCACTGTCCCGTCCCGTCCGCTCCCGTCCGTTAGCCCGGCCCGGGGGACACGGCCACGCCCGCCGCGGGCATCAGCGGGCGGGACCAAACGCCCCGCAACCCCGCTCCGCCAGCGGGAGCGGGGAATCGGGAATGGGGAACCGGGAACCGGGAGCCGGGAGCTGGTGGCGGGCGGCCCTGCGCCCCGGGGCGGCGGGAAGATGTGCTGCCCTCCCGGTCCCTGCCCCCAGTGCTGCCGCTGCCGCGCTCCTCCGCTCCTGGGCGAGCGGCTCAGCATCCCGCACGCGCCGAGAGCCGGCCGCCCGCTCTTGTTTTCCACATTGAAATTAAATTAAAGTAAGTAATTATATGCTTAAATCCTCCTGTGACAACCCACTAATCCAATATGTTTAGGCTCTAGTGTATCTCGCATGGACGTTTTCAATTAAAGGAGGATAAAACCACTTTTTTTCACATGACACTATCTGAATCTTTTTTAGTAGCCTTATAATCTGCTCTGTTATTTGGTTATATTACGTCTTTTTTTTTTCCCTTACAAAGTTTTAGCACGCAATGTAAAACAGAATTATCATTTAATGAACATAAAATAAATAATGTGTCCCATATCTGCTTATCTGTCATTAGTGCTTCAATTTGTAATGAAGCCTCAATTACATTTGGACTTATTTTTTTGCCTTGCCCAGAGTACACCAAGAAAATCAATTTGGCATTGTTTGAGGATTAGCCAAGCGAGTTTCAACAGAAGACCTTTGTAATTAACTTAGCAGTGGGTTTAGTTGGAACAGGTCCACTCTAGGAGCTCTGGGAATTGGGCAACTTAGAGGAAAAAAACAACAACAAACTGTTGCAGGTGCATCTCTCATGGTTAAGGTTTTTCCTCCCTTAAGCACACTATTTCCCTTCTAGGGTAGATAAAAGTTGCAAGTTGTCCCCGCTCTGAGTGAGGAGATATCCCACAGGCTCTCCAAAGTCTCCTTCCAACCTCAATTATTTTATCATTCTGTGGTGAAAGACACATTTTCCAGCAGAGCAGCTTGCATGATCTCTTTCTGGGCTGCTCTATTGAAAAAAACCACAGAAGACAAAAAGACAAGGCAATCAATTCAACCTTATCACATGGATACTTCATTTTTCAGGAAGCACAGAAAAAGCTGAGAAGTAAACCCCAGTTAATTCACTGGAAATCAGCCTTCCATTTCCAAAATCTGACCCAAAACCCTTCTGCTACCACACCCAGGCTCCACTACTTCGCAGGGAAATGTGCCTTTAAGAGGCCCTGGCGCCAAGCAAGCACCACAACTGTTCCTCTGCACAGAGCAGATGTTAGGGCTTCAGGGTGACAGTCTGTTCCAGTGCAGACCTGGAAAAAGCAGATGTTTGTCAGGCTCCTTGGCTCCGAGTGACTCCTGACTGGACCAGCGAAATGAGCAAACAGTATGTTACACAACTAGGAACCTGAGTAAGTTCAGCAGAGGATTGCTCTTAGGCCCCTCACCTCATCCAGCAGTTCCAAAGGCATTGCTATATTTGACTCAACTCCCCATATGGCTCTGTGCATCTGCAAAGGAAATTTTTAACACTGAGTCCAGAGTTTGTTTTAGTTACTTTCTGACGATATAGAAATCAGAAAGTCTAAGGATAGATTTGTTTGCTTTCAGTAAGAATTTTTTTAATTGCTTGGGTTTCACCTTATAAATATCAGCACTAAATTTAATCATCCTGGGTTTTTCTCTGGAGAATATTTTTCTGGTTTAAAACGGTATGTGCTTGAACACAGCACAGGTACTTTAACAAAGCATTTCTTTCTTCAAAGAGCCGCACTAGTTAAATAGTTATTTGCATAAACAAACACCAATGAATAGTAAACATTCTGGTTAAATATTGCATTGCTGGTCATGTGCCTGCTTTTAGTGTCTGGCTTCCTATAAGTAAATTCATCAGTTTTCAACAGCACTGCGTTATGTAGGGAATATCTGGTTTTGGTGCAAAAGTCAAGCACAAAAGAAAGATGAATCCTTTCAGGGCCGTTTTTTAAACCTGAAAAGATCCATAGATAGTTTTGTCTTTGTGAAATCTCTCACAGGCATTCCTGCACACGTTTCTGTCTATGCTTGCCTCTTTGGTACTATCATGACTTTACTGTCTGTATCAGACTAAAGAAAGGAGATCTGCACACACTTCTATTACAGTTAATAACAAACTCCCACATGTCTGCCTTTCCAAAGGTTATTAATCTAATGTCTACAATGTCTGCTCTCTTGAACATGTGGTGGGCAGAGACTTGCCTCATTTCTTTCAAGCCTCAGAAGGTGCATTACATGCTTTAAGCCTGCCTTTCCTCCTATCCTGTTATGCCAATGCTACATGAAGTAGTAACTGTGCTTTTAGTCGCCATTGTTCCTCAGTGTTGTTTTTCACCAGTCACCTAGAAAAAGTCAGAGTGCTGTTCACATACAGTACATGGCTCTCTTTCTAAAGGATTGTGCTGCATGATAAATCCTTGTGGAACAGAAAATACAGAGAATATCTAGAGAAGAAATGACAGGTTCCTATAATTAAATTGTGTCAAGATGAGGCCGTCCATATCCAAGCTTTCCTTACTTCAGAATTTTAGGAATTTTATTAGTAGAAGAAACTACGGGAAGCTCTGTTCCTTTTCCTGTAAGGTCTTTAGATGAGAATATCCAGGGTGTTTCCAACGGACAGACACTCTGCAGGATATTCCAGGGGTTTAAAATGTTGGTCTTTTAATCCTGCCAGGGGTATATGCTGTGGGTCCTCACAAAAACTTCACTTAACTTTGTTTCTGGCACTCACAAGCAGGCTGTTGTTCAACAGAGACATTCAATATTGCACAATCCTTGAGGAAGGAGTGGTCTTAACAACTTGTAATGGGAGAAGAGATGGCTTAGAAAATAATTTCCTTCAGTCTGTCATTCTCAATAGGAAAACCCCAGTATCTACTGGTAAGGGCTGATCCTGGTCTCCCCTCTTTTAAGTCAAATTTCGTTGTGACCAAAATATGAGAGGTATTTGGGGAACATGCCTGTGATGTGGTTCTAATACATTCATACGTGTACACTGAGCTTCAAATTGCAGCTGAACCCTAAACACCAAAGTGATGTGGATGGCAGATAACTGTTAGTGTTGCCAGCATCATCCCATGGACGCAGATAATGACTTCTGAAATAGTGCCAATTTCTGATCCATCTCTTTCCCCGCTCCTTTTGACAAGGCTTGTAACTCAGATATGAGCAGCAGTGCAGGAACCACAGCTCTGTCAAGCAAGAAACACAGATGATCTCCCTAGTGCCACCAGCACGCAAGTCAAGCGTGTGGGTAGAGTCCATCCATGAGCGGCCTCTGGCATCTGCTTTTATCACACTAGTGGAAAAAACCCTCCCTGAAATCAGCCACAACATAGCTTGAATGCAACCTTTCACCTCCCATTTTGAAGTTAGCAATTTCTTTTCCTCACCAGGTTAAAACCTGCAGGACCATTGCAAATGCGTTTATCAATTAAAACACAATGGAAGCTCCTGGAGACTAAGCCCAAAATGAGTCTTATTTGCAAAAATGTCCATCAGCCATTGACTTGCTGGTGCTGAAAAAGGCTTGCAGAAAGCTTGTCTGAAAAAATAAGTATAGAAGTAGTACAGGTGTTGCTTTTATCTAAGTAAAAGAAGGTGTTATACAAGTTTTACTTTTGTGGGTCTTAACTTTTGCAATTACATTGCAATAGCTTGTGCATTATTATACATTTAACAGACTTAAAAATCACAGTCACCAGTATAGCAAGCAGTTTGATATAGCGGATCAGCATGTGCACCCAGCTAAGCAAAAACTTTTGGGAGTCTTCTGAACCACAAGGAAGGAACTCTGCAATTCCATGATTTCTCATGAGTCCAAGCACTGTTTCATCAGCCTGGAAGAACCAGAGCCATGGGAAGGTTGATGGGAGAGTGGTTTGCTGACAGTTGCTACAAGACAAGTATGTTCAATATCTCTTATTTTCTTCCCTGTTGCTACTCAAAGAGCATGCCAGGCAGGCACAAGTCATTTGCAGCAGCCCAGAGTCATTTACTGTGGCTTTGGCTATATTTTTTCTTTCACTGTCTCCTGGAGAGGACTTTGGAATAATCACAAGATGCTCCTCCAGAAAAGTCACTCAGGATTTATATTCAGTGAAATAGAGGCCCAGACAGGATTTTGGAAGCCTAACGAGTATCTTGTAGTTGTGCTGGGGACATCTGCAAGGATACATCTAACTGTGATACTTCACTGTGGGCTATTTCAGCTTCACATTTTCAAGAGCTCTTCCTCCACAGTATCCTTTTGTCTGAAGTTATGGCAGCCTTATACAGATGCTGAATGTGCATGTGTGTTTCGTCATGAAATCTTTCTTTATTGGTCCCATATGAATAAGCATTCTTCTTGAGTAATCTAAAAATAATGCAAAAATTCAGAAAAACAAATTGAATGCGCAGGAAAACAATCAAACCTTTACAGGTCATTACTTCATCTCAACTCTCTGAGGTAACAGAAGCCCATTAGTCTACAAGGAAGATGGCAATAAGCATTTTTCTGAATACTGTTTCGGTTTTGTACTACATCAACAGGGTGTACACATAGAATTTGCCTTCTAGAGAAAGCAGAAGCTGAACTGTATGGTATCTTCACAACAGAGTTCTTCAGGAATGCCTTATAAAACACGGAGAAATCCGATAGGCATTGTAAAAATACCATTTAGTAAAAGTTTATAGAGGCACTCCAAGAAGAGTGCTCTAATCAAACATAACAGAGTACACTCAAATTCCTATCTTTAATTTTTATTCAATTATTATGAAAGAGTGCAGGTTTAGATTAGATGTTGGGAATAAATTCTTTACTGTGAGGGTAGTCAGGCACTGGAACAGTATGCAAAGAGAAGTGTGGATGCAAGTGCTCGAGGCCAGAATTCAGGGGCCCTGAGCAACCTGGTCCAGCGCGAGGTGTACCTGCCCATGGCAGGCAGAGTTGGAACTAGAGAGTCTTTAAGGTCCATTCCAACCCAAGTCTTACCATGATTCTGTGATTCTATGGTTATTCTTCTAGTGTGTTTCCTCACTTCCTGTAAGACTAGTGATCACATATTTGCCAGCATCAGGAAGCATGGCAGCAGACACAAGGCTCAGTGGCAAACTCTGGGCAATGTTCTCTCAGCTCTGTCTTGCTCTAAGGTTTGTCAGCACAGCTTCCTTGATGCTGATGTGACCAGGAAAGAGACAATATGGTTTTGTAAACTCCCCAGAGCCCTCCTAAACCAGCAGCATGTATGGCTGCAGCAGCAGCATTAGCAGCATTATAAAATTATCCTCTGCTAGCCTGTATTTAATTGGGGAACAGAGCAGGCCTCTTTAGAATATGCATCATTTAGAGTATCCTGCATTTTACACTGGTTTTGTTTTGATGTTTGGTACCTCTCTTATCATAACATATGGGCAAGAAAATGCTTTGAAGAGGGTTAAGGGAGCTCACAGTTTGATTTTTGTAACCTTTTTAGAAGTAAAATAAAGAAGTGACTAGAATTTATGCTGCATTAGAACCTGAATAAGAAAATAATGCAAAACCCAAGTGGCCCTATATGCTAGCAGAGGCAGAAATAATATAAACCAGAAGCTGAAAGTTAAGGTCAGATTCATTAAAATGAGAAACAACGTCCAGGTTCATAGCAGAAAGAGTAAATAATTATTGAGACCATCAACCAAAGGAACTGATGGATTCCCCAACTCCTTGAAATTTTCTAAACATTATCAAATTAGATGCTTTTCTCTTTTATAGATAAGTAGGTATCAGTTCACTTATACAGAGATATTCTCATTTATAGAAATATGTATCAAATGAGTTAGATAGTAAAACAAGTTCAAAGTCTGTATCTTTGTCTGTGCAAATGGTCCCAAGTGGTGCCTTTTAGCTTACAAGTGTATTCAGAGAGGAAACTGATGAGGTGAATTTTTTGTTGCATTTTTTGCAATTTTTTGTTGAATTTTTTGATTAGTTAAACCACGTTGGCAATTACTGAATTCTTTTCACTGCTTCCATGTCGATGTGTGGAGCTCTTTCTGAAAACTGGAGTTTCTTTGGGACCTCACAGAGAGGCATTGTGGTTCCTTAACAGTGCTTAACAGCACAGAAAACCAAGCAGCATATCATGTTAGCTTAAGCTATTTAGCACGATTAACCAAGGGCACAGATCTGACAGATTTAGATGAAGTGACTGAAGATGATACCAATATCAGGTGTCTGCCCCATGCCCCCTGCTTGATGCCTCAGCAAATATATGGTCTGTGAAACAGGTTGGCTGAGGCTCAGATTTCACATTATTTGGCCCCCTCTCTGCTGGCAGAAACATAGGTTGGACCTGAGTGCCAGCAGTGTCTTAAACCTCTGTGTTTTGGACTCCCAGATCCTGTTTGTTGGTGGTCTCGGCAATGAGGAAGTGGCAGCACAGATTTCAGGGCAGGAAGGATGCCAAGAACAAACACCTCAGGGTTCTGGAATACATACTGTGTGTACTGTATACTGCAAAATAACACCCTGGCTAATAAAGCAGACAAGCAGAAATTACATTCCATATGTCAGTAGGAGCTACTTATTTTCTAATGTAAGATGACTTTAACATAGGGTGAAGAGAAATACAGTGTAACAGAATTTTTGAGAAAATAATTACTTCCTTACTGGAAGAAATACACTAAAAATGAGAGGCATATTTTTTTGTGCATTTCACAAAAATCAGATGTTGACTATATATGGATATGCAGTCAGGTATTGTCAGATACTCTCATGAAAAATTCTCATTTGAAGGCAAAAATTTTAGACAACTTTGCCAACAGATTCAAAACCTATTGCTACACACAAATATAGAAGCAACTCTGTTCTGCATACCATTTTGGAATACAAAATGCCACAGGGTTTGCATTCACTGGACTGATTGCATTTAGGCTATGAAGGGTCCAATTAAAAAGAGGCTGAATTTCCAAAGACATGTGCAAGCATCCTTCACTCAGAAGGCTTAATCTCAGGCTGATGTTGGCTACATAAACACTGTAAAGATTTAAAGATTACCACCAAGCTGAGTCAGGTGAAATCTACAAGTGACTGGAGAGCAAATCCAAACTAATTCTAGAACCTTGTCGAATCACAACCCCATAGAAACCTAGTACCAAGTCTTGGGGGCATGTGCGTCATTTCTTAAGAGGTGTGGAGCAGCCACACTGATCAAGCAATACTCCAGGTGGGTTTTTCTAAGCAAAATTAGAGCAAGGAAAGCAGAAGTAGGTGAAGATAAAGCCAAGCAGCACAGATGGTAAACACTACAGCAAGGACCTCCCAGGAGAAGCCCTACCAAGAGGCTGTCTAGTCTCTCTTTGCAGGCACACCACCACTCCTAGACAAGTGTCAGAGACTGAAATGGTTAATGGCTTAAGCATTGCTAAGATCACCAAAAGACTTTTGTCAAACTACAAAAAAAACCCCAAAAACAAACAGCTTCTCCTCCAGCAAATCCTACCCCTCCCTGAATATGCCTACTGGGAAAGGATAAGTTGGGTGCCATTGTCCAGCTATCCTAGGTGCAGAAGGGTGTGCATACCTGAAGCTACAAACTGGACTTCTAGATAAGGGAAGAGGCTGATAAGAGACAAATCCTGTAAAATGGGATAATCCTTATCATACCAATGTCCTCCCTTACAAGATGGCTTTACTGTGAAGACCCCTCTGGGGAGCATCAAAGACTTGTGACATGGCCTGTGACATTATCCATTGTAAAACTCCCTGCCCCAGGGGAGGTACTAGGCATTCCCACCTGAGTTTGCATAACTCATGAAATCTTGGAGCTTTTTGAGGGGGCTTCTCCTGACCTCAACAGATCAAGACCATCACTTCGACTGTGACCACCACTTCAACCAACAGACATGGAAACTGCAACTACCAAGTTTCATCGCTGGATCCACTGGGTGGTGACTATGTATATCTTAGGACCCTTATCCTTTCTTTCTCTTCCTTTCCCTTATATGTTTCCTTAAGCGTTACTTTTATGCTTTAATATTGCTGTATTACTACGGATAACACTCAAAATGGCAACATACCTGTTTACCTTGGAAACAAAATTGTTCTAAAATAAACCCTACATATATATATATGTTTACAAACACCGACTATTCAGTGTCATTTCACTCTAATCCACCCCAAGGGATTTATTAACAGGAATCTGGGTTACCCTCCCCTTCTGGGGTGGGTCATAACAACAAGAGAGGCAAAAAAATGACACATTTGGGCAAAATTTGCTGGTAATGTTAGGTATCATGCTCTTAACTGTCACTCTTTGATTTCCTGTACGAGGCAATTGATGTCTTCGGAGAGAGTCCCACAACACGTGCCATTTCACACTCTATAACACACACCCTGCACCAAAACCCCTTTACGTTTCCTGTCTCCCCACACTTAAAAGAGCTATCAACAACCCCCTCTAGTTTAATATTAACCAGCTGAAGCCATCCCTCCTTTTCACTTCTGAATTTGGCTTGTGTGATTGTTCCAGATTTGCAGAGTCCTGTGTTCTTTAGACAAATATAAAAGTGTAACATGAACTTTGGGGGCATAGTAGGGAAGCCAATATCCTCACAGCATTTCAGCTGCTTTGCTTTTCCTTTGATACCCTCAACTCTTCAACCTAGCAGTGGATTACCTGGATTACACTGATTTATTTTTTTTTTGCAGTTGCTTTTCTCCCAGTTGACCCAGTTTATCTTTTACTGGATGTGCTGATGCCTGCTATATGCTGTAAGACCACGGTGAGGCAGGTATGCTCAGCAAGTTCTTTCCAAGCCTGTGGGATTAACAGTTTGTTTAGTATTCCTCCTACACCCTGTAATGCTGGCCTATGTGATTTCAAGCAGAAAGCTGTGATTATTCAGAATGCTGCTCCTGTTACTTCTGAATTTGTTTGTCTGACTCGAGAGGGACTGAACTAAGACTGCACAGGCTCAAGAACTTCTGATGCTCTCAAGACAATTATTTTAAGGTACTAGATATTGTTTCTGTTCAGAACAAATCACAGAGGACACACTGCTGAGTTTTCCACAGGGCATAATTAAAACACACAAGGCTTAACATAAGCACTTGATTGTAAAACCAAGTTAAAACACTCAGTATTTTGACAGCTGTAATATCAGCAACTCAGGAAACGAAAGGAGTGATTTTGTGTTCTTATTATACATCTCATGCTTCTCTGAGATTCCCCAATATACAAACAAAAATCATCCCAGGATGGTTACTCCTGACATAAACTTGAGTAGAGGGAAAAATCCGGTCTGCCATTCTCCATCACTGTTTCAATTCAGATGGAGAAAATGGGCAAAGAGTTGTGAAATTAAAGAAGTAAAATAATGAGGATCTGGATTTTCTTCCATGTATTTGAGAAACATTTTACTATGATTGATTTGAAGCACACATGCAGAAGACAGAGGGGACACAAAAAAAAAAAAAAGCCAGTCTGTGGCTTTGGGTATGTTACCTAAAGCTGGGTCTGGTAAAGAAAAATGAGCTGAAACAGATCTTTCATTAGAATTTGCCAATTCAGTGATGTTGAAATATTTTGTGGAAAGGCTGTGACTCTGGCAAAATTCCTGCAGAGCCCACACATGTCCTTAACCGTCCCTCAGCACCACTTCCTGGCCTCATGACAAGGAGTCATGTACCAGCAACACAAGTTGCTATATTTTCAGCTTCTCAGGAGCCCACAGGCCCAAAATTTGCAGGCTGTGAGACTCGCTGCTTTCCCTAGCACCAAAGTTGCAGTCCCTTTCATAGAAAAGGATGTTTTGGAGGTTTGCAGCTGGGTGGAAGAAGACCAAAGTATTAAAATGCCTTGTAATGGTGTCAGATGAGGCTCCCAGCAAAACCTCCTAACTCAGGAGTTGCTCAGCTGGCTGCTGGGTAACCTGGTGTGAGCAACATGTGTTTCTTGTGCAGGGAGGTGGGCTGTGATTGTTGTGGCACATTGCAAATGCCAAGTAGATTGAAGAGAGGGAAACAGCAGTGATGGATGGACTGAGAGCCGCACTCAGAACAGTGTTTCCTTGAAACCCAGAGGTATTTCTCTTTGTTTTATGATGGCCTTTTGCAAATAGCAGGAGAGGACAATACTTAAAGAGAGTTCATAATGTCCTCAGTAAGAAAAAGCCTAAGACACCTAGAGATGTTGTGGCTCTTAGCCTTTTAACTGGCAGTCAGAAGCAAAGTCAAGATCAAGGGGAGCATGATGGTGTCTATCCTAGAAGTCCACGCCCATAGGAATTCCTCTTAGGAGTATTCAAAACAACAGCTCCAAGGAGCTTGGAAAGAAGAGACTCATCTCCTGTGCAGCTTTACTGAAAAGTGACACAAATGTATGCACAAACTGTTTCTATTCTGCTATCTTGGCAGAGACTGTCCACACCAAAAACCTGGATGCTGGCAGTTGCAGCAACACAAAGCTCAGCCCAGGTTTCAAAAGTCATCCAGCAAGTAGAGAATTAGTGACCATGTAGGAAATAAAGCTGTATGCTTACATTGTACTGTAATCTCCAGGGTGGCTGCCACCTTGACACGCTCTCCATGGGAACCAAAGGCAAGGTTTTATTTGCAGGCTGAGCCACGTAAGTATTTTGAGTAAACAGAGTAAGAGCTGCTGTTGCTGAAGGAGATCACCCACCATTACCATGAAATCCTTGGGTGCTCTTCTCTCAGTTTCCCAGATGCCTCCTGATACCCCTTTACTCTGTTTCCTCCCATTATCTCCTTTTCTCCATCTCCACCAGATCTGGAAGGTGCAGGTGAGCACTAGCCAAAGACAGGCTAGGACTTGGCAGCAGCTCCCCTGGGGGGTGCAGGTGCTCCATTGCCTGCTCCTGGTGGTCAGTCTCATGGACTCCACTCCCTAAGCCCCTGCCACAGGTCCAGCTCAATGCCGCTGCCTATACACCATTGTCTCTCACTGCCTTCAGCAGATGGGACTTGATAGCTTTGGGGGCCCTTGAGCAAAGAAGATCCCATCCCTGGCACTGTTCCCTTCATCCCTGTCTCCAGCAGCGCTCAGAGGGCAGTGCATGGGCTGTGGGATCCCATGCCTCTGCTGCAGCCTTTCTGAAGAGCACAAAACAAGCCATGGCTGTGATTTCCTTCACTCTTCAGGCAAAGGCAGCAGTAAAGTTGTGGGCTGTGGAGCACCCTCTCTGACACCAGGAGATAAACTCTACCTCTTCCTTGTCCCCCAGGTCACCACAGCATGTAGCATCCCTGGCTGATCTCAATGACCCGTCAACATGTGTGATCAGAGCAGCAAATAGCACCTTCCTATCTTCACACACCCCTGCTCTGGGTTCACTGGTCACTTTGCTGCAAAGGGCACAGCAGAAATAGCATCTTTTCTGCACTTGACACCTGGCTGTGGCAGCCTGGAAGGTGCCCAGCTGGCTGGAGCCCTTCACAGCCCAGAGACCTGAGCCCATGTCCTGTGGGGAAGGACTGGTTCACGGGCACAGCCTTCATTTCTCATTTTCAGGCAGTGATGCCACAGCTGCTCCAGCCCATCAAAACACCACCCAATATGTCATGTAGACCCTGGGAAAACAGCACCAGAAGCATCAACCTGTCCTGCACACAAGACCAAAAGGCAGGTACAATCAGAGCAAGGGTGAGTGAGAGATACTCTGCTAGGCTTCAGCTGTTCTAATGCAGCCAAGGAGGCTGTGAGACACCTTCCCTTTCTTTGGAGCAGGGCTGTCTACGTCATCTCACACCTCGCAAAAGCATAGCCTATTCTTTTCTCTCATTACCTTCTAAAATTTTCTGCCGTTATCCTTTCAGTCGCCAGTAGATGGTGATACTTTATCTCCAGCCAAGATGCATGTGTGCATTGGAGAGCTAGGGAGGCAGTGTGACAGCCTGTTTGAGAACAGATTGAAAAATAAAAATAAAACTGAAAGTCAGGATCCAGAAATTCTCCTGCTTGTGCAGACACTGATTTTGGATATCCAGCTAATAACCCCAACCTCACTTGGGGATCCAGATTTCTAGAATTGCAAAAGCTGCAACTTCAACTGTATCACTTGCTATCACAGTATGATCCTTTGTGTGTATTTGAATAAGCTCATAAGAGGGAGCCTGAAGGCACAGCTTTTCATGGAATCTGCACAGTCTGGGCACTAGAGAGATGAATAAAATTTATTTGTCTCCGAGAATGCAAATAACATTCTCCTCATCTTCAACAAAGCAAAACCCTGGAGGTGTTTGGCAATCGCATTGTCAAATCAAAAAGCTTCATTTATTTTTCAGACTTCTCTTCCTACAACAGGTGAAAAATAGTGTAAAACACTGATCTCCACGGTCCTCTGTGGAAAATGTACTCTCACGCTTCCAGATCTTACAAAATTCTTTCAGAGTTGCACTTGTGCAAGAGCTAAGCTGCTTAGAAAAAAATCCCCAAAAAATGGAGCAGATCTGGCTAAATGCTGCTTGACATTGCAATGGCTGTATTTTTGTTGTTCCTGATTTATTGGTCTATCATTTACTTTGGAGGAAGACTGATGTGGTTATGAATTATGTAGTCCTAAGCACTGGCAAAGGGTGGTAGGGTAAGAAAGCCCTGCCTAACACCAAGTTACATGACTGGCCTACCACCTCACAGACATGCTAGGAGCAACTGAAAAAATATGAACCACAGCAGATCATTCCCCTGTTATTGCTCCAATTACAGGCCTGATCTTCCTTTCTTAGATGCTATGTGGGTTATGTATGTGAACATTTCGTCTGCCTTAAACCCCTTGCTAACACACTCTCACTCATTCAGCTGGGAGCCATTTTTGGCGGGTGCATTTCTTGGATGTTCCCATCTCCATTGCCTGAAGAAATTACTTTGCAGCCTTACCAACTCATCCTTGTTTAGCCTGGATCCACTCCAAGGGTGCTTCAAGTTGTGGCTTCAATGCCACCAGCCTGTACAGGCATTTCACGGCTTGGGAATTGTCTGTTTCATGGCCTTTGAAGGGCAACAGCAGATGCCAAACCTGTGGACTCCTCATGGTAGGGAGGGCAGGTTGTAACTCAAATCTCAAGAGGCTGGTCTCAGTTTAATAGTTTGCATGGGAAATTAAAATACCACAGAATCACAGAATGGGTGAGGTTGGAAGAGACCACAGTGGGGTCATTTGTTTCGACCTCCCTGCTCAAGCAAGGTCATCCTACAGCACATGGCACAGGATTCTGTTCAGGCAGTTCTTAAATATCTCCACTAAGGGAGACTCCACAACCTCTCTGGGCAGTCTGTTTCAGTGCACAGTAAAGAAGTTCTTCCTCATGTTCAGGTGGGACTTTCTGTGCACCAGTTTCTGCCCGTTGCCTCTTGTTCTATTGCTCAGCCCCACTGAGCNAGTTTCTGCCCGTTGCCTCTTGTTCTATTGCTCAGCACCACTGAGCAGTGTCTGGCTCCATCCTCCTGAAACCCTCCCTTCAGATACTTTTATACATTGATGGGGCCCCCTCTCAGTCATTTCTTCTTGAAACTGAACAGGCCCAACTCTCTCTGCCTTTTGTCATAAGTGAGATAGTCCAGTCCCTTAATCATCTTCATAGCACTCCACTGGACCTGCTCGAGGAGCTCCATGTCTCCCATTTACTGAGGGACCCAGAACTTGTCACAGCACTCCAGATGTGGCCTCACTAAGGATAAATAGAGGGGCAGTTTTTCTCTGCCAATCTCTCCAACCTGTCGAGGTCCTTCTGAAGGGCTGCACAGCCTGCACAGCCCTCTGGGGTATTGGCCATCCCTTCCATCTTTGTGTCATCGGTAAACTCTCTGAGGGGGCATCTGCCCTTCATTCAAGTCACTGATGAACAAGTTAAACAATAGTGTGCACAGCACTGAACCTTGGGGGTCTAGGGGGTCTAGGGGGTCTAGTGACAGATGTCCAACCGGACCCTGTGTCACTGATTACAGTCCTCTGGGAACTGTCATTCAGACAGTTCTCAGTCCACCTCACTGTACACTTATCTGGTCCACACTTCCTGAGCTTGTCTATGAGGATGTTGTGAGACACAATGTCAAAAGCCTTGCTGAAGTCCAGGTAGACAATATCCACTGCTTTCCCTTCATCCATCCAGGTGGTCATCACATTGCAAAAGGCAATCAGGTTGGTCAAGCATGATTTACCTTTAGTGAATCCACGATCCTGATCCTCTTCTTCTCATCCATGCAGATAGAGATGGCTTCCAGAACGAGGTGCTCTATCACCTTTCCAGGTATTGAGGTGAGGCTGTCTAGCTGGTAGTTTCCTGGGTCCTCCTTCTTTACCTTGTTGAAGGCTGGGGTGGCATTTGCTTTCTTCCAGTCCTCAGGCACCTTTCCTGATGGTCACAACCTTTCGAAGATAATTGTGAGCAGTCTTGCTATGGTGTCTGCCAGCTCTTTTAGCACTCATGGATGGATCCCATCACGGCCCCTGGACTTGTGGATGTCAGGTCTGCCCAGCAAGGGAGCAAGGGAAAGTCTTCCTTACAGCATTCCTTTACCTTTGTCTCCTGGGTCAGATATTCCTGGGGGCTGGTCTTGTCAGTGATGACTGATGCAAAGAAGGTGTTCAGTAACTGCCTTCTCTGCATCCTCTGTTACCAGGGTACTCCCTCCATTTAGTAACAGGCCCACATTATCCTTTGCTTTCCTTTTGTTACTGATGTATTTGAAGAAGCCATACTTGTTGCCCTTGACATCCTTGTCCAGATTTAAGTCCAGAAGGGCCTTGACCTCCCTTGTCTCATTTCTACTTACTCTGACAACCTCTCTATACTCATTACGTGGTCTGACCCTGCTTCTATCTCCTGTGTATTTCCTGCTTACACTTGAGTAATGACAGGAGTTCTTTATTCATCCATGCAGGTTTCTTGCCCCCTTTGCCTGATTTCTTTCTCCTTGGGATGCATTGTTCTTGAGCCTAGAGGAAGTGACCCTTGAATATAAACCAATTCTTTTGGATCCCTCTTCCCTGCAGGGCCTGTTCCTGTGGGATTCTCCCAAGAAGATCCCTTAAGAGGCTAAAGTTAGCTCTCCTGAAGTCCATGGTTGTAATCTTACTTGCTTCCCTGCTTCTGCCTCACCCAATTCTGAACTCCACAATATGAGTCAATAACATTCTTGATTACTACTAGTATGAGCCCATAACACTATTATGAAATTAGGGATCTAAAATCAGTTCTCCCTCTCACACTAAGAGTACACGTAACCCAGGAAAATGGCCATCTGAGAAGGAAGTGGCCTGAGTTAAGTCCCCCCTGCTAGAGGACACAGCTACCAGTTGGATTCCAAACTTACCTACTGCACAGTTAGCAGCAGTTAACAGTATGGTTTTTCCCTCACAGTACAATTTCCAGACAACTAATTTGGACTCAAAATATCTCTCTCTCTTTAGGGTTTGAGAAGACAGAAACACAAATTAGAGAGGAACTGTTCAGATTTAGCAAGAGTCTGTAAGGATTTCACCCAACGAAGAGAAAAAACATCAGCCAATAATTTTAGAATCCCATAAAAGAGGAAAAAGCCACCCAAGCAGACCTCAGAGAAAGACCTCCAAAATACATGTACAGAAATAGGAGATAAAACAATGAAGAACAGTCAGTTCCCAGAAGCTCCTGTCCAGAGCAGTAAGGATGAGTTTATGCTGGTCAGGACCAGGAGGGAGGGAAAAGAGCAGTCAAGGCTCCGAATGCACCCTGGGGAGGGAGCAGTGCCTGTCAGCAGCCCCAGTCTGTGCTCTTCTCACCTTCTGTGAAATGAAGCCCCGATCTGAGCCTCTCTTGCCTGTGTGGGGCATAGCTGACTGCAGCAGCTGGCAAATGGCTCTGGTGAGAGCAGTAAAAGGCGTCATTAAAATTTTAAAAAAAAAAAAAAGGAAAAAAGACTGAGAGCAACAGATACATTTGACAGAAAAATCACATCAGAAACAGGTTATGGGGAAACGCCTGTGGTGAAATTGCAGCTTTGGGCTAAAGAGGTACCTGCTGTGCCCATTGTTAATTAATTGTCATGGCATCAGATGCTGCCAGAAATGCCTCACCATGGCTATGCAGCATAAAATTGTGTTATGAGATATGCCTTGCCTGTGAAAAACTACCACTTGAGGCATCCCTCCAAGCAGCTTGATGAGTAATAAAACTCCTTTAAGCCATCTGGTGGGATAAAAACTCCCAGTTAGCCTGGATCCTGCAGTCCTGGGACAGGTGGGACTCAACAGCCTGTACCAGTAGGGCTTCAAATCTTAATCATCTTTAATCAGTGGTCTTGACCCAGTCACAGGAGATGCTGCTTGTGGGAGATGTTCCTCATGTAAGTGTTCCACACTGGTTTGATGTTTTCTGCATCACTTCTTTAGATGGTGGATCACACAATGCCACAATGGACGGTAGAGCCAGGCCAGCCAGGAGTGATGACAACATCTCCTCCCAGCTCTGCACATGGCTGTGGAGGAGAAGCATGAATCCCCAGATGAGTCACTCAGACCCAGACCAGCAACATCCACTTCCCTGGAGGCATGTGGCATTGCACCTGCCAGCCAACAACTCCTGCCTTCCTTTCATGCTGCCTCCCAACCTGCCATCAGTGGAGGCTCAGTCCACCCTTTCTGCTGGGCAAAGCCTCAGAGCTGTCCCCTAGGTCAGGCTGCATTCCTTCCACACTCCCCCTGTCCCACAGAGTGAGCTGCAGGGATTCCATTGGCCCCTGCCTCCGTCCTTGCTTATCCCACTCCTCATCCCACAGGCCGCATGTCCTCACTGTCTCTGCCCGGATAGGACAGTTTGCAAGGGATGGAAAGCCTGGGCCAACACTGCTCAAGTATACTCGATCCCAGTGCAACATCAGGAGCAGCATCAGACCCATCTTTCCTCCTCTCAGCACCGAAGTTTTTTCATTACTTCCATGCCACTTTTCTCTCCTACCAGTCATCCCTCTTATCCCTTAGTTTTAGTCATGGATCTCCTATCCCCATTTGTAAAAAGGAATCTGCCATGACAGCAGCTCCCACCCTGAGCCCTTGCCACATTCCAGAGATGAAGACAGCCCCAACTCTGTGGCATTTCAGCATCAGATTTATTATTAATTATCTGTGTCATTATTACACAGTACCTACGAGCCCTGGCCGCCTAGCAAAGCCCTGCACAGAATATTAAAATGCTAATTTCCCTCAGAGATGAGAACTTGCTGGTGTCTCTCTGCTCATTTGTTTGCAAACGTCGTTTTCCTGTGGAGCCTGTATTCCCAGCAGGCATGGCAAGGGAACGCTTGCATAAACAGCCCCTGTTTAAGAAGCCATGTATCTCACACATCCGTGCATTATAGCCCTAGTCGGGATTACAGTGACACTATAGGAAAAAGGGTTCATTTTGTCTGACACATTTTTAAGATGTTACGGTGCCTTCAGTGCAGCAACAGCTTTAGGATATACTGTGGAAGATGCAATTTTCGTCAGCAAAGCATGGTTTAGCTGGCTGTAATAAGTTATATTAAGGCACAGCTCATTTTTGTGCCTCTGTGTAAGTCTCCAAATGGCGCACTGGTGTGTGACTGCTGCAGCTGTCCTGGGTTTTGCCCTGGTATCGGGTTCTCTTTTGAAGAGCGGGTGGCAGCGCAGCTCTTGGCAGCGATGGCTGTCCTGGGCCGGGTGCCAGCACCCACCCGAGTCAATGGGAGCCCTTGCACTGCTGCCAAAAGGCTCAGGGGCCGACACCTTCTCTATTGACACAGGACAGAAAACCCTCTATTTTTAATGACAGCGACCAGTAGGGCATAGTTTTTAACACTGTAGATAGCGAGGTGGAAAGGGGATGAGGAAAAACAGAGTAAAACGCAGCAGCCCTGCAAGCAAAGCAAAGAAGTGCTGTTCCTCCTTTCACCCCCTGCACTGAGTTTCCTTGGAGAGCTGCATGTGAGGTGCCAATCTGCTGAGCATCACCTTCCCTTCTCACTGCCGAAGTATCTCCTAAAAATGCCTGAATTCCTTTCTTCTCTGCTGCATGTTTTGCAGCAGTTGATGCAGCATGGGAATTGTCTCAGGCTACATTTTAAGGTAACTAAGCCAGCATTCAGTTATATGGCAAAGGGAGCAAAAGAACTTGGCACAAACAAATGCAAGTATGGCAGTTCTTCTTAAAACAAACAAGTTGATGAAACCAGGATCTCTCCCTGCAGGTATTTTTTTGTGAGAGCCTGCCATTATTATCTCTCTGCCATTGAGCAAGACTGGCAGTGTTATCTCAAGTTGTGCAATACCCTGAATATTTAGAACTATTTCAACAGCTCCGTATTGTGCGGGATACAGAAATACAGCCAGAAAGTCACATGAAGAGAAAGACTGGTAGTTTTTGTAGCTTTACAGTGAGTGTCACACACATACCTAGCACAGGCCATTTCATTAAACTTCTTTTTATGGTCATGGTACCCATCCCACTTAAAAATACCTACCTTCCATTAGGACTACGTGTCTGCCTCCAGGTGCTGTTACTAAGTGATTACAGGGGGGTTTGCTGCTGCCAGATGGGATTTCATGTAATGAGTAATAATCCCCTCCCCAGGTTAGGGATGCAATCATCTTTGTAAGTGATTAAAAGTTTATTACAAAAAAGGAATAACTAGCACACCTCAGTGAGACAAGAGAGTCAAACAGACCAGGATAAACTGTGGATAACAAAATCAAAGTTAAGATGAAGCAAAAAGCATTGCAGGTACTGGCTCCAGTAACTCTTAGGGCTAGAAGAAGTCACTGTCACAGGAGTCAGAGCTGATACCTGAGGATGTCTGTCTCCTGGTACCAGAACTTCTCCTAGCTTCATTGCTCAATTGCCCCCACATAACTTTAATTCAGAGATGGTTCAAAATGTACAGAAGGGTCTGAGCACACATATTGCCTGGCTTTGCATGGATGGATATGCTGGAATGCCACAAACTCCCAGAAAAACTCCCAAAAATCTCTCTTTTACACAACTGCCACTGCTCACAACTAGGGTCCAACAATTCTCCTACCTGCACAGCCACAAAACTCAGCCTAATCCACTCTTACTGGCTACAAAAAGGAAATGGACAGGGAAATAAAATTCAGAACCATGACCATGATGGGCAATTTATTTCAGCCCATCTCTTCACAGAAGAAGAAGAGAAAGAAGAAGGGTAGAGAGAAGACAGACTGAGCCATCAGAATGAACAGCAATTGAACCCCGTGGGAGGGTTCTTGCCCTCCTGCTGAAGTCCAGCACATGCTGCCTGGGGCTGCCCAGTGTCCTCACTGAGATCCACAGATGAGCCTCTGCGGCAGAGGAGTAGCTGAGCATAGTAGCTGAGGAGGGAAGCTGGTAGAGAGCATGGAGCAGCCCAGCTCAGCTACAGCAGCCCTGTGGCATGTGAACCAATCTGCTGTGCCTGCTGGTGGTGCTAATGGTGCTTGACCCAGCAGGCTGGGCCCTCGGAGTGCCTCTGCTCTGCATGTTAACTTAGTCTCCAGCATTATCTGACAACTCAGAAATTAAGAAGCCAAAATACGTGCCAAGTAATCTGGAAAACAAGTTCCCCGTGCAAACAGCAAGACTCAGGCAAAACACTGCTTATCTCCATGGCAGAGATAGGGGTAGGGAGGCCCTTGCTGCAAATCAGTGTTGTTCTTTCTGCACCATGAACATGTGCAGATCCTCTTCACCTGGGCCCCAGACCACAAGAGCATTCTGGTATGTAAATAGATTCAGGTACTGCTACTCAGAGGCACAAAACTCCCAGCCAACTCACTGACATCTGCCCCATCATGTCACCAGAGTGTCCAGCTGCCTGCTACTCCCTTGCCCAGGCAGACCTTGCCACCCTGCTCGCCCCAGCTGGGCAGTTAGGCTGCAACTTTCCAGCCTGTGGGAATCCAGCCTCAGCTCCAGTGTTGGTCCCAGCACAGGCAGGTGAGGGGCTAATCCCAGGGGCTGCTTCCCTTGCTGGCCTTGCTGTGTTGACCACCGAGCCAATGCTCCATGGTGGCATCATCCTCATGTCACCCTCCTGCAGCCCCAGAGAAAAGGCACTGATGATGCTGGCTTTGGCAAGAAAGTACCGCAGTCCTCAACCCAGCACAGCTCGAGGCTAGAAAACTGTGGAGAATAGGCTGATCCTGGGACGATGGTCACTGTGGGCCCTGTTGGAGATGTGCAAAAGCTGGGCACAGAGGCAAGATGTCGGCATCAGAATGTACCTGAATGGCAGGCAATGGCAGATCAGGGAATTTCGGGGCTTCACTTTGAGGGCCACATACTTCTGCAACCTGGCCAGAGCAACAGCATTATGGAAGCATGTTAGACAGCAATGCAGCCTTCAGCCTCACCAGCTGGAAGCATTATAGTGATGCGCCCTTGGCTCTCGGTCCTACCAGAAAAACAGTATTGTCTCTGGCCCGAGCAATACTACCTAACCACAACATCTTTCCTTTTTCAGCTCTCTCCTGGGCTCCATCCATCCCATGGGATTTGCCAGCAGATGGCAGGCAACCCCTGGCAGAGGTCCTCCCCAGCCAGCCGCAGAGGTGCTGGCCAGCCCTACTTGGCTTCTGAGCTTCTCAGTTCCATCTGAACAGCAGAAAGGTCTCCTGCCCCTTCCACAGTCCTATATTTAAGGAAAAATATTATCAAACACACTGTGCCAACACCAAGCAGCAAACAGATAACTGCACCACAGACTTCAGATCTGGGGCCCTGTACATAGGCCAACAGAAACCACATTTACAAACCCCATCATAACACCATGGAGGTTGCTGGCAGGGAGACTTGCCAAGCAGAAAACAGCAACAGCTAGGAACAGGCATTTCATTTTCAAGCCTCAAGAAACCGTTTGCAAAATCAAAGCCAGGATGCAACAGTTTCGCTCTGAATCTTCCCAGTGAAACCAGTGACAAGTCTGCTCTGAAAGGCTCTAAGAAAGGAGTTGGCTCAGACCTATGCTCAAATTATTTGTGGTTTATGTGAGAGCATTTAGCCAGACTCCTGTAGAGAAATGTGCATGTCATATTTGTATGTAGCTGTCTTAAGAAGGGAAACCCCACAAACCAAACCTTAACTGATAAGCAGCACCATCTTCCTAAAGAGCCACCCTCTGTTGGCAGGGCTGCAAACCTTGGCTCTCAAGGGTTTATCAGGAGTTATGGCTGGTGGTCTGGCGCTGGCTCTGTGGCCATTTCAGCTCAACGGAGCAGCCTCAGCTCCGTGGGCTGCTGGGATGGGCAGCAGGGATTCATAGCTCTTCCCACTCCTCCAGCCTGCACCACATACTCTCATCAGCTGCCAAAGGGTGTTGTACATATCCTCTACGTTATTCATGCTCTGGCACCTGGGATGTGCAGGGCCTGGGTGCTCAGCCTGAGGTGTTTCTCACTGCACCTTTCCCTTTGGGGTGCACATGGAAAAGCACAGAGGAGTTCAGCATCTCTCAGTGGACCCAGCAGACCAGTGGATTTTTGCCCTCCAATTGGCATTGCCAGGAGCCAGCTGGCATGCGAGGGGAGTGCTGAGCACAGCACCCACCAGCCCGGCTGCCTCAGTCCTGTCCACACACACACAGTGTGCAGGCTGGTGCACTCCCAGCATAGCTGAAGGGCTGCTCTCCTCTCCAAGCATGGCAGGAGTTATGGCACAGCCCTCACAGGGCCAGCTCAGCCCACACAGTATGTGTGCTGCCCCAGACCCCTCATCTTCCATACATGTTCCCCTGGGGGCTGCACAGTTCCTCCAACCCAAGACAGTCATCACTCCCGCAGTGGTGCCTGCTGAGCTCTCCAACAAATCTGGAGTTTTAGGTTTTGAGACAGTGACAACTCTGCTGTCCTGATGCTTGAACTTGCCCAGTCCTGGACAGCTGTATGACTTGTCTCCATGTGATGGTCCTACACCTTTGGGTGACTCAGTGACTCAGAGAGATTTCAGACCCTTTGCCCCCAGGCTCAGGTTGCTTCTGGAGCTTTAAACAACTATCCTGAGACAGGGACAGTGGTTGCACCTTGTGATGAACAGCTTCATAGGGCAGCTTCTGGTGAACACTGTCATAGTGCTGCTGTGAGTCCCACCACAAACATCTCTCTTGACATGGGTGTGCCCCCAGCTGAGGTTACTGCCTTGGGTTTGTGCTCCTCTAAACATAGCAGTGCGAGATGGCAATCCCATCTTCCAACTCCAAATCCTCCTCCAAGGATCCCTTTGCATGTTATTATGAAACAGGCAAGAAAACTTTAGTCTGTCTCTGGAAAGTGGGTGGGAAATGTGGTGAAGAGTGCTGTCCCTCAGGGCTTTGTCTTGGGACCAGTGCTCTTCAATATCTTCCTCAAGTTCATAGACAATGAGGTTGGGTGCACCTTCAGCAAGTTTGCAGGTGACGCAAAGCTGAACAGTGCAGTTGACACAACTGAGATGCCATCCAGGAGGACTTGGA
The DNA here is from genome assembly GCA_013396735.1 of Grallaria varia. Lineage (NCBI taxonomy): Eukaryota > Metazoa > Chordata > Aves > Passeriformes > Formicariidae > Grallaria > Grallaria varia. The sequence goes on along the minus strand of VWZG01005405.1, from coordinate 143,022 downwards.
CAAGTTCAAGAAGCGAACACACAAGAACCTCATGAGGTTCAACAAGTCCATGTGCAAGGTGCTACACCTAGGTTGGGTCTACCCCAGACACGAGTACAGACTGGGAGAGCAACTCACTGAGAGCAGCCCTGCGGAGAAAGACTTGGGGGTTCTTATGGATGAAAAGCTGGACAGGAGCCACAGTCACAGAATCGCAGAATATGCTGACTTGGCAGGGACCCACATGGATCATCAAGTCCAGTTTCTGGTCCTGCACAAGACACACAGCAAATCACACCATGTGCCTGAGAGCATTGCCCAAATGCTTCATGAACTCAAACAGGCTTGCCAAGAGAAACTGTGGCTGCCCTATCCCTGGGAGTGTTCAGAGCCATGCTGAATGGGGCCCTGAGCAACCTAGTCTAGTGCAAGATGTCCCGGCCCATGATAGGGGGGATCGGAAAAAGATGATCTTTAAGGTCCCTTCCAACCCAAGCCATTCTGTGATTCTGTAGGTCTGTGATAACCTCACCACCACTGAGGCCCAACAGCAGTGACTGTTGCTGGGTCATGGTACTCAGCCGCAAAGCAAATGGAATAAGCAGCTGGTGTTCCAAGAGTCCAGTGGAGTAATCAAAAAGGCGGTCTTGACTCATCCCTGGAGAACCTTGTGTAAAAAACAGAAGCTGTGAGAAACTCCTGCAGAATGGCACTTGCTTGCAGATCATGATATCACAGTTCACATATCATAAAATCTTAGCATCATTTAGGTTGAAAGAGAGTTTTAAGATCAGCAAGTCCAACTGTAAACCTAACACTGCCAAGTCCACCAAGCCGAGACAAAGTCAGCCCAGCCTGTTCCCTCCAGGCTGGCTGGGTCTTGCACGCACACACATACACACACGCATATGCACACGTGGCTGTTAAAGCATGTTCTGGTGACAAAGAACTGTAGGGTGATTCAAAAGAAAACAATGAAGCCACTCCCACCTGCCCGTGGGAACGTGACTTGTGGGCTCAAACCTCAGCCAGATGCAAATCAACAGATCATAAATGAAAAATAAAAGAGCACCCCCTGAGACTCGGCAGCCTCCCCCACCTCCTTCCCCCTCCTAGGATGCCAGTCCCTCTAATGGAATCTACCAAGGTTTGTTCAGATCCTCCCTAAATGACCCTGTGTTCGTTCCCTGCCAGCCACTGCAAAGGGAAGCAAAACTGGACATTTTCAAGAGTTTTCCCACAAAAGGGTCCAGCTCTCACCCTCTTCTTCCCAAGTGGGAAAGTCATTTGGGTCAGTGTAGTCTTTAGCTGGAAGCCTTCCTCCAAAGCAGCTGCTACCTGGGACTTTGGGGGCGGCAGGTCAGGCTGCAGAGGGAGAAGGCCAAAGCAGTGATGTCCATGGGGTGCCCTTGCCACCTGAGGCAGCATGTCATCTTGCAGCACTGCAACACTATGCCAGAGACCCTCTTATTGCTTCAGCCCCTTTGCTGCCTCCCTTCCCTTGACAGGGAGCAGCAGCTTCCTCCTGGCTGAGGGCTTGCATGAAGCACACCTTGCCTAGTCCAGATGGACTGTCAGGAACCCCACACGAGCATGGCATTTGCAGACATTCTTTTGCCTGACACGGCCAAGAATTCGAGTTTCCATCAGCCCTTTCTGTTTGACTTGCAGGTCACCAAGAAGCATTTCCTCAGCAAGGCTGGTGTTCTCCAAGTAAAGGATCCAAACGAAGTCTGTTAAACTGCTGAAGTCTCCCATGAAGGACTATTCTTGTCTTTGCAGCCTCCTCAGTAGTCTCTCAAGAGGCACACAATGTTTCTATCCACAATGGTATAATATGTAACAAAATTTGAAGATTCTAATCCCAACAGGACTCAGTCTGTGCTCTCAAATAGGTGTGGTCATGTTAAATATCCTGACAGACAAACATCAGAGCAGTCAGACAGCTCCCCAAGACAGCCAGGACCCAGACAGCACTGGCAGAATATCCTTCCCATCAGTAAAAGCAAAGTGAAACAAACCACCTGAGGGCTCTCTAAATACACCTTTTTTAAAAATGTATCTACCATGAGCCATAAAATGGGCTCCTCGGGTGAAGGCTGGCAGATGTCTGGAGAAGAGAGGGTTTGTGTAGGACAAGGCAAAGTGGAGCCATGACATGAAAAGGGACATTTTAGCCAAATCTTACAGCAGCCTTAGCAGGTGAGAACAGAGCAGGAAAAAAAGATTGGAGGGGATGCAACCTCCCAGCAATCCACCCAAATCCAGTGAACTGCCAGTTACTGTGAGACCTTCCTGTGGGACAACACTTAAGCACAGCAAAACAACACCTGTAGCTGGGGCACTGCAGAAAACCAGGACACGTTTCTAAAAAATTCCCAAAGTCCTACCCTCACTCACGTGCAGGACTCTCCAAGAAACCTCAGGGCCTAAAACACGTTGGAAGATGGGTACCACAGGCCCACTCCATGGTGGCACACAACCACTCCGGTGCGTCACCCTTCCACAGTCAGGAGTGAGCTGGTCCTCACGTGGCACCTTCCTCCGCTGCCTCTCCCACCCGGAGGCCCTGGGGAGTGGCATGCGTAGGGGGAGAGGCAGTGCACAACATGCCCATTGCTGTGCTGGCTGGCACCTCGCTGCTGGCTCCAATCCCTTCCACACTTCAGCGGATCGTGCTCCAGTTTGCAAGGGTGGGATTTGCCACGGGGCTCGGGAGGTCCAGAGAGTTTTTCTGAAGGACCATAGTGTTCATAAAGTGTCTGAGAGAGTGGATTTCAGTGCCAGACCCTTTCTGTGGCACACCAGCAGTACTACCCTCTTCCAGCTCACCCCAGGTGCTGCCGGCACCTTCCCAAGACGCCCACTGCTGCAACGTGTGTGGACAGCTTGCATAAGGTGGGGGCCTGTGGCTCCTGGGGGCTGGGTAATCTTCCTTCTCATCTCCACACGTGGGCCCTGCATTGGATCTGCTCCATGATGGCACGTTGCATCTTCCACCCCTTGCATCCACTGCTGCAGCTGCAACCCAAGAGGGGACCTCTGTGCCCACCTCGCTGCTTGAAGAGTCTCTCATAGGAGCAACTCAATAGTTCACAACCTATCCACAGCAGGAAACCTCCCCATCAGGTCATGATCTGGGTAGGGGCTGAAAAAATCTGCCCATGGCACAAATGACCCTTCTTCTCTTGCAGGAGAGATGGTTCTGACCAGGAGGAAGTGGGCCTGGGTCAGGTAACTGCGTTCCCTGCCAGCAGCTGCAGGGTTGGGTGCTGATTTGACATCCAGTTGAAGGAAGCAATCATGTCACAGAGTGGGGATGTCTGGCCCTGAACATCCTAAGCCGTGGTACGTGGTGTAAACCTGAACCCTGCTCTATGAATGCTCAGCCCTGTTATATTTAGGATGCACAGCTATTCTGGCTGCAGAGGGTATCCTGTTTTCTCACGGCATTTTCGGGAAACAAATTATTCCTTAGCTCCACATTTGGATATGTGCGTGAGAGGAGTAAGGCATAGGAAACTTGACTAAGTTTTTTGGTTGTGTTTTTGTTTGTTTGGTTTTGTGGGGTTTTGTTTGTTTTAAATTTAAGAAGTGACAGTAACTATCAATGTCAACCCAGTTTTATTACCCATGCTGGCCGGAACAAACATAGGACATATCATAATGATTTACATGAGCATACTCCTGGAATTCACATGTCTGGCAAGATCCTAAAATACCAAAGCAAAAGTGTGGGGTTTTTTGACATTCATAAGTAGCATACCCAGAAACCACCCCTGATCCCACAGAAGCAGGGATAATTGCCACTCTCTTCCTGTGTCCCCCTCTGTAAGAATGTCATGTAACGTGCTGGAATCTCAGCCTGCACAAGGACAAGACTGAATACTATCATGGTGCTCTTTTGATTTAATTTTTAATGTAATGTATAGACTACCCAGTCACAGACCACTGACTTGCTGGTCTCCCCTCACCCATGCACAAAACATCCCAAAGGAGGGAGGTGGAACACAAATGGATTACCACATCTCTGATGCATGAGAAGTCGTAGTGATAACGCAGTCTTGGAATAGCACAACCACTGTGTATTAATAAAAGCATGACACACTACGACTGATATATGAGCCTGGCACGTTAGGTGGGAAGGCACATACCTGGTTCTGATCTAGCTGGCAGGTCATTTCTTATGTCCTCCAGCACACAGGATCCACTGACAGGTATTTTATAAGATTTACATTAACAAGTCACAGTTGAGTATTTCTCCACAGGCAATATATGTAAATGTTATCGTGCGAAATTGACTTCTTGGGAAAGCATACAGCCACTGCTCAAATATGATACATGTCACGTTCTCAGATGACTCAAATACTTTTAAACAGCTCTAATATCAAGCTGGATGATAAGAGAAGTTGCTCCATTCCTCCCTCCCAGAACTGACTGTCTCAAAGTCACAGGGGACTTCCAGCTTTCATCCAGCAGCAGCACGATGTAGAAGCAACCCTTGATAATCCCCACTGGGACATACCCACCAGGGCATGTTATTAGATGTTCCCATTGTTTCTTAAATGAGTAGGGATTTATTTCTATGCTTGTGGGATACTGCAGGCTGCAAGAAAACTTTCAGATGTTTGAAGAAAAGCTTCATTATTACCATGCGGAGTATTTTAAAACCACAAACTATGCTGATTTTCATGCATTTATAGGTGGGTGAAACCAAAGTCTGTAGTCTTCTCAACACGAGTGAGTCAGTCTGCCCGCTGTGTGCACGGATTTTTGTAAAGGTGACTCACACCTGTCAGCTTTGCTAGGTATACTGTCTGTAGTTGTGGTGCTATATTTACAAATGTTTCTCCTGCAAAAGCAAATGTTTCCCAAGAACTACAGCCACCATACAGTGCCACAGTATCATCTGCCTCCTTGAATCTCCTCTGCTGCAAAGAAAGGAGGATACTAGCAAGGGAGAAACCTGATCTCCTTTGGTTCCTCTTTGTTAGCAAGTTAATGTTCTGAGCTCTACTGCCAAAACCAAACTATTGGAAACTGGTCCTTCTTTCTTCTGTATCACTGCAAGAACAAATCATATAATTAAAATAGGCTGAAAACAGAAAATCATAATTATACTTTTGCAAACTACTGATTTGACATCATATTAGAAAATGGCAAGACCAACAACAGATGTTTTAGAGCTGAACAGCCTACCAGCCATAATATGATCTGATATTTTACAATCATCTCATAGCACTGACTGTTAAACTGGGGGAACACACAAGCATTTTGCAGTAAGACTTTAAGCCTTTAATTTTGTAGTTCTCTGGCTCACCTTTTAGCTAAGGAAGTATGTTTTCTTTAAACGCTGATTGCTTTACCATAGACCTGTGTAACCTCAGGTTACAGGTTAAAGTTCAGTGTCCACTTGTGTAAATTGCAAGACTCCAAACTGACAACTGTGTCCCTGACCAGGTCAAGCATGCAGACTTGGAGGTCAGATTTCCAGAGCAGAGCCCAGATAAGGGTAGAAAACCCATTTTTAACAGTGCCAAAATTTGAGAGTATTTAAAAGTTCACTGTGATTTGGAGAACTTCAGACACCTAAACTTGATAGCATTAAAACCTTGTTAAAAAATCAAAAGATTGCATACTTCCACTCCTATTTCTTCCCCCCTAACATTCCAAGCAATTCCTGTTTGTGGATATAAGAAAGAATCTTAACAGTGTAGGCTCAAATGCAGGCCATGGAAAGAACATCTGAACAATACATCATTTGGCAGGATCTGATCCATAGTTAAAACTTTGCTGCTGATGGGGGTGAAAAATTCCTTTCTTCAGGGCTTCACATACTGATTTTTTTTATTACTTAAGATGTGATTAGTCTTCTGGGATGGAAATTACATAAAATGCATATTATTGCTGGCTACCACATCATATCCAAGAATCAGTAGCAAATACCTGATTTAAAAAAAAAAATTCTTATTTTAAAAAGTACAGACTCGCCTTTACTAATTTATTTATAACATTTACTGCTAGTGGAAGCAAAGCAAAACTCATTTCTGGCAATGGACTGGGACATAGGTAACCTTTCTGTAATGACTTCAAATACCAGTTGGAGGTTTCACACAACTTCATACTGAACATCATCAAAAGACATTTTAGCTAAAGGAATGCATTGCTGAATATTTCATTCAGCATGTGTTCAATGCATACAATGTACACACAAAAATTACATACCCTCGAAGAACACACAACAAAAAAATCAGAGAAATGGACTGTTAAAATTGTTGATACACAAACTTGGAAAAACTGATCCTATAGCAGTATTCCAAGGCAAGCACATTATATTAAAATCATTAGGAAGGCTGGTATTACTTTCAGACTTATAATAATAATAATAGTAATAACAACAACATAAATAATTTTTTAAACACCTACTCTGGATTAACTTGGATGTCTGTTACGTAACTGTGGTACTCCCTCAGCAATTTCAGCAGCTCAGCTGTGACTGTACACACATCTTTCATAACCCTTTTGGTGGTTTTAATCTACCTCAAACAACTGTTGCTCTAATAAATATTTCTTGCAAATCACTGTAGCAATTATGCAGTAATATTTTTCTACATTACTATAAAACCACCAAAATAAGCAAAAGCTTCTGGTTTTTTTCTGTGATCATGAGCACAGACATGAAGTTCTCTGGGTAAAAATCAGCAAGACCTACCTGTTAAAAAAACCATTACAGGCAAACCATCATTACCTTTGCTGGCTATTGGAACAATGCTTGCTTAAGTTCTGTGATTAGCCAGATGAAACCAGACAATACACAGAACTAGTGTTCTCCCAATGTGCCTTTTGTGTCGAAACAGCACATGGGGAGAACACTAGTTCTGTGTATTGTCCAGCAGTAAGACCCCGTGATATTACGTGATTATTATTCATACTACAGAGTGCTGTGAGCCCCAGTCATGAAGCTACTGTATCAGAACAAAATGACTTGCTCTTGTCACAGGGAGCTTGCACGGGGTGCGTAGGGAGGCGATAGATGGATGCAGATATACCGGAGGGCATAATGAAACACTGAGACAGTTTTCTTTAACACAACAGGGACGACTCATTGCACACCAGTAGCTTAAAATTTTGTAGACATCAAAGCTGAGGGGTTTTAATAAGGGGTGCATAAGACACTTAGGAGGGAATCTTCCCAAAATTCATGCAACAGCTTTTCAGGAACAAAGGGCACTTGGAAACAGAGACTAAAAATGCTTATATATGAATCTAAAACAGGGGGTGTAGAGGGTGACCTGGTGGCACAATCATACCAGGAGATAACTTACATAACTTCTTGATTTGAGTAAGAGGGATGGTGTAACAGCAGGCTTTGGCAGTGATGTGCAAGCAGAGAGAAGCTTTACAACTAATGCAACAGAGATGGCAGAGCCAGGGCAGTAACACAAATCAGAAAGCAACAAGTCAAAGCAAGAGACTAATACAAGCAACCTACTCTGCAACTTTCTCAATCGCTGTGAAAGGAAAGCTCTTCATCTGTCAAGGATAGAAAAAGGAACTACACTGAGATTCAGATCAGTATGATGGGGGTGGATTAGACTGTAAATTGCATGCCCAGATAGAAAAAAGAGAGAGATGCTATAGAAGAATGAAGATTGAGACAGAGCCAACATAGGAGGTTTAAAGAACATCCAAGTCAAAGCTGTTGACTAAGCAACAATCTCTTATCAACAAACAGGACAGCAGAAGCAGAAACTATGAGGGTTATAGAGCCGAGGATGCCAAACTGCATTGAGACTGAAGCAACAGCTCTTAATCTTGAGGTGGCAAAAATGCAGACTAAGTTTTTTTGCAAAAGGCCACTCCTATTTTCACCACGTAAAGGGAACATCAGAAACCAAAGCCTCTTAACACAATTGGTAGTGCAAGTAAATCTCAACCATTCTTACCTGTGCAACTGTTATGGAGAAGACAAGTGGGATCTTTGGAATGAATGGAAAAATGGTTAGAAGGAACAGAAACATAGACTAGCAAAGCATGCAAAACCCCACCCTGAAAACCCATCAATACGCTCTAGCCCATACTTTCCATGTTGTCACCTGAAATACTCAAAATGTTCCAAGGTTCAGCAGTAGGAAAAAGTACGAGAGCATTTATCTTCAGAATGCAGTGAACCAGCTTTTTTCATAAAATGCATCTATAGCAGTGTCACACATGTAATAATGAAACTCAACAAGTGGCATTGGCATGGCATGGCATGACATGGCATAATATTCATAAGCAGCGAGCAAAACCTAAGAGAACTACTCTATCAATACTTCTTTCCATAAATCTTCTTTCTATTTTAATAGACATATACCCTTGAATATCCTCATGGACATTTAAAAGCTGTAATTTCAACTCTGAGGTTTTGCAAGCTTTGTTTTTGTGTGGTGTATGATATCATAAACATCCTGAATATAATTACAACTGCAATTTTGTGCACTGTACTTTCCCTCTTGGTAGCCAAAGATGATGTTTACAAAAACTTTTCTGCACGCTTATTTGATTTGAACTTTTTATTATTATTATTACAAATGTATATTATTTTATTAAAAAAATTCACACTGAAGCAAAGTCAATTCCATTTCATTACAACCAAGAATATAAAATAAATGCAATGAACTCATAGCTTAGTTTTAACAGTCATTTCAAGAGTGACATCAGGACAACTTAAAAGCAATAAACTCTCAACTCTAGAATGAGAAACAAGTATTTTGCTTTGTGGTTTTGCTAGCCCATTGGCATGGGCACTGCTGAATGCAGCCACCACAGATCTAGAGTGGCAAAGTTTTGTGGCAGCATGAGGCGCATACACAATAATTTCTAATGGAAACTACAAAAATGAAAGATGCGTGCATAAAATTATTAGAAAAAAAACAAAACCTGAATAGAGACAGGCACACTTCCACAAATAGTAAACATGGGAATATACAACTAGAACAATTTGAAAAGTTACTACCTTACATATATAAAAAGTTCTTTAAATTGCTGTTAAAAAGGACATGTTCTGTCCAGATTTTGTGTAATACTTTTTAGTGTCTACACAAGACAAATTTTTAAAAAAATTAAATAGCATTAATTTACTACTAAATATTTAGGAGATAACAGTGCATTAAGGACTTTTTTCATATAGTAATACACATCGCTCCTGTCTGGCGACATTTTTAGAAGATTATGTATGGCCTTATGTACAATACATTTATTTAATCCTAAAACAATTCTTTGTTTAATGGTGTTAAAGTACCATTCCTGAAGATTATGAAGGGGAACTAAGCTTATTATGTTTATATAAAATATTATACATATTCAAACACTTCTAGCTTCCCGCCACCCCTCCCACTATGAATGCTCTTCCCTCCCCCTCCCCAGATACAGTGTCATAGATACAGTGCAGGACTCACAGCTTTCCCTACATTTTTCCTTCATTGTGCAGTTTGTGCTACATAAACTTCACCAACACGGGCCAGGCTGCGCATCCTATTCATTCCCCATGTGTTTGTTTCCTCTGAGCCACGACGGGAAAAGCTGTAGTCAGCAGCCTGCTCTCCCACCACAATGGAGAAGACAGCTCTGCCCATGTCAACTGCATCTCTCAGTGCAGGTGTGAAACACTTGGGTGAGGGTCTAAAGGTTATGGGCAGAGACAGAGCTATCAGCAATAATGAAACTGCACAAGAAAAAATAACATAAAAATGATATGGCCAGGTTTCCCATGACAAGCTGCACAATTCACTTCTGAAAGTGGAACATTTTTTACCTCCTGGGATGACCCCTAGACAGCAAGGCTTCTTCCACTGTGACTGCCACACACCCTGCCAGCACACATCAAGCTCCCAAGAAAAAGAGAATTATTTCACCACCAGGAAGGAATTACAAGAGTGTGCAGAGCCTACATTTTGCAGCCAGCGCTTTTGCTTTTATTCACCCTCCTCCCAGTGAGTTTGAAATAATGGAGGAAGTCAGCTCAGCTTCACGTGTGCACACAAAGGTTACAGAGAAGAGCGGCATGTGGTTGTCCATCAGACCTAACCAAGGCAGAAACGCCAGTGCATCTTAGAGAGAGGTCGTGGCAGTCACTCTAGAAGCTGGAAGCTCAATTAAAGCACCTTACATTGCTGTGAAGTTTCACACTGTATACAGATTAACCTACACCATGATTTTGTTTTACTGGCACAAGAGCCCACCTTAATTAACCATATGGTTCCCTGCCACTTCCTGATCCTGTATGAATTTTGATGATCAGCTGCAGGTCACAGTAGGGAGAAGAAATGTTACCTAATTGTAACAAAAAAGACAAAAAAATTTTGAGAGAAGGATGAAAAGAACATGAGGGGACAAAAATTACCCTGCCAAAGGTTAATTTCCAGAAATGTGACATTCGGGTCACAAAAGTATAAAATGTTACTTTATGGCATTAGTCAAATATCCATTAGCTCAAAAGGACCTCATCCTAGCATTAGTAAGAGGTGAGACAGAAAAAAAGCAGCCCCTGACTCAAGAGAAATAGAGGAACAATTAAAATCTGTTCTTTCGAACAGGCTACTAGGGTATGTATAAAATGGAACATTTCAAGGGTTACACATTGAAATTATCCTTTGGGAGAATATTTTTCCCCAGAAATAATGTTTTCCTTTCAATTGCTTCATTTCATTTTTCACCACCTTCTTATCCTTTTGATGACAAAAGCAGATTTTAGTTGCTTTTCCAGAGCAGCTGGGTGTTGTCAAAATCACATGATGGTAGGTATGGCCAAAGCAAGCCAACTGCTCACAAAAGATATGAAAACAGCACAAGTTTGAGGAGGAAGGGGGTACTTAAGGGTGATTGGGAGATCAAATCCAGTAGAAACATGTATGTGACTAGCTGTGATGAAAAGCATTCTCCTCAGAGCAAACATTTATTCACAGAATCACACAATATGCTGAGTTGGAAGAGACCCACTAGGATTATAGAGCCCAATCCTTAGCCCTGCACAGGACTGCCCCAAGAGTCACACCACATGCCTGAGAATGTCCAATGCTTCTTGGAATCTGTCAGGCTTGGTGCTGTGACCACTGCCTTGGGGAGCCTGTTCCAATGCCCAACCACCCGCTGGGTGAAGAACCTTTTTCTAATATCCAACCTAAACCTCTCCTGACACAACTTCAGGCCATTCCCTCCGGTCTTGTCACTGGTCACCACAGAGAAGAGATCAGTGTCTGCCCCTCTTCTTGCTACATCCGATCACAAATTCAATGTGAATGTATATGGATGCACAATATTTTTGTGTGGACACAGGGCAGAAGAGAACATATTGCAGCATAAAAACCTGTAACATTAACCATTCACATATAAACTCCCACTTTACCTCTTCTCTGGACACTAGCTGTAGAAGCTTACTGGTGTTAGATACATCGCCAGTAACATTTTAAATGCATTTTTCCAGGCTTTCTGCAACAAGAATCAGCCTCATTTCTGAAGGCTGAAGGAAAAATGAAGCTGTCCCAAATTACATGTTGTGTCTCTCTGAATAACTGTGGTTCCAGAAGTTGGACAATAATCCTCTGATTATGCTTCTGAACTCCTGCTTAATTACTGGGGATTTTCTGCCAGCTACCCATGCACTTACAGTCCTTAGGCACAATCAAAACATGTTTGCTCTAGGGAAAAAGAGACATTTCAGTGCAATCAAGCGCATCTGGTGTAACTAATCTGGTTAATCACAGCAATGTGAGGGACATAGAATATGTACTATAAACATCAAAAATGAACAATTTTCAACATGCTTTTCAAACTGCACAATAATTTCTCTTAATTATTAATTCTAACATAAAATGACTAAATGCATTTGTTTTTGCAAGCCTTAGTATTCCTGTCACCTTTAAGTTCTGAGAACTGACTCAGGAATGCGAAAGAAAGCTAAATTTATAGAACTTGCACATACATTAATCAGCTGCTTAACAGAAAAACAAGCCCGTCATCCACATTCCTACTGAGACTTGAGGGCAGCAAATACATTTTCCTGACTATTTTGGTGTCCAGCCTGGGAAGACATTCCATTCTTCTGTTCCAACAGATCCTGAAAGCATCTCCTTTTTAAGTGACTGTCCTGGTTTCATTTAAAATAACGCTTAATTTAAAATCAGTCAGAGCATGATCACTGTGATTTCAAGAATTCAATGTGAATGAGTTAAGAAATATCAGCAATCTTCTGTCTGGCGTTCAGTCCAGTAGCATGAAGCATATTTGTCGCTGCAGAGACTTGGGTGGTTTGTTCTTTTTTCCTTTTTTAATTTTATTCATTTTTAAAATTTTTTATTTTTAACTTTGCCTGAAAACTAGACTAATAAAAACAGAATAGTAAAATACTCTGGAACAATAAAATTTTGCTGTTCTTGACATCCATGAGCAAAACAGTAATATCCTGTGAAAATAACATAGTGCTTTAAAAAGGTGCAATATACCTGTATAGCTAAACTGGTTTGCCTAGTATAAAACTAACTATATACAAGCTTGAAAGCCTGGGAGTTCAAGATTTTAAAACTTTAAAATCCCATTAAAGAGATTGAAAAGACAGAATTATGGCAATCACTACAGCATAAAGAAGGTGCACCAGGAATCCTTCAAAATTCCAAAGGTTAAAGAAGTTAAGTGCTGGGTTCAGATCAGAAGGGTTCATTAGAGTAACCACAATGGAGCACATGCAAGGGCAGGGAGGAAGGAAAACTTCACAAGAATCTCCTTTATGGCAATAAAGGGATGGGGTGGGGGAAGTCTTCAGGGAGCGAAGTTTTCCTTTTGTCATCATGAATTCAAATTCTGCATTATAGTTCGTATTTTTGGTCTTCTCATCATTATGAACTTCATATTGCTGGAGTCTTCTGGCTTTTAGTCCATTCCTTTTTGAGTGCAGCCTGTCAGGCCTCTCAGTACCTATGAGACTGATGCGATTGGTGATACTGAGAGCTCTGCTGAGACGATGTGGAATAGCCCATTGTACTCTGGGACTGAGAAGATCCCTGAATGTTGCTTTGGTAACTCACACGTGAGCTGGAGTGCTGCAGGAAAAACAGAGAGGGATCAGGGGAATGAAGACTGTTAGGACCACGCAGATCAGGAAGCTTTTAACCTCTCTGAAACTGTTTAAAACACAACTGTTGGAGAAGCTGGCTAAAGAGTGCTACTATTTAGAGTCCTTAAAACAAGTAATCATTCTGATCGCCAACCAGCCTTAACACAGCATGCAAAATACACAAGGTATTAGCAGACACCTAGAAGTACAACATGTACACACCCATTTTCTGAAGGTAAAATACACAAGACACAAGAGAGCAGACTCCCTTTCAAAAGTCATCTCTTACTTAAAGTTATGTCTATCATTATTATAATTGCTATTAATGCATAATCAAACTGCTAAGGTCGCAAACAGCCTTCTCAGGATAGGTAATAGTAAATGGTATAGAGAAACATTTCATTCTTTTCTGATAAAAAGACAGTCACGACCTAAGAGTTACTTATTTATCTAAATGAAAAATTGTCCAGTAAGAGAAAATCTAATTTTAGGTGAGTCTTTCCACCTGCTGCCTTATCTACTGGAAACAAGGACAACTGCTTAAAACTGGGCATGTGTATGTTTGTGCCCTTCAGCCTGCTGAATTTGCCCTTCCATTACTACTACATCCATTCCCTGTCCAGAATTAATAATGAACTGCCCAATAATGCAAGTTGCAAAATCACTTGGCGTGAAAAGTACTGCTCAACGTATAGGAGATTCTCCAGCAAGGTAAACCCTACTCCAATCCACATGAAAGAAGAGTCTACAAAAAACACTCCCAGAACTATCTGCAGTCAGCACACAGTTGTTTCCAGCCAAGTTAAGCAAGGGTTCAGGCAGTCATTTGACAGAGTTCTGCTCACTGTCTAGTTGGTGGCTCTTGGCTCTGTCCAAGGGTCAACAACAAGCCTGTGGCCAACAGCAATCATCGGGGAAAAGTGTTCAGAACCTACATTATGCTTAACTATCAACATTATGAGTTCCAGAAAGACTCTGGAGAAGTTTGAGTTCCAAATGGAAATCCCATGGAGACACTGGGTCTGTAAGAACACCACAACCTCCCCAGCCCAAGAATCTGTTCAGTGAAGGCAATACTCCAGTCAGTGGTCTCATCTAACCACTGGACCCCAACTAGGAAAGCTGTGAAAGCCTCCTAACAACTTTTCAGCTGGATGAGGAAAGAGCAGGATCCTAAAGTTCAGCAGTCTAAAACAGTTCTGCCCTTTGTTTCTGTACATACTTTATAATTTTAACTTTACATAAATTGTAAATCATACTAAATCCTAAAAACATCTCTTAACTTTTTCTGTGTTCTAACATAGGAATATGAAGGTTGCTTTCAAGGTGAAGCACTGCAAGGCTAAAGAGAGAGAGGTAACAGTCCAATATTGCAGATCTCGGTACCTCAATATAACATCAGTATAACTAACAGTTGTACCAAGTAACTTCACTTTTTTGTGAGGGTCAGTTTTAGAGACAATAGCTCAGTACACCGGCTTTGGAAGAGATGTCTCCAGCAGCCTATATGCTGTTAATGACCAGATTACTCTTGACTTGCTTTGTTAGGTTGCTGAGTATCCAAAACCTGCATTTTTTTCTCAAAATTCTGAAAGTTTTTTCAATAGGAAAAAAAAAAAAAAGAAAAATATAAATGCTATGACTTTATAGGCATTCATTCTGGATGAAAAGCATCTGATCACCATGCTAAGCAAAATACCCCAGGTCACATAAGGAATTCTCAGTAAAATTCAACAAGAAATTTGCACTGTCATTTGTGGACACAACATATATTGAGGTTGCTGAAGTACAAGAAGACTTCAACAGAGACTTTAGATCATAAGCTAAATGAAACTCAAAGCAAAGGGAATCTTCCTACTTCTGAATAAGATACAGTGGGGTAAACTTAATACCATAAGACTACAAGAATGCATTAACTTGCCCACACTTAGTTTGTTTCCACATAAAAGAATTTGTTTTTAACAAAGTCAGACTTAGACAAATTGCAGACATTCCTGGAACAGAAGACAGTCAGCTAGAATCTAAGGGCAGAAAGCCAAATACAAGTGTAAAAATGGATAATCAGACCATACAATTTCATGAGTGATGTAAAGGAAACATACAGATCATGATTTTGATGCCTATGCTGTCAAAATTTAGAAGGAAAGCATCACAGAGGGTAAAAAAAAAAAATCTTTCTGGAAAAAAAAATACTTAGACTGCTAGCAACTTGCAGGGGGGAATTTTGCCAACAATTCAGAAAGCTGGATAAGAATTCTATAATGGATATCATCAAATGCAGCACACCAGTCCTCAAAGTACAGACCAAAACAGACCAGCCATAAATACTGTGTAGTCAGACAGCTGTAGTCGTCTGTCCAGGCCTCAAGCCTGTCTGGAACTTTTCAAAAAAGAAACCTAGTTGTCTTTACCTTTAAATTGCCCTCAATGCCTTCATGATAATTTGTAATTAAAAGAGTCAAACACTACTGGGAGAAAAAAGTCTGGCACTAAGAAATCAATTGTCTGCGGAGAAGGTCTAGAGGGCTAAGGCAAGGCAACACCAGAGCTTGGTGCTTTAAAAGCTACTTACTTTTAAGCTTAAAGCAGCTTGAAAACACTGTTCTTCAAGGTGGGAATCAATCAGAGGCTAGTAGCAGACAGAGTCCCTAACATCATTTACAATCTACCTTTAATATCGACCCTTTTTTTATTCTGCTTTCAACTCCTTACTGTTCCATCAGGCACAAACTCAGAAGTACTGAAGATCCTGGTAAGTTCAGTGCTTTCTGTATTTACTGTAAGTCACTTTTTCAGTGGAAAATATAATTACAGTAAGCAGAGACAAATATGCAAAACCAAAACTAATTCAGTGATTCTGCTTTTACTTATGAATGCTACTGTACTGGAAAACATGAAATCTATTCAATTTTTGTCCCACTAGAAACACTGCATGACTTTGTGCCCTACTTCATCATGAATCATATGGATGAATCAAAACATCGTTCCTGTGCTAGCACGCATTTTAACTTTAACATTAGAAGTAGACTTAGATATGAGAGTAAACTACAGAACCACTTCATACATGTGAAAATACGAGGTAAAATGAAGCAGGAATGAAATGGGAGAGCCTAATTCTAACTTTCCTTCTTCCTCTCAGCTCTGCTCCGCACACAGGATTTCATATTGCCAAGACTCAAGGATCTTGGACTTGATGCAAGGCAGCATTTACATCCACTGGCTTCAGTGAGATGACTCTTGAACATGACGTTAAACAAATGTTCACATGTTTTCCTGGAGTGGTCTAGTCCTCAACACTTTACAGGGTGCAGTAGATACAATTCAGACTGGTACTCTATTGAAAACTACTAATCACAGAACAAAACCTTTTAACTTAAACCACACAGTTTAATCTAATACATCACACCATGCCTGCCCGGGTTACATGAAAAATCCATTAAAACATGGTGCGTTCTTGCAGCGGGGAAGGGGGAAAACGACGTCCTGGCCCTACAGCATCAGAAGTGGCAAAATTTGAAGAGGTACCTGATAATCTGAAGGCATGACAGGCCCGCCTGAGTTAGCGCCTGAAGGCCCTATGCGCGGTTTCTTGTTGGGAGGCACCTGGTTGAGGCTGGAGTCCTGGCTGTGCTGCAGCCCCGCGCCCGTGCCCCCCGCGCCCGCTCCGGCAGCCCCGGCCGTCCCGTTGGTCTGTGTGCTGCTCTGCGGCGGCGGCGGCGGCTGCTGCGGCGCGGCCTGCGCCTGCTGCTGGGCTGCTGTCTGCTGCTGATGCTGGTTCTGCTGCTGCTGATTCTGAGGGAGGAAGCCACACAACACCGTCACTTGCTCTGAGCTGCGCTTGTGAGCTTCAGGGAGCTGCCGAGCCCAGCAGCACAGAGAAGGAGGCAGGCTCGCCTGCCCCAGGGGGAAACACAGCAAGGCTGAGTGCTGGGAGAAGTTTGTCCTCAGTACACTCTTGCACACCTCATGGGGGTGCCCCATTTGTGGCTGTTCTGCTTCCTTACCAAAGGGAGCTGGACTACAGCTGGAAGGACATAGTGCCTCCTACAGCTAGCCAAGCGCTCAGAGAGGAGGACAGAAGGAACTATTTATAAAGCAGTAATTGTCTAACTAACTAAATCAAAACTCCCAAAATTTCACTAGCGCTCAGTGGCAGACATGGTGAACCACAGGAGATTATTTTAAGTGCTTCAACAGCCTTGTTCACTCAGAATCAAAACCATTTTTCAAACTTTCACATTGTAACAACCCAAAGAAGCATTACTGCCAGAAAAGCAAGCAAACTGAGACCAGAGAAACGATAAAATTTCTTTCAGGTTGCAAGGGAATTCTGGCAAAACCAGAAACAGGTTTCACTCCTGTTTTGGTCTCCTCTGCTTTTAAGTGCCTTGCAAGGAGTGCTATACTGGGAATAAAGTTCAGCATGTTGTGCAAGGCACAGGGGCAGAAAATCTCATTGAAACAGCACAAAAGTGAAAATTGACCAGAGACAAATAGTTGAAGACAAAAGGGGAGGAAACAGCTCAAATAAGAATCTGATAAGGGCGGGAGAAGACCAGCAAAGGGAAGAAAGCCAGATAATTAAGACAACACTGGGACCTAGCAGGAAGGGAAACAGAGAAAAGTGTCACAAAAGGGAGAAAAAAAAAGGGTAAGAAGGACAGCACAAGACCAAAAGACATCGTACTCTTTTGGCTTCAGAGGGTGACAGACTTAAAATAGTTATTAGGGAATTGGAGGAAGGTAAGAAAGGGCAACCCTGCCCTCCATGGTTAGACAGTTCTGGAAAGGATTGCCCATTTAACTGCTTTTGAGCACCAGGGATGGCTCCTCCATCAGAGCACTAAAGCACATAAAAGAGTTGCAAAGAAAAACAATTTCATTCCAAATGTGAAAAATGTCAACTGCTCATCATAGAAAAAAACTACAACTGATGTGGCTTGAATTAAAAAGCCTTACTACCCTTCCCCCAGTACACTGTAGGGAACATTCCAGGATAATATTTTTCCTAGAATAGCTGCTTATACAATGATCAAAGCTTTAGCATGGCAGCCTTTTATAAGAACCTCACTTGATTAGTTTCCCAGAAACCATGACAAGCTGTTGCCACTTGCAGAAAATTCCTGATGCCCCCAGTCACCAAGAAGCATTTAATTACCTCAGATAAAGGACATAAAAGATCTGTATCTATGCCATTCATCGTAATGGTCTCCCAAGATGCATTCAGATGAAATTTGCAATTATGTGTTCATTTAAGATTACAAAGCCTGGCATGTTCAAGGACTTGAAGGTGGCTAGCAATTCCATTTCACATTTAGCACAACTAATAATGTATCCTCCTGCCTGTAGTCCTCAAATCCCATCTCAGTCAAGATTCTGTATCCCATGAAATTTAGACCTCAATCATTAAAAAAGTTAATCAAATTAGCTTGTAAAAAAACTACTAAGAAGAATTCATCTTTTCATCATTGTTTGAGCTTCACTTACACAAACAAAAACCAGTAACTAAGGCAATACTTGTACTAACGTTCTGAAATATGTGTTTTCATAGGGATGTCTGGATGCAAGTTGAGGTGGTTGCTACTGTGTGAGCTGAAAAACTGCAATTCTGTTATGTGTAAACAAATATTTCAGGAACACTCATGATTAAAGACAAGAGCCTGTTGTAGGTCCCAAGTTTCATGCTTTGGATTTTAGCACAGAATTTGCTTGACTAGCCTGAGCTTGCTCTTCTGTGGAACTACTGTAGCTGCTGCCTGGGTAGAGACTGAGACCTGCTCTGTCAGACTCCAGCTGAGGTCTAGCTGCACCACCTTACAGCACAAAAATGGCACACAGAAGCAAAGACATTGTCCTTGGGTCAGTCTGGTTTATGATGGTTCCTAAATGAACAAACTTGTAAGAGGACTACAGTTAGCAACATATTGCCATGTGTCACCTCTCAGGCTCAAATAACCAAAACGAAATTTCGGTGCTACCTAGAAACAAAGCCAGCAGAAACTTGCCTAGCAGAATTTGAATGACAAGAGAATCTTTTCCCTTTGTTTCACAAACCCTCATTTTAGCTTTGCTGACAAATGATTAACCATTTCAAAGAATGGATGCTTATGTAAAATGTTACTCAATTCAAATGTAAGTTCCAAATAAACACAGAGAGCTTCTGCAGGTTTCCAAAGGACTATAGATATATTTATGGTTTTAAAAACAAAGCAGAAACAAACTAATATAAAAAAAAATAAAACCTACCATTTGCAATAACATCATAAACCAAAAAAACATTCAACTTTAAGAATATCCTTTACCTCCACATCTTCTACACTGTGGGAACACAGTCAATGAGTAATGTATGATTTATACTACCAAAATGGTCTGAAAAAAGTTTAATTTAGAGTGTGCATAAATACGTAACCGTCCTCAACAATCTCAAAGACTATTTATATATTGGCTGTTTTGAATATAAACATGGAACTGACATCATCCTCCACAACACTCCCAGGAAAAATATATTTACTTTAAAGTACACTGACTTGAGAGTAAAAAAGTCAAAGTAATTTTAATTCGTAAGGTATCTTCTTGTTTTTGAAGTTGTGACAGTTGAAGCAAAACTAGTAACTACATCACAATCAAATCACTATAGTGACTTTCATTTTATTTTTGCTTAGGGGTCTGTTTCCTCTTTTTGAGAAAATTATCTGGGCACAAAAGGAGGGCCTTTAAAACATGATCAGGAAACTGTGTGCGGATGGATGAAATGCTCTGATGTAGTGCCAGAAGCAGGCTGCCACTATTTATTTGAGACCCTGACAGTCATGTACATTCAAATGGCTGGATGCATGCCAATCATACAATGAAAATGCCACTCTTTTCATGTGCTCACAATGTATTTTCATCATGCGATGCTGTAGGAGGTAGCAAGGTCCTCTTGGAAGGACAGCAGCTGAGAGCAGGATACTGCTGACAGAACAACCCATACAGCTCATTTCCTCACAGGTCAGCGCAAACTGTGCTGGTGAGAGCACCTGAGACACCCCAAAGTCATCTCATACTTTCCATATGTCTGAGAAGCAGTTTTAAGAGAGCCTTGCCTTGGAAACATATTTTCTGTTAAACTCTTCATGTTTCACTAGTTTTCATTTGGTAGCACCATGATGTTTTTTTACTGCATACTTAAAAGTTTGAATTAAAATTAAAAAAAAGAAGTTTATTATACCTTATCCCCTTTCTCTTCAGGTTCATCTTCATTGAGGAATTCTCTTTTGGGATATGGAATCTGACAGCCAGCAAACACACTGAAACACAGTAAACAGTAAACACTCCACAAATATGTACACATGGCATACATTTACATCACACCATGTTAAAAACAAGTGCATATAACACAACCTAATTTCTTGTATTTCCTGTGTCCTTTTTCCACAAGTGAATGGCAGTGTGAGCACTCAAGACAGGGGCTGATCATAATGTCAGATGTCATCGCTGTTGGCATCAGGCCGTCATTTAGAAATCATGGCATGGTTAAACATGCCTGAATGCCAGAACGACCACTTGTTGATCCAGATGGTAAAATGAACAAACACATTGTCAGAGGTTCCACAATACCCAGTTAGAACATGCATGGCTCACTGAATAAAGGGCCTGATCCAAAGAGTATTAGTGTCTTATGAGCCTGTCTTGGCTTACAACAGGTTCAAATACATTTGCCAATCACAACTGCAGAGTTACTTTCAATAAGCTTCTCAGGTTTTGTTTAGGGAAAAAAAAAAGACAACTTTTAAATTCAGCTGGCCAATGGAATTTGGAACATTCCTTAGTGTTTATGGCAGAGACTGTATTACAATGTTATCCTGTAATCTGTGGGGAGCTATAGCTCTACCTAGCATAGCAGATAAACACTAAACAGAAAATTACTGGTAGATCTTGCCCAGTATCAGTTTCCTAGATTCCTGTGCCAATATTCAGAATACAATCAATGTGACACAATTTTTAAAAGGGTGTAAACAGTTCCTAATCTAGCTGCTAAGTAGTGTTTCTTTCAAACAGAGAAAGAAAAAAATTAAAAAACCCCAAACTAGTCTCAGCTAGATTCCTTTTGCTCTTTAGTGACTGTTCCCTCCTTTCAGTGTTGCCCACTAGCTGAGGAAACAACGAAAGCAAAGGTGGAAGTCTCCCCACATCCAGTTCCTATAGATCATAATGCTACGCACCACCATGCCTCTGAAAACCGGGAAGAGAAACCGGAAATCTACCAGTTGGAAATGAATGTATAATTTGAACTTTTTTATGATAATAAAATATAGAGATATAAATTCTGTACTCTCAACCCTTCTGAATAAGGGATTTGTGGGATTTTAGGTAGCCATTTATATCTTCATACTGTTACCCTATGCAAGAAGGCAGGGGAAGGGGTTGTAGGTCAGAACTGTCCTAATCCTAGGCAGAGGCACAATCAAACCAGGTAATGGTAAACAAGGCTCTGTGAGGCTGTGTAAGACAGAACAGAAGAGGGCACAGATTAACCCTCTAAATTCTGCAAGAATTCTGCTACCTTTAGCTTTGGTAGCATGCTCAGAATTACAACACTAGTGCAGTACTGGGTTATTTTTCATAACCACTCAGTTCTGGCACCAATAGATACAGACGCTTGAGTACTACTAGTGTAGTTTCTGCTGAGCATGTCTGAGCTACTCCTTCTTGTGGACAAAGGTAGATATCTGAATTTTCCAGCAATCATGTCATTTCAGGGATTAGCATATAGCAGAAAAGAGACACCCTTGACGTGCACAGAGGAGGGAATACGTACTCTGATGTAGGCAGAGGATCCTCTTGAAAGTAGGGGTCCTGCAAAGCCTGCTCTGAGGTAATTCTCTTTGTAGGGTCCATAGTAAGAAGCTTCTGAAGCTGCAAAGTATAACATTAAAAATAGCAAAAAGCTCATCAAACTATCATTTTTCAAACTATGACTTGTATGTCTTGGATTGCGGATTGCTAAATTATTTTTGGCTTGTCCAGACAAGCCTAAGTTAGCATTGCTTCTTCAGTGAAGTTCCCAAGAACTACAATGCACATTCATCAAAGTACTATAGCTGTGAAGTACTTTTCATGTAAGAAATATATCAGGAAATATTAATTGCTAATAAGGCTGAACCACTGTGCTAAAGCAACACTAAATTCAGCTATTATAGGTTCATAAAGCATCATTTCTAAATAACAGCTTTTTGTTGTGGCACATGTATAGCTTTTATGCTGTTCTGTACTGCTGACACAAAATGAAAAGCATCAGAACAGACTGAACATGACCGGGACTCTCCATATCTCTTTAGGGACAGAAACAATAAATTTTCATTTCTTGCACTGGCAACATTCCAGGGTCAGAGCACTCTCCTACTTATGAAGCTCCCAAACCCACTCTAATTGGTACCAAAATGAGACAGAGGAGGAGCAGAACCTGCCTAGTAACCTTTCTTCCTTGCTAGGAGGAAAATAATCATTATTTTATTAGCTAGAATGCTTTTGACTGCAGCAGGCTATAAGAGAGGATTATAATATATTAGTATAAACAGCAATTATAGGGATATCCATTTTAAAGAGTTACTTATTTATCACATTCTGATAAATTCACAGTAGGAAATCTGGGTGCTCAAATTACATCATACAGTATCCTGCTCTCATATGACACTCTTAATTCAAGCCAATAATAAAAATAAAATCCCTTCTGCATAGGACATCATAGCTAAAACTCTTTTGGGTCTCCAACAAAACCTGCCTGTATATTCAGCAAAAGAATGTGATTTTGGCATGGGTATTTGGGGCTTTTTGTTCCAATAAATTAAAAATCTGATATACAATTCTATATTCTATATATTTGCTACAGTAAGCAGCATTAGTAACAGAACCCATTCTCCTCAAGAAAGATGATTCCCCATATTTCCTTTCTCAATATTATTAGTTAACTATACCTGATAGATAAGGTCTCATAAAATTCCCCGTACTTTTGTTACTTTCTTCCCACCTCTTTTTACTCACATACTTTAAGGGCCATGGACCTCAACAGACTGACAACACACAGAGCCATTTGGGCTGTCTCTCCACCTATCAGTTCATTTGCAACGAGCTCTTGAATCGATTTCTACTGCTTGCCTAGGGATACACCTCAAAATAGTCCTGCACTGCACATTTCTGGAGAGTTTAACTGAGACACTTATTTACTGCACCTCTGTATGGTCAGGTAACTCTCAACCCTATGTTTCCTGTGCATCTTAAACCAAACTTCTAGTGTGCTCTCTACACAGTGACCTCACACAATACAATAGAGACCACAATTTGGGTACTCAATATCTTTACTTCAAATCACCACCATTCACTACACGCAAAATTTTTGTGAGTTACAGTAGTTTCTGACATATTTCTTCTCCACAGTGACTGCAGGGACAAATATGCATATTCTGTATAAGGCCATTCCTAGTCTTTGGTGACAGATGTTATCACACAGAAGAGTACAGGCCATCAGTCTCTGCCCCCTGGATTCCTTCCTCTGACCTGGCTGATGCAGTACTACTCAAGAGAAAGTTCATCCAGTTTTCTGCCATATGTCATCACAAATTGCCTCCAAACATGACCTGTATTCTTTGTCACTCAAAGATAACACTGATTTACTGCAGCAGAAGACCTGAAGATATCTTGGACCTTTTAGCAATCTGCTCTTTCCCTTAGCATACCCCCCTCACCCCTGAGGATACAATCAGTTTGCTCATTCCAAGTAATACCACACACATCATCATTCCAAGTGAGATAACCAGCCTATCAGTGATGCTACTGTGAACCAACTTTCTTTTAGAAAGTCTGGTTATCTGTAGCTTCTGTTGCTTCTGGGAAAACCAACAAAAGAATGTCTGGAGACAACTTGTTTTCAGGGTAGCAGTTGCTAACACAACATAGCAAACCCATGAGGCTCATACTTCTCAGCAGGTCTCAAGATTGCTCGCTCTCAGACTCCACTGGCCTGACATGACAGCTATAAATACTACGCTTGTAACTTTTCCTGAATGGAAAACATTCTGCCCTTCATATTATCATTCAATGTCAATCAGCAGAATGGCATAATATAATTCTCTTTGTCAAGAGTCACTTGCTATCCTGCACTGGTTTACTTGATGCCATCTGTTCTCCACGCACCACACTTTCTGTACTCATTAGCACAAGGTCTTGATCAATGACTGCTACAAAGCAGATGTCTTCTGAGGTCACCTTGCAGGATGGAGGTTGCCTCAAAAAATAACTACCTTGGGAGTCTGCTTCAAAATACATGTACCTCCAAGCTCATTAGCAAACGTATTTCTTATCTCTTGATTTGAGAGAGCAATGCACATCTTTCCTTCAAGATCTGCTGTATTTTAGGATCTCTGACAAAATAAGGTACGTACTGAGCCTCTTTTCTGTAGCATGGCTGTGGCAATTTTTAGCTGCATGAACCTCCTCAGTACAGGAATGAGGTATCAAGAAGGTTGTCCATATTCTCTGAGAGACTGCCCTATTTGAGATCAGCCTCCACCTACGTGGCTGACCATTAAACTACCCTTATGCATCCCCCAAAAACGAACTGTGAGAAAAATCTAACCAAAACTACCTTAATTAGTGAACTAAGTCTTTCTCATGATGCTCGGAAAGAACAGCAAAATCCTTTAGGTGATTCCAATGTGTACTCAGTAAGTTGAGTTCAAGAAATTTTAATTACTTTTTCTTCAAGTCTCACACTTCTTATGAGAATGCTCCCCTTCCATCCACTTGGGAGTAACCTAATCTGTTTCCACAGCTATTTGTATCACCATCCAGCAGCTACTAACAAGTCAAAGAGCAAATCTTTGCCAGGACCTAGAGAGATGTCTGCTATGCTGAATCTGTAACTAAAAACAGACCGCTGGAACTCAAGCTGCACTAAGCCTTATTACAGAAGCTCCCTGCTCACAGTACTAGCAAAGTCATTTTGAACTTCATTCCTAAATTTAGACAGCACATCATAGAGGCATTCAGGAATGATGCTGTATTATACAGAGCAACGCTGTATTGGCCTACAGTGGATGACTCAATTAGGTAACCAGCAGATATATGTTTAGGGATTTTGTTTGGAATTGCCCACAGAACAGTGGTGGACAATTGTCAGAGGGAAGAAAAAGAAAAATTACTAGAGGAAATAAATTCCTCCTTTCCTCTTTCCTTTCATCAGAAAACTCTTGAGCTTTTGGGAGCTCTCTAGCTCTCTGAAACAACACAGAGTCGAGACATATATTACAGTCACTCTCTTATTTGCACAACACACCTAAAGGTAAGGCAGAATATAGAAGTGCCTGCAGATCTTAATTACCGATGACTCTCAGATCTTCAATACCAGCAGTTTAAGCACACCCTCAGCATAAAAATATATCAAGAAAACACATCGCTAAAATGGCCAGTTAGTGATAAATAGCTTTCTTTAACATTGGTGTTCATTAGAATGAGACAGAAGAACAGACACAGATATTACCATTAGAAATATATTTCATTCCTGTCATCACAGCAATTTTCAAGTGGCACCTACCAAAAGAAAAACTTTGCTGTCAGGCTTGACTTTGTGTTTCTCCATGTATTTTATGAGGCTACTATTGGCATATCTGAAAAATACAGTTAAAGAAAGACATGTCTGAAATAATACTGCATTAAAAACATGGAACTCTATCAAGTGATCACAAAAACATTTAACAGCCCTCAATAAGCAAACTATAAAAAGAACTGTTATCAGAAGACATATATATTTATCTAGCAGTTGCACACTAGTGCTTTTCACCAACAGAAGTGGTATCAACTGTGTAAAGATTATTTCCATGAAACATGCAACTTTTATAGTATATGGATAAGCTGTTCATATGGACATGTGACAGAGACACAAAACTTGAAGTATATACTGTAGTTCCCTAAAGCCACTGTGCCAGAGAAAGTATTCAGTCCTTTGTAACAGTCAACATCTAAGCTATTGTTTCCAGTTACAATCTGACTGAGAAGTTAAGGTTACCACTATGTCTCCATGACCCCAACATGCAGCAAATCATACAGTTCTTACAGCTCCCAAGCTCAAAGATGTCCCATATATTTATTATCCATGCCTTGCCTTTAATTTAGGACTCCAGAGGTTATCTATAGCCATTTTCAAAAGAAAGAAGCTTCATGCACAGATAAGCTTCACATCTTGTCTAAAGACAGTGTAATGAATCCATGGCAGAGCTGGAAACAGAATCCAAAACTCCTGAATCCACGTCCTCTACTTTACAACAGTCTATTTGGCTTCTTCTAGTTCTACTCTATCACCACCACTTGACTCATTTAGCCAAAGCACCAAGAAATAGTAAAAGTGGAAAATTCTCAGATCCTAGCCAGGCTTTGCACCACAAACTACTGAACATGTTACCTTCCATAGAAATTTCTATCCACTACATGGCTGTCTCCACATATCTGCTCGTCCAAAGTGCTTCCCTATTCTTTCCCACGCAAAATGAATGAAGTCATCTTGAACATGTAAGTGGGTCAAGGAAGCTCATTTGTCTGTGTCTGCCATAGATTAAATTACACTTATGACAACTCCCTTCCCTGGCCTAAGGAGGACACTTCAGATGATGTTTGTAACAAGCAGCTGTGGGAGAGAACATCATTCAAGCAAACCAGCTAGTTCAAACAGGACAGTTGTCACAGTGTTAGAACTCAAATGCTCTAAAATCTCATCCTCAAAAAGTCAGAGCGTAGGAGCCGATTTCTGTCTCTGACATTCAGTGAACTTTGCTGCATTATCATCACTTACGTTGTTCTCCTAAAATCTTTCTGAAGAGTTGGATATTCTGGCATCTTCCTTATGTCTTCCCAGTCTTTATCTTGGTAGGGAGGAAAAAGAAAAAGCATTTACAATTCTGAAGGTGTAGGTTAAGTAATACATGAGAAGAAATAACTACAGCAGTCATTTGACTTCCTGTTTGTTGGCCAGTTGTATTGTTCCCTAATTGTCAGCATTTTCAAATCCATCAACTGTCAGTTTCTTCATATCTATATGAACAACTACTCATTTCCTTTAGAAAGAAAAACCAAAACCAAACAAAAAACCCCCCAGCTCAGTAGCATTACATCTGCGCTTTAATGAAAACAAATTACCTGCAGGGAATCCCATTACACTGAAAATGCGGTCTAGCTGATCATGATGAAAAGGATTACTTGTTTTGATGTCCTCCTGGCGACAGTGAAATATAGGTTCTGAAGTCAACAGTTCAGCAAATATGCAGCCAATTGCCCAAATATCTACGAAAGAAGGAGAATAATTAATGCAAATTTATTGTACTCAATTGCTCTGTTTTTGTTTCTAGAGGATTTCTCAAGCTTCACGGTATAATTATATACAGTACTTCAAGAATAATGTGTTATTATAATACATTAAAAACAGTAAAATCTGCAGATCTTTTTTTTGACAATCAAAATCAAATTATAAATACCCCAAAAAGATACATTGAAATAATAGTTCTAACACGTATTTCAGAGCAATTCCAACCATATAATTGATAATCGAATAAACACTAAGAAGGAAAAGACTACTGACTCATATGGTTATTTAACCAAATGGTGCAAGCCAGTTAAAATGGAGAAACAAGACTGTAATTTTAACCAGGAGTAGAAGAGTAATTACCAAACTTTTCTAAAAAAACCCAACCAACCCAACCAAAAAAAAATCACCTACTTAACAACTGACTCACGCTGCAACAATAATTCCCTCATCTACATCTCACACACAAAAAGAAAACAAAAGCAAAAGCTCAACTTGATCTTAAAGGTCTCTTCCAACCTTAAAGATTCTATGATTCTAGATGCTGATGTTTTACTAAAATAAAAAAACCCCCTGTATTTCATAAATTGCTCATTAATATGCTTTTTTAGATTAAATCTAATGTGGACAAGAACATTTATTTACAAGATGATAATAATTTTCTAGATTACATGTACTCATTCTAGTTACTGCTAATCACCACCCATTTTAGTGTTCTGTAGGACCCAAATGCTTTATTATGCGTCTTAAAATGAAAGTCTTAAAATCTTAAATGTGAGTTTGACAGAGAAGAACATGGTTACCGGCCTAAAAAAAAAAGTATTTGCTACACCAACAAATATGGGTCTGGGATATAACTTTGGAAAAAGATGTTGAGATCAGATGAATAATGAGACAGACTGCTGAATACAAGACTGTGGAGACTTATGTAGTAGTTGAGGTTAAATTAGATGACCCTGAGCAACCTTTTGGAGTTTTTAAAATTGAATAGCATAAATACAAAAAACAATTTAACATATAGGTTTAAGAGATAAAAAATTATTTAACTGGAGTTAATTTATTAGATTCAGACTGAAGAAAACACCAAGAGAAGCCTCTTGTTTGTTGCAACTAATCCGAGACTCAAAAGCCCTCTTGCTGTCAGTGGTGGTGTTTGGCCCATGCTGCCTGAGACACAGGGTGTCCTGAAGAAAAAGCACTTCTCTCTTTATGGAGGGAAGAAAGAGATGAGCCATCACACTTTGCTGCAACAGGTCAGTTCCATTTCCATCATGTTACAAATACGGAGCTCGGGGTATCCCAGTATGTAACCCTTTCTTCTTACTTCCTTTACAGGAAAGTCTGATAACATTCCGTTCAGACTTTACAATTCTGACAGGGTATAACTTGCTCTGTGCATTACATCATATTCTTAAGGTTTTATCTTCCTTTCATTTTCCTATTAGTCTTATCTGCGTGAAAACAAAATCTTCAGCTGTTGAGATTTTATCTGCTGAAGCAGCTAATGCAGCATATTAATCACAATTGCTGCCGGGGTAGTAGGCATAAATTATCTACTCCAGAATGAAAACTACTTATTATTTGAAGAATAGAATCTTCATTTAACAGTACGTATTCATTCATTTTCATACTAAATAGAAAATCCTTCTGAAAATGCCTTATCTAGAGGCCAAAGGAATTGCAGCTCTCGTGGTTTTCATGGCTTTCTGCAGTGCTCACTGTCCATCACATAGTGAGGGAGAGCCTGGGCCACTGCTCATTATTCCACTGGTTGCTGCTCCACCCACACTGACCTTTTCCTTTTAAAGAAATTTAAAAAGAAATTTAAAAAAAAAGTAAAATCTAATATTCTCACTGACAGCAAAGCTGTGGAAAACTCTGTAATGTGTCACGGCAAACTTGAAAACTGTTTTCTCCATCATCTGAACTGTGTGAGAGCAGAGCCACCCTAGCAATGCATTCCCACTTCCTGACCCTGCGATTATTACAGAGAGTACATTCTAAACCCTTTGAGAATTCAAAAAGACAGACATGGTACCAACTGGATGTTACATCCGAAAAAACACTGGTAACTCCCAAGCTGGTCACATGATTTTCTGTGGGATGGCACTGTTGGGCAAGTCAAGCATGAGAATACTTTAACTCTGATCACTCGTTATATTCTCTAGTAGCTCATAGTGCTGCGGTTCAACCCTTTAGATTTCTTGCCAGATGTTCTTCAGCTTCAAAGAACTAACACGAAGTAACCCAGAAGATTTAGTATGGAAAACCTGAAGCTTTAATTTCTCTGAGCAAATATTAAATAGAAAAGGCCTTGCAGCCACAGAGCTCAAGCAGGTCAGGGTCCTCCCTTCATAAACGTTTCATGTAACCTGCTCTTGAACACATCCCTGGCACATATTGAAACCATTTTCACAGTTAATGATTTTCTGCCAAGTTTGGCTAATCCGTGTTTTTTTTGTTTTTTATAACATCCATAATTTACAGTAATAATTTACCACATGCGACATTTTTTTTCTAGCAGAAATGTCTCATTAGATTCTGGCAAGTTTAAAAGCTTCATAAATAAAAGTAGTCTTAATAGGTGCTTATCTCCTACATTGTTCAAGTTAGTCAACCAAATACAAACTTCAGCTTTAACTGTGGAAAAAATTCCCTGTCCAGTGCCATCTCATATTTTTGATTTGTGGGTCCTAAAAAAAGTTTAATGATTATTACATCCATTCCAAATCTATTCCAAGTAAGACATGCCACCCCACACAAGTGAGCATTGAAAGGGCAAAGCTTAAAACGCACAAGTAATATTTTTCAGGTACAGTGTATTATTAGCCTAATGCACAGCATCTATTTCTAGCACAAGAGGAACTTTTTATATTACTGTATAACAATTTCATTATAAATAAAACTTCTTTTTAAAAGCAAGCACCAAAATAATAGCAAAAATTATCCAATAATTGGTTCTCTGCTCCATCCTCTACTAACGATCCAAGAGGGTGAGTTGTCTCATTGCTTGAAAGCCACAGCTAAAAAATATCCATTTGTTATGTCCCAGACTCAGTGAAAACTGGGACACATGGGTCTGCAAAGTTGCACTGGGTACTAAATGTTTTCCAGTCTGATGTCTTGGGAGGATTCTAATAAATTTAGTAGAGCAACACAATCATTCCTGGAAGGACGGTTCTGTTTCCTATAGTCTCTTCTACTGTCATTAGGCTTCAAGACTGATAGGTAGTAGACGTTTTTGCTGCTTGTCAGGCTATGTTGTTTTGTTGGGGTTCAGCCCCTCAGGACTTAAGATTTCCCACTTTCCCCAAGTTTACACTGAACCTGAGTGCAAGCCAGTTTTGCTCCCTGACTTTGGAAAGAGAGGTGGGAGTGATTCCTCACCAAACAGTTCGCTCAGGTTCTATTCAATTCTATTCTCTAGTGAAGTATCTTTCCATTGCAACAATACTTTTCAAGTACTGCATAATTAGACTTCAAAAAATCCAGAAATAGCCTTTTAAAGAAGGTCACTTGTGGCCAGGTAACAGACTTTCCATATATACGCTTGCGTGCACACATTATTAGAATATTCTATATCCCAGTTTTAAAACCTTTGATTCTAATAGCTTTATAGGTCCGCTGAGAAAATCCTGCATGTCCCACTCTACTTTAGCATTGTAGCCAAGGAGCAAGCACAAGAGGATGATGACATGGCTGTTTTAATGATAGGGATGATTAAGCAGACAATGCTCATGTGTTCTTTCACTTCTATGGCACAATAATCTGATTTCTGTATTTGTTCCAGTATCTTGGAAACATTCTTTAACAATACTATGACCATTTAAGACAATAAGAAAATCTATTGAGCAACAGCCCTGATTCTCAAAATGAAACATCTTTTCCCATGCATATTAGCCAAAATGTTTCACTGAACACAGGACAGAATCAAACATTAAATATGTTATGATTCTTAACTACGTGCAAGAAAAGAAATACATAAACAAGCTCTTGGTCTCATATGATTCTTTAATAAAATTCTGTTAAAGAAAGTAAGTAGACACTTGGAAGACACCTATTTAGCTGCAATCGATCTGAAGAATTCATCATTAGTGAGATTTGCTTTAGTAGCACCAGTACTCAACCAAACTGCTTTTTTGTTTTGTTTTGAACATGAAGTCTAGACTCTAGGTCACATCTGAATGCTGGTGAAGGAAGGGAAGAGCAGAGGGACAGCAGAATACAGCCTCTCTGCACCCACCAAGGCTAATGTAACAACCAGGGTACCCAAAACCTAGTTAGCAAGGCTTTAGCCCAAACAAGGCTATCCAGGTCACCAATAAGACCTATAACATTTATGTAAGATTCCCCAAAACTTTCAAATCAAGACAAGGACAACTAATACACCAACAGACTGGAAATCTGAAAGGGGGCAAGCAGACAAAGGTGTCTAATTTTTTCAAATAACCATCAATTGGTCTAATGAAAAGGTGTAACTCTGCATAAAAACATTTGCATCTCTTCTGCCGAGCACAGCAGCAGATTCTAGACTTATCTGGAATCTTTACACACAATGATCTAGGAGCACAGAGATACTATAGAAAAAGAGTTTAATAATTTTTACACTCATTTTAAATACCTAGAAACTAGATTTAAGAAAACAACATAACTTTAAAGAGGGATTTCTTCAGTTTGGTAAGGAGAACAGAACCTATGCGTTACATACTTGTTGCTATCACACACAGACACAAGGGAAAAATCCTCTCATTGGTACAAAGGTCCCAAATTTTTTATGCTTCATTGAAACTTTAGTCAGCAGAACAGAAGGTCAAGGAAGAAGTGGTTAGTAGCCTTTTAAATTCGACACCTTCTATGGAGAACTAAAACTGGGGTCAAACATTTACATGTTAAAAAATGGTGTCAGTGGGCTAAGGGTCAGAAATTTGCTATCACTCATTGATAAATTAAGAAATGTTTACTGATCTTTAACAAAGAGCACTTCGACAGAACTTAACTGAAGAATAATTAACACTGTAAAGCCATAAAGATGACTGTACTGCAGGCAGAAACAATATCTCTCAGCAATCTGAGGGATGCTCACAGCCAGCCAAACATGTATCCAAGAACAATGAATTATTTCAAAAGTGCATTATCTCCTGTGCCATGATATAGAGTCAGATAATTCAAAACTTTTAACAGCAACACCACATTAATTATATTAATTAATTGTATTAATTAATAGTGAAAGCCATTACCCTAACTTTTTTACCTCTATGCCTTCATCCTAGCATTTTAAACTAAGCTGCCCACCTCTCATGTTCGTACTAGCAAATTAATTAATTTCAATTATTACAACCTTCAAAATTGAAAGCCTCTTGACTGAAATCCTGAGTTCACTTAAATCAATTGTAATTTTCGACAGTGCTTTTGCTCTCTCTTAAGAGAGGTATTTTAGGTTGTCAAAATATTTTCTTTTCCCACTTAAATTTCTATTCTTCAGCATCTTATCATTAAATGAAGAACCTGAATCATATGATTTCAGACTTCTGCTGTGCATTAGACACATTACCTAGCTTTGCAACATTTCACTTACATTACTGTGCTAAGCTTGACAACACAAGTACAATAGATGCAGTACAGGGAGTGGCAATAGAACTAGAGGCCCTAAGTAGGCCCTCTCATGCAGCAAAAATATGATTTCAAACAGATAAATCCTGTTAAAAAACTTAAATCTTTAGTTTACAGAACTTCACACCCAAGAATGTGAAAATTCCAGGTTTATGGTTCTATATGAAACTTTGTATTTAACATGTGCGGCCTATGTACTGAAGAAGACAGAAATCATCAAGCTGCAATCAACAGTTGTACCACAGAGCACAAGAATTCAACTTTTACCAATATCAGTAGCTTGAGAATTAAACCTTTACCAACATTATACTGCTTTTGTTAAGACTTTTCAGTTACTATCTTCCCAAATACTCTTCCCACCGTCACCCCCAAATCCTATATACCAAATTTTCATCAGCAATTCTTTAACTCTTCACTTGTGTCTCCACGGTTGCTACTGTATAAACTACAGATTATCTACCACATTAGCTGGCAGTAGAGCAGCTAACATCCTTGAGCAGAGAATGATGGTTGCATGAATTCAGAACAGAGTGATGGTTCATCTTGTTTCTTTTCTTCTCTCAGCTACTCCAGAAACAGGGGTGGTTTCCAACCTCAGGTGATGTTATTTCAGGGGAAGGAATTAGGTCAGTGGGACAAGAGCTTAGTTCTGGCATGGAAAGTGTGTTACAGCCTTGTTTTGTCCGTAATCCTAAGCCTTCAGGTGTGTCAGAGATAGAAGAGGAACATTATTTTTATGCTAACTCCAGTATCTCCAAGTTGTAATAAAGAACGTGCTCCTACTTTTGTTTCAGCAACAGCGGTGCTTATACCACAGAGGTACCCCGGCAAGTGCCAAACCCTTTCACAGAAAAAAAAAAAGGAAAAAGAAAAATGTCCTTTCAGTGACAACTCATCACACACAAGAATGTCATGGGTGACACAAAAGGCAGCTTTGTAGCCTCCAAATATCAAACAACTGCAGCAAGTAAAGGAGGTATGAAAGCTTCCCATTGCAGACATCATGAGTCTCTCTTCTACTGCAAAGTATTAGGCAGGTGTAATATAGAAATGGTTACTATTTCTTCCTGTAATGACGAAAGAATTAAGAACAAGCAAGACTAGCCACTGTTTGGTAAAACAGTATTTACCAAGCTTTTCAGGGAACATCCACAGCTCTGCATTTCATAGAATCGTATGAAAAAAATGACTGATGGTAGCAAATGAGAAGAAAGCAGTACATACTCTTTAAAAGGGAAATACACTTTTTTTTTTTCTAATTAAATACAGAATATTTTAATAAACCAGTTCTTCTGTACACAATGAAACTCTTTGGAGGCTAATTCCATGCCAAATGAAGAGGGACAGCGAGTTCATAATTTGTTGTGTGCTCTTATGTGGCTTATTACAACTTCTTACTAGATCCAATAAGGTGAGCAAAAGGCCTGCTCTCTGGTAGACTGAGTTATAACAAGGAACATCTGCAAAGAATACTTTCTTGGCATGTTCCAATTCACATGCCATGACAGTCTTTCCTGGGAGTGATTAAAACTTTTGATTCCTACCTTATTTCAGTCAACAGAGAGGAATGCACACGAGGAGACCTTGCCTCTTAGACAGCACGATCAAGAGAAGCTTATTCGTCTTTTCAAACAGAGGGCTTTATTTTACAGTATCATAACATTTCTGTTACTAATGTTTTCAGTGTTGCAGCTATTTCTAATACGGCATTGACAACAACTCCAGCATAATTATAAGCATTGGATAAGCCACAAAATAAACTGGTGAGAAGAGTAATTCTGCTGTCATTCACAGCTACTGACAAGAAGCTGACTTGTGAAGCCATCACACCTGTCCTGAGAACAAGTCATTCTACTCAATCAGTGCTGTAATGTTGAAAGTTTCAGTTGATATTGCTGAAATAATTATACTTGAAGATCAAACTGATGGATCAGCTCAAACAACTCTTCCGCACGGGAAGTATGCATCTTATGATAGTAGGTACTTGATTTTCAGCCAAAATCAACTTTCGTGAGCAACCTTTTCAGATATAGTAGTAAACAGAGCAAATTAAAAGCCTTCATTACCACACAATTTAATTAGGGCAAAATGTGTACTGTACCAGGTTTTAAAACAGACAACCATTTGGGTCTTTAAATGGTTCATTTAAGAAAATTAAATCAGCCTTCAGCTCATTGCTTTGTAAAGGAAACCTTAAAAAATAAAGCCAAATCAAAGATCTCTGACGTGCAAGTTCAACTCTGAACCAAACCATTCACCTGCTCATATATACAAGGAACAATGTATTTGCCATATATCCCAAAGAATCACAATATATCCCAACTGACATTTCAGTCATTGACTATGAGGAACTAGGTAGTTAAGTAAAAAGTGAAAAGTGGGCAAAATGCATCTCCTAATCTTCTCCAAATTCTGAATCTTGCTTTCTTATGTCATCATCCATGTTCCATTTCTAAACTAATCCATTATTTTGCTTTGGACTATGACAGACATTGCAAAATTCCTAAATCTTTTTTTTAAACTGAGTTCATAGCATAAGTTGCTCCAGGGGGTTAGAGATTCAGTGCTGCTTCTGCAAAGCTCATTTGCCTGGTAAAGGGCAAAGTCAGTGACATACTAGAGCAGGAAAAGGTTGCCCATATGAGGCCCTGTGGTTATTAACAGATGGGAAAAACACAAAGCTGATACTCTGAGGGGAAAATAGTCAGTAGAGAAAAAAAGACATGGAACTAGGACCATGACCAGCAGGGAAGATTTTTAGCTCACCAATCACTTATGACTCTTGATGTACATGGGA
Source organism: Grallaria varia (assembly GCA_013396735.1). Lineage (NCBI taxonomy): Eukaryota > Metazoa > Chordata > Aves > Passeriformes > Formicariidae > Grallaria > Grallaria varia. Next base: position 107,217 of record VWZG01005405.1, on the reverse strand, counting down.
CTAAGTCCAGACAGATTTTTGAAGGCACCTCTTGTTCAAAAGTGGATTTTTACCACAGAGCTACTGCTATAGAAGATATTCTGCTGAGTAATTTTATATTATTTTTCCTGCTCTGAAATAACCCATGTACAGTTAAGTCACAGTAATCATCATGCAATGGCAAATGTGCCAAAATACTGAATAAAATGGTAATAGTATCTAGTACTTCCCTTTGTAATTGTTGCAAGGAGAGAGGCATGAGAATACAAAAAGTATTAGGTGACCATAAGGGGGAGTTTACAGGTTAATTTAGAGAGCAATCTATATCATGACAGTTAGCAGATTCTAGTTGTGATTGAATATCCAGCAGTTCTGTTTATTTTTCTTTCCTTTTTTTTTTTTCCTAATGTCCAGAATGTGTATCTTTCTCAAGTTAAGTGACATCCCAGCTTCTCAGAAAAATTAATCCATTCATTGAGTTAACAAAAATAATTTACCAGACACTTATACTGGAGCTTCCTATTATCCTTAATTGACTATCTTCAGGACAATACTGTTAAGTAGCATCCCCATTTTATAGGTAATGAAACAACACACAGGATGGAATAAATGAAATGTGGCAAACTACATACAACAGTTGGGACTCAATCAGTATTTAAATCTATGTCTCTTAAGATCCAGCTTACCATCCTAAGAGATGAAACTTTATTGTCTGCCCCATATTAGAGTCCCTCCACTGGTATTACAACAGCAGAGACAGGTCTGACCCATTGCACTGTTCTCATTCTCCTGACTATTAAACCAGCACACACCACTCAGACTCTTCAGAGTTGACAAGGGCCACCAGCTTTACCAGCTAATTTCCAGCCATAATATATTTGAGAAGCAAAGAGTAATAGAGCAGTTAGAAGGCAGGAACTAGAACTCAAAACAGTTATTGTGTTAAAGTACGTAACAATCCTGTTGCTGTCAGCATCTCAGACTCCTCAAAATATACATTAATGTAGCTTTAAAAGTTTCTGATTAGGTGATCTAATAACCCTTTATATAACTTTACATTTCTTAGATTCTTAAATGATTATAGTGTAGTGGAGCACAGCGAATGCCTTTTTGATTTTGTTTTTTTTCAAAAAGAAGAAACCTGTATAGTATTCCAGAGATATTTTAGTATTTTAGAGAGCAAGAGGAAAAAACAGCAGTAAATCATCGAGCACCTGCAATGACTAGATAAGAGAGCAACAATTAATCCTTGGTATTAAAATATTTTGCCTCTCAGAAAAAGCATGAGAACAACTTTGATAACCAAAATTAAGGAAGTTTACCACATGCCAAAACAAGTTTACCACAAAATATCAACTGAATCCAATTACTTCTCATGTCATATAACATTGCCCAGGGCATGAACAAGGTTCCCTTTCTGATGTTGCCTCAGTTTTTCTTTTCAGCATGCATAAACAAACATCTTCCAAACCTCTACTATTTTCCCCTCTTTTCTAGCTTTTCCACAACCCCTTCCCTCAAATCAAAACCCATCACAAACAGGAATGTGGATCCCTATGCAGCAAACAGATGCTGACTGACCATATATTCATTCTTTATTATCCTTCATGTATGTTTAAAAGCAGGTCTGCTCCCGTGGCTCCATGGACCACAGGTGGGAATCTCCTCTCTACATTTTTACTGAAGAGTTTTCTGTCTTCTGGTAGGCATCATTTGTAATTTTTTGTTTACCAGGTCTTAGTTTTTCCTCCCAACTCTCCCAAAACATGAAACCAGAAGAGCCTTAGGCATCAGTTCAAGATTTCCAGAGGCCACACAGCCTAGCCAGCATGCCAACAACCTTTGATATACTCACAATGAGTGGGACTCACTGCATAGGCAATATGGAATACACATGCACATATTTCCACCCTAAATCCTACATAATGCACCCCAGGTATTTCCCTTATTATTTTTTTCCTGCATGAAGTCAAATGGAGTTGTTGAAACTCTGACAGATCCCAGCATTCATTATAAATTCATTCCCTCTGATACAGCAAACATTTTGCTGTGACATTTGCTTTCAAACGCATTTTGATGCCTGTTTATACCTTTCACACATTTCCAGCTCCCATAACCACATTTTAGTCTGGAAATAGAATGAGGTGACAGTGCGTTGAATTACACTTTCTGTGCACCTCAGTCTCGCTCAGGCTGGTAAATGCAGTTGCCACATGGCCATTTCTGACATTCCCGCTGACCTGGAATTTAGACAATGTGGAAAAGTAACTAAGCAATAGAGATTTCTCGGGTTATTTTTTTGCAATAAATAATCCCATCCTTTTTTGGTGCAGGGCAGTGTTTTAGCCCTGCTTAATGGGTGGTTGAATGATCACTTTTGTCAACAAAATCCAAATCATGTAAAATACTATATAAGTCATCTGAGCCCATTTATCAAATATACTATTGCTTTAATTAAGGGAAGTGGTAAAGACAGGTAAAATATATGCTCATTTGATAGCACTAATAACTATACAAGCTGCAACTTGATAAAAACAGGTCTTATGTTATTTCCCTGATATGCTACAAGATGCCCCAGAATGAATCATATTGGAGACTGCCACATACTTTCTTAAAATCTTATGAAAAGTTTTTACTACTTGCTTCACCTACTAAAACATTCTTTTCTAATCTTTTGTCCCAAAAAAAAAAAAAAAAAAATCTAATTAATGTCTCCTTTCAAGCTGAAAGGCAGCTTACCTTTTCCATCATTTTACCACAAGCATTTTGCTTCCTTAAAATTAAAGTGCAGAAGTCTTTGCCCATACATGACAGCAACACTGCACCTTCCCACTTAATTCAACCTTGTTTCTTTAGTATTTTCAGAATAAAGGCATTTTCTGTTGTGCTGGAGACTTTCTAGTTGTTCAGTAACTTTATTAACATTCCCATGATCTCAAGCATTTTACATTTTCACAGTTACTTAGTTTCACCTGAAGCTTCTTCAAGTTACTTTTAGTTGCAGTTTTACTTCTTGGGAGAGTATTAGATCTGATGAACACACAAAGGGATTCCGGTTTTAAATTATGGTGCTGAAAAAGCAGAAAACATCCACAGGCTACAGTGAATTTAGTACTAGAATAGAGAGTGATCTTTGGCTTCTATACCACGATTTTCCCCATTAACATTCATCTTGTAAGTTAGTTACTTGTAACTACAGTAGCAGATACTACATATGAAACTTGATTAACAAGTAGGGTTTACATTACAAATGTTCATAGTTCAGGAAACTAATGTTATTCCACACAAAACCCTATCATGGGCTTTTGACTATCCTTTAAACATGCAAAAAGCAAAAGCTATTTCTGTTTTAGCAATAGTATTTTCCTGGCTTCTGTACCTCCTTAAAACATGATGTTATACATGATAAACAACTACCTGTTCTGCAAAGAAATAAATGAAGAGTAGAATATTTCATTAGTATAAAGAGACAAACAAAGGGGAAAATGCCACTGAAAAGCTAACCCTAAAATAATGCAATATGCTTATATATTGTTTTGTGTAATACATAGTTCTTTCTAAATAGACTATATTTAGTCCAATATTCACCCAAAGTTAAATCCACAAAATGTAACTAAGATCAGGACTAGGAAGCAAAGACAAAAATTCTGATTAAGTTCCAAGTCAAATCCTAATTTCATTCTTTGGTCATGCATGAGAATTATTTACATGCAAGCAATCATACCTAAAGGCTTTATTAAAGAACAAAACCAAATTGGACACTATAGTAGACAGTGTCCAGGATATTTTGAATACACAGCTAATAATTAAATTACATGTAAAATTATGGTAGAGTGTATTAAATACAAAATACAGAAAGTGCATTGAAAGCTAAATAAAATCAAGACAAAGTCAATAAAACCTATGCCAACATCTGAATTATGTAGCAAGTATTAAACAATGTCCAGCACGTTGCAGAATATGTACTGATAACAAGGCATTCCTAGTAAATACAAACAAAAATATTTCTCACAATGACAAAATTGGAAGAGAACAGACTAAAGCTGGCATGACATTGCTTTTAGCCTTATTTTATTGATATTTACCAATTAAGAAACTGTATCTTATCCAAAAAGGCATACAAATATAGCTATGGAAAAGAGCAGATATACTAAATAGCCTGTCCTTTCTTTTTTTCAGTTTGCTATACCTAATCACCTCTTCTAAATTATTATTACTTCCACCTAAAGCGCAGTTAAATGAGAATCTTAAATAATTTATCAGTTATTATTAAAAGCAATACACTAAAGCTCCCAAGAATTATGTAATATTAGGAGATGTTAAAATTATATTTCTTGCATAGAGATTTAAGAGAGCTTTAAGAGTTGCATCCTTTGCCAAAAATATTAGCATTTAAGTTAAACTCTCACTAGTGCGCTTAGTTCACAAGAAGGTCTTTAAGTGCACATAGTGCTAGAAGGAAAACACAAGTCTGGACTCATGAAACTGCATGAATTTCATTGCTGTCATTTTCTTACTCATTTGTTCCCTTTACCTTAAAGCTAAATAGACATCACCTCCATGTCCCCTTATTCTTTTCTCTTCATTCACATGCTCCTCTAATCCTTCAGTCTGCCTAACAATCTCAACTTGGAACTTCCCTGTTTTCATTGCTGTACTTTTTATTTTGCTGCCTAAACTGTTTTGAGTGCCCTTCAGCATTCACACTGGGGGCCAGGTACTACGTAACCATTCACAAACCCCTTCTGGGGATTCACCAGTGTGATAGAAGAAATAAAAACCTCAGAAATAATAAACTACTAGCAAAATCAGATCTCTGAAGTTTCACAGGGACTCCTTGTCTGTATTTTAGTATAGACTGCAGATCACTTAGGGCAAGAACCAAGTTATTTATGACATAATTAAACAAACAACAGCATTATACTAATTCATTCTTCAAAGAGATATCCTGAGATAATGGTACATATCAATCATCTAGTCTACAAACAATATGCTATCGATCAAAACCAGGTAATTGTCAGTTGAGGTAACTCCAGTACCACACCCTCAGTGCTGGTTGCTCAGTCATCTGGTGTACTCACATCAGTATTTTCCACTATCAGCACAGTCAGGGCAATTTAAGTATCTAATTTACAGATGTTTAAGGAAATCTTATTGAGATTTTCTTTAAACACTTCTAGCAACTGTTTTCACCCACTACAGGGTGCAGCAAGCACAGACTTAGTAGTTAGCAGCCCAGTTTGCATGGTGGCAGAAGCAAAGCAGTCCCTAAGAGTCTGCTTCAGACAGCACAGGATTGTGACTCTACCATGCAGGGGGCAGGGGCACTACAAGGCTCCATCCCCAGCACCCACTGGAGCAGATCCCCTGGGATGCCTCCGTCTCAGCTGAGGCAGAGCTCCAGAGGGAGCGTGCTGCCATGCAGGACTTGGTCTGCAGGATGACACTGGCATCACAGTGGGAAAGACACTCTGGTTGGGGCACTGAGACACCAGCAAAGGGAGACGCAAGAGAAGGTGAACAGACTGGGAAGTTTTGGTCACCGCAATGTAAGAAAGACATTAAGCTATTAGAGAGCCTCCAAAGGAGGGCAATGAAGATGGGGAAGGGCCTTGAGGGGAAGTTGTATGAGGAGCGGCTGAATACATGACAGACTTTGGTAACTTGGATAAATTTCAGTAAAGAGTCACCAGGATTGTCAGAGGCTGGAGAACCTGCTCTGGGGAAAGGATGCAGAGGACATGAGCTTGTTCAGATTGAAGAGGAATCTATGAGCAGCCCTCCAGTACCTATGCAGAGGTGACCAAGACAATGGAGGCAGGTTCTTTACAGTGGCATGCAACAGGAGAACAAGAGATCATAGGCATGAACTGAACCAAGAAGTTCTGACTAGGTATAAGGATAAAATTCTCCACTATCAGGATGATTTTGCACTAGAATAGGTCAACCAAAGACGGTGTGAAATATTTGTTCTTACAGGTTTTCAAGATGTAGCTGGATAAATCCCTCAGCAGACCAGGCTGAATTCCCAGTGGGCCCTGCTTTGAACAGGAGGATGAACAAGAAACCTCACAAGGTCCCTTTCAACTCGACTGAATCTATCTATAATTAGTATTTTGCTTTGGACCAGTTGTTAGGTTTTGAAATGGATCAGATTGTCCACACTTGGGATACCTCAGCTTTCACTGCAGAGTTCTCCCAGAGTACACAAAATAAATTCCTACTGGGGTAAATTAAACCAAAAGGTGTGCATTAGCCACTAATGAGCTGTAGTCCACTGGACCACGACACAGAGTCCTCCTAAGTACTTCCCTTTCTACAAAACATATAATGTAGTTGTGAGGTACTCAGTATCATTTTGCTTTATAGATGCACCTCTTTTGTGTTACACTACTTGCTAATGTAGATGTTGCCACCTGAATAGTTGTGCTTTTTCATTTCAGGAGATGGAAAAGAACACTAGCATAAATCTGAACTTTTTGGCTTTTTGATGCTGCCAAACTTTGTCCAAGGATAGAAATGCATATTACCTGCCTGCAAAACTGAGCATCACCAGAGTTATGGAGAGGTCTCATTGCCACTCTCAGTAGTTCCTGCATATTTATGGCAAGATAAACAAAGAAAGCAGCGTTTGCCCAACTCAGGTCCTCCTGCACTGGAGGATTCCAAACAGAAGAGGAAAGCAATAAAGAAATGGGAAGTGCAAGTCCACATCAAAGAACTCAGGTATCAGTTCATTCATTCCTCAAATCTTTTGCTGTATATGGCAGTTGGATAAACAGGAGTTATTAGAAAAAAAACAGACTGTGAACTTTAAAAGTGTTGCCCCACCAGAGCTAACATTCAATTGAGATGCCAGTATAACAAGGTGTTTTGTAACTCTCTAAACAAAGACCCACAGAGCATTTTCAAAAACTTCTGTAACAGAAAAATGCCTGTCAAGAAAGCCACTTCTGTACACACAGGAATGATTTAACCCTATTAACAGAGGGTCATTGTTTCCTTTCCAGTTCATTTCCTAGCTAAGCAGACCAGTGACCTCCTGCACATCTCAGTGCTTTCATTCTACAAACAGCTGGGCACCAAGGCTCATTGTGTTTCTGGAACTTACTAAGGAGGAAAGGTGACAAGAGCCTGGCCACCAGCATTTCCTGAACATGGAGCTTCCGAAGTTATCAGGAGTAAATGATGTGCAGACTGTGCAAAGCACAGGAGATCACCCTTCTCCTTATCAAATCACATGCTTCCTAGAAGCATCTGGACACATCATACCCTTGAAAAATGTCACTTTGACAACCATAGCTCTTTCCCTTTTGAAAGTTTACAAGATGACAAGATTTCTGAGCCCATATCAAAAGCATTTGCAAACCAAAGCAAACCAAAGAACAAAACCAGCAACATATTTAAAATGTCTAGCACATATGGAAAAATAAAAGCACAGTCCTCAGAAAGTTTTAATCTGGATTAATGTTTTATGGATTGGATCATACTCTATCTGCTCCTACTTCAGACAAAAAAACCTAGCTGGTCAGTTGATCATCATAACTATTGCAAGGCCACTATCCTTTACAAAACTTGCAGGCAAACAACTTACCAATGGCCTTCGTGTAATGTCTGGCCCCCAGTAACAGCTCTGGAGCTCTGTACCAGAACGTCACCACAACTGGATCCAAGTCTGCCAATGGCTTCAAAGGCGAGTTAAACAATCTTGCAAAACCCATATCGGCTGGGGAACGGGAAGAAACATAAAAAAGGATCTTTATTAAAATTTTAATACAAATAGATCAAAATTTAACAGTATTGCCAGAAACAATTACAACAAAAACTCAAAAACATTAAAAATTACAAATCAAAGTTTCTAACAAAGCCCAATTACTCATAATAATACTGGGTCAAATCTAAGACTAAAGGCCAAATCTAAGACTAAATTCCATTTACTTCATTCATAAGATTATGAAGGATAAGATTTGACTTTAGTGTTTTCAAAATGGGATTGTAAAACTTTAGATAACAGAGATACTCGTTTATTTTTTAAAAAACTCCAAGAGAAACCTGGTTAACTAAAGTCAACAGTATTAGGTCTCTAATGTACATTTTCTCTTATTTTCATACACATTTACAAAACCGTGAGTCCTTGTGACTGCTATATATTTACCAAAGTGCAAACCCAAAATTACTATAGTGTAGATTGTTTTGAACTATTTTTAAAGGCATGCCTCCTACCTGACTTAGAAGAATGAACTCCAGAATCACTCAGTGAACACTTTTACAGAGGTGCATTTTAAAAGTAACCACTGATTTTATATAACTCAAAAATTCTCTCTAGATGGAATCTTGTAAGTAATAGTAGTAAGTGCTCAATGGGAAAGTACAAAAGTGGGTGTATACTCAAACCTCCATATTTTAAACCCAGTTCAAAGCTGAAACTTATATTTTACACCATTTCACCTAAATCTTTCTGTTTCCAAAGTTATGAAATACCAAGTATAATATTCTTGCTGGTACCCATACTAATACAAGCATATAAATCAAAAATCATTCACTGAACATTTTCAAACACAACGGAAGTTGATGAATAGAGGTTCCAATATATTACTTCTTCCTCGAGTATTGCCACATGCTTTATTTTAAAAAAAGTTTATATCCACATGACTAAAGCCTATGATCTGAGAAGGTAATTAGACTTTGGACAAAGATCATCACAGTTACGTGTGTTTCCCACCTTGACGCTGAATAGTCTTTCCAGAGCAAACCTTTGGATCTCTACAAATATGTGCATTGATGTTATTTATATAAAATAATTAAAACCAAATACAGTTTATAAGTAGCAATGTTATGCTAACTAATCTTCGCAGAAGTCAAGACAACTCTGGCTATAGCCATTGCTCTCTGTGCTTATTCCTTTCTTGTTTCTTACAGATGCTTTTATCTCATCAAATATTCTTGGTAAACTTCAGAAAAATCTAACAATATGTTTGGAATTTCTTAAGTCTGTAAACTCAGTGAACAAGATTTAAAAATTGAACTAGAAGTTGTATGTATGTACACAAAAAATAATGAAGATCTATTTCTGTCTGACACTGAAGATGCAATTTTTTAAAGTAATCCCTTAGCTATGCAATGACATTTTCTAAAAATGTTTACCTATTTTGACTCTTCCTCTCTCAGGACCTTCACCCATTACCAGAATGTTTGCTGGTTTCTGGAAAACAAAGCAGAATTTTCAGTTGATCAGCCTTTGATGATTATCGTCAAGAATAACAAAAACATGCACATTTATTTTATAATGAAAACATTTCTAGAAATATCCTTAGAAGTCTAAAGTCACCATACCTTTTTGTTTTGCTGACATCTGTTTTTTAACCCTAGTTATCGATTCCACCATTAGAAAAACAAGAAAGTACTTTGACATTTCACAGTAGGAAATGCAATCTTCACCTACATTTCCATTCCCATTGGTACTAGAATGATTACGTTCAATGCAAAAACTTCCTTCTACAGGGATATTGGCTGACTTTCATGCTACACATCAATAATCTGGCAAGAACACTTTTGCTAGTATAACTTATTAAAAGTGATGTCAAATCTTGGCATGCAAATGCATCGATGAGAGTCACTTTTGTTATCATATGTAACTCCATTTTTAGTGCTGTGCTTGTTTTTAGTTTATGAATGATAAAAATCACATCGGCAAAAGCACTCTTTCCATGAAGTTGATTTCGCACTATGAAAATTCACTTAAAGCAGGAGTCTACACAGACAGCTACATTCAAAAGCTTTTGACAGTGTAGACAGCAGCTGTGTAAGTAGAACAAAAGCTTTATAGACTTTTTTTTCAATCTGTAGTTGTTTGCAACCAGCTGCTTGTGAACACCACAAAATCTGCACATGACATCACAGCAATTGTTCTGCAATTAGGATCTAAGTTCCCTCACACATCAATAGTCATTCCTTGGAAGCTTTTCCCCTATTGTGTTAACAGCTGTAAAGAAGTAAACAAGCTTGAAAACATTAAGTGATTTGAATGAAGAGAGATGCATAACAAAGTTTCAAAGCAGAATTTTTGGAAGGTTAATCCAAACAGTAATTATATTTTAAATCCCTAGTGCCTGGAAGGTCTGCTCAAGCAGGATTTGTCCAAGAATCTGAAAGAGATGTCCAGAAAGCCAACACCAGAATCTCACTTGAATTCTCAGTTCCTTGCCACTATTTACCTGAAATGAGACACTCAAACTAGGGTTACTAATTTGGCTCAAAATTACAAATATTTAGCTTTTTTTTTTGAAACCAAACGAGAAAAAACACACTCTACTTCACCTATTCTTTCTCCTTCCACAGGGAAGCTGTTCTTCCTTCCTTCTCCATATCCAGTACTAGACATTGCTTGTTGCCTGGCTCCAGCCACGGCCTCTCATACCAGATGCCTTTATTCTCCTTTATTCCTCCTTTTAAAATCTGTAATTGCCAACGCCATCCCTGATTTTTCATTCCCCAGCAAGAGGCAATATGTACCTCCTTCTTGAGGAACACAAGAGATATTTCAACTGATCTTGAGCAAACACCAGCAAATCTAGGGAAGATAAAGATGATACTGGCTCTAAGCTAATATTTAATGATAATAATAATGCTGCTAATAAAATCAACACCCCAAGGCAGCTGTCAAACTCTGGCACATTTATGTATTAGCCTGAATTGAATATTCCAGGGAACAGAACAATCCCACTCTGCATACTCAATAATCAGGTAGCAAGGGAAGCATGCGAGTTCACACTGTATTTTACCTCTGTTAGAAATCCCGTTACTACAACTGTCCTAGCCAAGAGAGCAAAATTCCAGTTTCCTTGCTGGAATACATCTGAAATTTTTGCCCAGAGGGTTGAGTATGATGAGTTTGCCAGACTGATGGTCTGAGGCCAATGGTATGAGGTTCAACAAGGCTGAGTGTCGGGTCCTGTCCTGCCCTTGGGTCACAATAATCCCACACAGCACTACAGGCTGTGTAAAGAGTGGCAGGAAAGCTGCAGCTGCAGCCTTTAAAACAGGCTGCCCAGGGAACTGGTGGAATCGCCATCCCTGGAAACATTCAAAAAACATGTGGATTTGGCACTTGAGGACATGGCTTAGTGCAAGGTTAATGGCTGGACTTGATCTTAATAGTTTTCTCAACCTTAATGATACTATGAATCAAAAACACTTCAATAGACCTTTATATTCAGGACTGCATTTTAAGCACTATAAAAATGCACTTATTTGTCAAGTGAAGAAAGCTGATAAAAATGTAGCTAATGTGCTGATTTATGGGTCGGGTTTTTTCTAATCAAACAACTAGGTTGCAGGAAATAAAGATTCTAAACACCGGGAGATGTACTAAAATGAAAACCAAAATCTAAGCAGAAACAACAGGATTCTGAAAACACCTCACAAGAGTTATATGTTATCTCTGACAACACAAGATTCTCCAGGCAGCAATTTCTTTGAAGGAAGAAAAAACCAAAAACCAACAATGATTTTACCTGCTGACATAATCCACAGTATTCACAGAATAGTTCAAGTTGGAAAGGACCTCCAGAGATGATCAAGTCCAAACCCCCTGCTCAAAGCAGGGTCAACTAGAGCAGACTGCTCAGGCCTGAGCCCAGCTGGGTTTTAAACTTCTGAAGGGATGGTGACTCCACAACCTCTCCCCAAAACTTCCAGTGTTTGACCACCCTCACGGTAAACAAGGTTTATTCATACATTACATGGCCACCTGTCATGCCACTGGTTAGCACTGCGAAGAGTCTGGCTCAGTTGTCCTTATTCACGCTTATGGGGTATGTACACACATTGATAAGAACACACACAAACCTTCCCTTCTTGAGGCTGAACAGTCCCAGCTCCCTCAGAAGGAATCCCCAAAACCCTAAATAACTTAGTGGCTCCATGCATACAGGAGATACACTAGGTTAGATCTAATCTATGGAAGCAAGGGACATGTCCATTTGTTCATTTTTTAAGCCAGAATGTTCAGTTTAAAATTTGTATCTGTACTAATACATGATCCACCCAAGACCAGAAGCCTGCCTAGCAGCCAGCAGAGAACTGATTTATAAACTTACCATATGTCACATTCATTAGCTCTTGTGAACCTCTGTCTGAGAGAGACAGGGGAAACAGAAGGAATAAACAAGGAAGCAATTGAAAGCTTATTTCCAAAAGAACAAGCACTTCTCTTGAGGCACCACCAGCAATATGGAGATGACAGGCATTTCATGGATGTCAACCTGATGCCCGCAGGACCCCAGTGATCTGCAGACTGCTGTCTCAGTAGTAGCTGAGTTCCCCTTGCTAATCAGAGCTGTTCCAATGAGGAACGCATTTTCAATGTATGCACGCTGACCCAGCTGAAGAGAAACAGTAACCTGATAAGGTCCATCATTCTGAGATGCGATTATGATACCCAGCTCCTGTGCCCATGAATTTTTGTTTAATAAAAATATACAGCTTCAGAAGAGCTTACAACATAGGTCACGTTTTGTGGTTGTTTTATAGAATAGTGGTTTGAACACTGTAAACTCCTCACCTCCCCAGAGTCTTGACAATGAGCACACCATGCTGAGAGTAACACAACCCTCACAGAGCAGCAGTGCTTGGCTAAGCAAGTGGCACCAAGGCAGAGCAGCAGAACTCCAGGTGCTCAGGTATGAAGGAAAGACTTTAGTTTACTTCAGAGAGATTCACTTGGCATCAGAGATTCTCAGGAAAGGATATAATTAATGTTCCATCAAGAGGTAAGAGAAAGGACTGATTAAGTGGAATGCAAAAAACTTCTTCTTGAAGAAGGTAGAATGGGTTAGTCTAATCTCTGGATATGTGGCATTTTATATATCAAAACATTTTACTCCAAGATAATCACTTAATAGTCTACTAGAAAACTACAGTGTAGTTACTGGACAGCTGAAAAAAATCAGATTAAAAAGCCCCATACCTTATGTACGTTCAGGCTATATACAAGCCATAAGCACCAGTCGAGTTCCTGAAACAAATCCTACTGCCATACACATGAGGAAGAAAACAGGTTTTTGTGTGGAAGAAAATATGAAGAATCAAGCAGCAGCTCAGACACAAAAAAACCTGGCAAGAGAAATCATGTCTCTATCCAAGAGGATAGAATTTTTAATAAAGAGAAAATCATTAACTAACTCCTTAGAGTAAAGGGGGAGGTAACTCTATACTTTCAATCAGTTACATCCCAATTAATACTCTATTTTTTTCATACTCTCCCCTTGCGAGAACACAAACACCAGCTGGGAAGAAAAGTGATGTTGCTCCATCTCCATCTATCTAGTTGCTATAGGAACAACAGAAACAGTAAGAGTTAGGAGTCTCACACTTAATGTAAGCTATAAAAATGAACAGACAAATCCCTGCTGAGAAATACAGTTGAGGTTTGACTAAAACACATTCAAAAAAAGAGCAAGGTCAACAGCAACAAACAACTGGAGCAAAAACCTGAAATATCTGCAAAAAGGGATGAATATGATCATGATTTAATAGGTTCTTTACAAGGAATAAGCATGGACAATAGTATTTACTTTTCTACATCAGTTGGAGAGGGAATAAAGCAATTAAAATCTTAAAAAAATATCTTGGTGGGAGAGACAAAAATATTGAGCTAACAAGTGTGTTTTCACGAATAATAGAAGAGTCACAAGCAGGACTCATACGGACACCCATGTTATCTGAATCAAAATGCTTCCTATTTTAATATTTAAACAGTAAATTAGAAGAAAGGTTGGAAGAAAAGAAACCATCTATGGTCTTACAAGAGCGTAACAGGTCAAAACAGGAATAACAGCCTAACAATAGATTGCAATACTTCAGTTTTAATGGTTTTTGTTATCTCCTCAAGTACAGCAGTGACAATTCTTAGGAGATTTGGTGCAGAATTACAGTCCTGTGAGAAAATGTCCATAGGGATACACAATTTTCCATACACCATTCTTTATTGTTTATATCCAAACAAATGTGTTTCCCTTTTGGAATGTATCACTGGACAAAGAATAATCTGAAATTGGGAGGCTTCTATTGTAAAAGAGGTTGCAAGTCTTCCAGATAAAAGCGTTTGTCACAATTACAGAAACTGCCTTGTGATGAAGTCTTTTCAAGTCTCAATTATTTAAAAAAGTAATTGTAAACAGCGCAGTGTTGATACATAGATGTACTTTCATTTCATAAGCCAAAACAAGAGCAATGGTACTTCTGTCTCAGCTGTAAGGACACTGCTCTCCAAATGACAAAGGTCCTGAGTGAGATTACAGTGTTCTGCTCCACGGGCACTACTCAAAGGATTGCTGAGCCTTTCAGTTCAGTTCAAAATTAAGAGAGCGATGCAGACTGCTCACGGAAATTTGCAAGCAAAGCTTTTGTTCTCCTCATCTATAAGGAAATGTAGGCACTTTCCTGCCTTAAATCAACACTGCTCAAATGCAGACACTATGCTCAGGTCAATATGGTATTCAGGCCGTTGCTAACAACTCATACAATTAATGCGGGATCTAAAAAAAGAAAAGGTTCTTAAGATTTTATTATGCACCGCAAACCTCCAAATCATTATCACTTCCACTTGAAATACTTCCATATAATGAAATGCCATTTCAATTAATAAATTCCATATATTGTTATGGCGACTTCCTTCTCTTTTTTCTAGAAAAAGATTTGGCCAACGTTTTTCTGATGCTGAAGTACTAGATGAAAGTATACCACACAGAGCAAAATGTCTTCACATCTGCTTCTCTTCACAAGCCTTACACACCGTGAACTCATATTAGAGACTACTCTAATTACACAGAATTACTTTCAACTTGGTTTTTGATAGCTGTTATCCTTACTGTTACAAAATCCTCACCACATTTCATTATATTGTGGCTTAGATCACTAATCCATACAATTTTCTTTCACTGTTTCTCCACTCTGTTGAAATCATTGACTTTGTGAAGCAATATCATGAACAAATCCCATCAAGTTATTTATCATTTCATTTGAATCAATAATACTTCTACAGATATTATCAAATTGAGCAAGGCCAAATATAAAGCTGATTACTACAGCACAGGACCTAAAAAGGCAGTCAAATCACAAGGAATGGAAAGTGCTTTGAAATAGTATTAATTCAACTGAATTCAAAACTCATTTAAATCTGAAAAGGAGGAAAAAAATCAGAGATAAACAGATTAAGTAAATATATGACAACATGGGAAGTTGTTATGCAATAAAAAGAAAAGAAAATACAAACAAAATTTGTAATGGATTTGCATGGCAAGGTTTTGGTAGCAAGGGAGGGCTACAGGTGTGGCTTCTCTGAGAAGCTGCTAAAAGTTTCCACTTCATCTGACAGAGCCACTGTCGATCAGCTCCAAGACAGACCCACCACTGGTCAAGTTCATCAACAACAGTGGTTGTACCTCTGGGATAACAGATTTAGGAAGGGGGAAAAAGTTATTGCACAGATGTAATTTCAGTCAGAGAAGAGAGGAATGAGAACACGTGACAGAAAGTGCAGCAGATGCCAAGAATAAGGGGCTGAGGATGCTCCAGATATTGGAGCCAAAATTCCCCTGCAGCCTGTGGTGCAGACCATGGTGAGACAAGCTGTCGCCTGCAGTCCATGATGGTCCACGGGGGAGCAGAGATCCACTTGCAGCCTTTACAGGAGGCCTATGCTGGAGCAGGTCGATGCTTAGAGACAGCTGTGACCCTGTGGGAAGCCTGTGGTGGAGCAGGCTCCTGGCAGGGCTTGTGACCCCGTGGGGGACCTATGCTGGACCAGTCTGTTCCTGAAGCCCTGCACTCCATGGAAAAAAAAAATTGAAGAGGGACCCATGATGGAGCAGTTTGTGAAGAACTGTAACCTGTGGGAAGGACTCATCTGAGAAGTTCATGGAGGACTGCCTGGCTCCTGTAGGAGGGACCCCACGCTGGATCAGGGGAAGGACTTCTCTTCCCCGAGGAGGCAGAAGCAGAAACCACATATGATGAACTCACGATCAACCCCCATTACCTGTCTCCCTATGCTGCTGGCTGGGGGGGAATTGGTAGATAATCAGGAAAAAAGTTAAGCACACGAAGGAGGGAGAGGGTGTTTTTAGGATTTGTTTTACTTCTCATTACCCTTCTCTGATTTTGACTGGTAATAAATTCAACTAATTTCCCTAAGTCTGGTTTGCCTGTGACAGCAATTAGTGAGTGATCTCTCCCTGTCCTTGTCTCACTCCATGAGCCTTTCGTTGTATTTTCTCTCCCCTGTCCTGCTGAGGAGGCTTTGGTGGGCACCTGGCATCCAGCCCGGTCAAAGCACCATAAAACTGTACCCAAAATTTTGCAGCTAAGTGTCATCAGACATTTCCAAATATATTTGATTGTCATTAGAGGAATACTAGTGACAACAAAAATATTTAAAAATGCATGGTAACTTTTTATCTCCACTCTTGCTCCTTATAAGATAATTCTAAAATGAAATGCGTACAGAACTGATAAAGACATGGAAGCACGTGCCACTATCTGAGAAGGAGAAAACCCCTTTAGCATAATTCTGAGATATGGAAACTGGATATTCAGTCATAAACTTTGCTGTCAGATTATGTTACACACTCATGTATTTCATGGCAGCTATACTGATATGGTCAAAATAGTCACTAACTCCAGATATCAGAAATTCTAATAGCAACAACTGCAGAATTTACCTGAGACTCATGGTAAAACACATTACTAGCTTAGGAGTAGGAACAAACCACACAGAAGAAAGGGAAATATTTCTTTGGAATGCCTTAGGTAGAAATTTTAGTGAAACACTTTCCTTGCTTGTATTCATTATGTGTTGAGAGAGGAAACGTGCTGTTTTCGTGTGGAAGCTAGCTAGCAAAGAAATCTTTTCATGTTTATATACTCCTATAAAACTTTTCTCTGCACAAAAAAGCAAAAGTAAAGGAAAGCTGAAACACTAAATCTATGGCCATAGCGCAACCATACATCTGCACATATTGGAAAATAAAAAAAGTCCCTGAAATAAACTAAAGGTCATCTAGCCTACAACAAAAGCAAAGATGTGACTATGCAGGCTTCATTACTGACTGATTTAAAACAGCCCATGGATCTGGAAACTCATCTGAAGGACCAGACAAAATCATACAATGCTTTGAGCTGGATGTGACCTCTGGAGGTCATCTGGTCATTTTGCTGCTCAAAACAAAGCCAACTTAGAAGAATGCTCAGTATAACCAAGGGAGCTGCAAGTCTCCAAGGTTGGAGGTTCCTCGGCCTTTCTGGGGGGACAATCCCTGGCACCGTCTGACTAAAAAAATTGTTTCCCCATCACCTAATCAAAACGTCTGTTAAAACATGCACTTGGTCCCCTTCTCCCTCCTCTGCATACCTCTTAAGAAGGCTTCATCTTTTCTACAAGCCCCATCAGGCAGTTCAAGTCCACTCAAACCACCACATGCCGCTGAGTGCAGCAGCAGCAGCAAAGCTGACACACACAGAGCCATCTCCATCACCTTGTTATAACCCTATTGCACCTTCGGCTGAACAGCTACATAGCTACATGTTTAACCCTGGAAACACGTATTTGAGGTGACAGCATCAGCCTAGAAGTCTGGTATCTAAAACACACACTACAAAACCATTTTACCAAAGGGAAAGATAGACCTTTCCACTCCCACCTTAATTTTAACCATTTCCCCCTCAAACACATACAGACATATATTCTATTCAAGCTGTTATGCCTTCAGTTACTCTCATACATACCACCCTTATGATAATGAAATCAGTGGTCAGGTACAGTATTAATGCCTCTGTTTTTACCTCATTTTTCATAGGTTGAATGTTCTCTTGAGAGGTAAGCATAAGCAGAGTATAAGCATATACTTCAATTGACATTAATTCTTTAAATTTGCTACCTTCAGTTCAATCTAGGCACTCCCCAGAAATGGTCAAAACATCCATGTTCCTTAAAAGAATGCTCTGCTTCAAAATCCATTTGAAACAATGGTTTTTTAGGCAATTGCTAGGAAAAGATATTTAATTTATAAACTCAAGGTATTTGATCATTGTTGTAACAGGAAAAGACTATTCACCGACTCTATTCCCTGGTTAACCTATGGATAATATAGTTGCAGCTATGTCATTGGAAAATTGACTATAAACACAAGGGAAATATGAAATAACAGTAATCACAAGAGGAGAATGTAATTCTAGGCTACATAAAGTTCAAAAATGAAACAGTCTTCCTTTCACACACCCTTTCAGGTTTCTTATGGCTGACAGAATACTAAATTACTGGAAGACAAAAACAAAGATTCCAGACAACTCTGAATGTTGGGCACTGCCTCTATTAAAACAATCTTCTTCAATGTACTAGTGTACCAGCGGTTTCACCCCAATCAATGGCAATGCAATTCAAGTGAAAAAGAAAAGAATGAAAAAACCTCACATTAGGAAAATGCCAAAACATTTGACACAAATTAAATTTTATGTTGCTATGCAACATTATCCAAAGCATTCTGCTGGTGTTAGCGCTGCAATTGCATACTTGAACTTAAAATGTTACATGCAACCTTGAGAAGGACAAAGAAGGGGGAAGTCAAAAACAAAGGGAAAAATATTATCATAAATTACCAATGAAAAATAAAGTGTCATAAAGCAAATGTTCAAATAATATGCTGAATTGCCATTGTCCCTGGGATTTTCAACACATTACAGCACATACTCCAGCAAAATTCCAATGAAGCTACTCAGCAACCATCTAGTGCCTTGTCTTTAGACCCTGCCTGGGCCATTTGGGAGCACCAAGCACAGCACCAGACTTGACAGATTGGTCAACTTCTGCTATCTCGTTTCTGAAAGAGACGTGTGCAGGCTCACCATGCATGGGAACAGAAGACAGACTCATCTCAGAAATAATCTGACATAATGTTCTATTTTTTCATGTATTACAAACAGAAAATAGAGGGATAAATTTCTGTGGTGGGTTCTATAAAAGCAGTCAAACTTCCTTTGTTGGGTCTTCAAGAGACACCCCGAATACCCCAAGACACTGCAGTAAAGCCAAGTCTTTGCATCTCTGCTATCAAGTTCTTATTATATATTCTTCACACATAGTCTTTACTCAGAATAACAACCCAAAGGCAAATAAACTGAGAAGATAATTGCACATGTCAAACATTACAAACACTGCTGTTTTCTTCACCTTTTTAAAGGCAAAAGCTGAGAGACAGTGAGTCTGATATAATGCATAAAGAAAGCCTATGACTGTATTAAGCTTAGGACTAGACTTTAAGAGGCAGGGAAAATGAAATTATGCAATTCTCACCTGTTCCTTGCATTACTTTGTTTCTGTTACAGCAGCATGAAAATTACATACCATAACTGGTAATTCTCTCAGTTGCAGCACTAAATTCCACCACTGCCAAATCCTGGGATTTGTTTTATGCAACTCCTATTGGTTTAGTAACGAGGATGAAGCCTCTACCTAATCAAACAACAAATGGCTGAAAGTGAGACTGCTGACACTCTCATAAAATATTTTTCTAATTGCCTTTCACAAAGTATCTTTGGCAGTAAAATTCCAATACCTCCATTCCCCTGAGAGTCTGATAGAATCAAATAATTAACAAATCTTTTCTGACTGCAATAAATAATACAGTACCAAATGAATAGATAAAAATGTAACCCATTGTCATTACAAAACAGATTCTGCTTGGATAACTTAGATTGACTGAATTAGGTTGAAATATTAAAAGCCCTTCAATGACAATTTCAAAGGAGGAAAAGAATAGGGGAGCACAATTACCTGAAGTGGCTGCTTCCACACTGAGTGGGTCTTAACTAGTCCCTTTTTTGTCTGCATATGGACATGGGAATGCAGCTGAAGGGACTCAGAACAATGGAATACATTTCTTTTCTTATTACTTTTGAGGATAAACTTTTGACAAGATGTAAAAAAGCAAACACATTAAATTTTACAGGTTTACATCTCACTATATTTTATATACTTTAGTTAGCTCTGTCAGTTTATTACATACATAATTTTGTAGTATCGAGCTATATTTTTTTTTACCCACTTTTCACATATGCTGTTTTTCTATGCTCATAATCTCAAGGAAAAGAAGGTGAGACCCCATCCCTTCTCTCCTCCTTCCTTCATTCTGAGCCTGAAGACTAAAACTGACCCTTACCTACATGAACAATTTAAATGCCTGTTATACTAGGGCATTAACTTCTCCTTTGTGCGATTTACAGTGTAACTCCAATCCTTCGATATAGTCTTTTTTAGAGCATCTTCTTACAGAAAGTTCTCAGGTTCCACTATTTGCAGAGCTAAGTTATGTGTCCCTTTTTCATCATGGTTTGTCCTGAAGATCAGTTTTCAGGTTTCACAAAGAAATTCTATCACCCTAATGCAACCTTTAATGTCTATGGCAACACTAACTGGGATTTAACAGTCCTCTGGCCCATAAGGTCTCAAACTCACCATCCAGTTCCCACGTGCTAGACAACTTAGGACTATATCACTTGAAGCAGTACAACCCCACGTGGCTTGCAGTGGGGAATAAAGCAACTATGGACTGCAAAACAAGCAGATGGACAAAGCACCACTGCTCAGCTGACACACACACTATAAAAGTTAAGCAGAATGTACCTTTTTAAAAGCTATCCTAACAGAAACTCTATTCTAGCTTCTCACCATCACCTTGTTCTCCCCAGGGCTCAGATTAAACGTCTTCATCTCTCAGTCAGTTCTCTGGCTTCTGGGAGACCCTTACACATTAAGACACTGATTTTTAAGAAACCAAGGCACCAATGGCCAAGTTCTTCAGCAAAGTTGTATTTCAGACTCTCTCCTGTAATGTTAATTTGGAGAAACCTTGTGCTCCTAGTTTCCTCTTGAAAGTTGTCTGGAGGTGTCTCCACCTCAACAAGCAGCTATGAAGCTTTCCAAGTAGCCAGTAAATGCAGTCTGCCTAGAGCATGCTACAACCCTGGTTACAAATACTCCATTTCATTTCCACTGTTATTCAGAAGAGCAATGGTTTCACAACATTAACGTGAGTTTACAGGAGAGCAGAATCCCCACACCATCTCAAGAGCTGTCCTGTATCACGCAGCTCACATCTCCACAACCATACCCTTAAAGCACAGCCCCTGGAGAGCTAAAGTGCTTGGCCCCCTGCACCAACAGCCTGTGCTTGTTCTCAGGGTGCTCTGTCATGGCTGGGACTGCAACAATTCCTTTAGATTAAAAGGCACTGAGAAGTTTTTATGAGGCAGCGAACCTCACAGGAGACACAGCAAAACACTTTTGGAAATACTGCTATGGCAGTATTCAGTATTACAAAGTTAGTCAAGTATTGACACAATATAAGGTATGAAGATACTCTTAAGCCTTTTTAGGCTTTTTCATCTAAAAAAAAAAGTTAGAAATAGGTATCAAAGGCTATGTTTACAGACAGATTAATAAATGACAATACTTCTACTTGCTTAATGAAGCCTGAGATTTATTCATTACCTGTCATTACTCCCACACAGAAATGAGATTAAGAGATATTTAAGTAGCACAACTGCATGTGTTTACATTCATGATGACTTGATAATGTTTCTCAGTACACAGTATTTTTAACGTATGCATGCTTTAAAATTTAGAAGAATACTGCATTCCTTTTCCACTCATTTTATCAGTAAGTGCTACGCAAAGGAGCTTAATGTTCAGCTGGCATTCAAATTTTTATGGTATTGCTTCTGTAGGATAAGCTCCAATCTTTACTGCTTTATTAGTCTAGTCTAACAATAAAGGTCTGTATGGTCTAGATCTGCCTGAAGAATGAAGACCTAACACTTAAATCAACACTTATTCAGACGTATCAGCATCTCAAAACAATTTGAAACTCTCTCATCACAACAATTATTCACATAAATTAAAGGTCACATGTGCTTAAGTAGATTTTCCACCAATTTAAAACAATTTTCTAACAGGCCAGGCAGGAACAAGCATAAACCATTTCAATACAGAATGTACTTTCCATAATTACCATAAACAACTGAAAGGCATAGATCTGGAATACTGTTATTCCAAACATGAGTGAACACTGTCTACACAACAACCCAATTCAAGTACTTTATTGTTTATTTATGCAACTTTTCTTGTACACAAAGGGGACAATGGGTAAAGGCTCAACAAAAGGCTCCTGCCTTGGGAAGCTCAAGTTTGAGAAGGGCCAGAATAGCAACAAGGCACAGGAGAGGACACAGAGCACACTGTGCAAGGGAAAACCAGCAACTGCACCAACGGGGCTCAGGGTTCGGTGTCAAGGAGGGAGGCAACCTAGAGAACAGTAACCAGAAAGGTTCTTTCAAGCAAAGTTCGACCCATAAAACACTGGAGCTGGGAAGAGCAAGTGACAGAGAGCAAGGAAAGCTCCTCCAGCCACAGGCATAGCTGGTGGAGGCTGTGAAAGGTATATACAAGCAACAGGGGGAAAAATGGCTCAGAATAGAGATTGAAAACTTAAACACGATTGAAGAAAAGGAAACCTATTTGAAGTTAAGATTTAATATGCCAAATAAAAAACTATGGAGACCATAAGACTCTAGACTCTTTTAAGACTTTCAAGCACTTATCCCAGTTACTTAGCTGCTGTATCCATAGTCCAAGATAGCCAAGTTTTCTTGCCTGGGAAAAATATTTTCCTGTATCATATACCACATTATTTACACAGCTTGACAAATATTCAGGTTTTAAAAAAAATTACTGAAAATCAGTTTCCTTTTAAAGGTTGGCATTTGAAATTTGCATTTCAGTATGAGCAGTCACAGTCTAAGACAAATTGGAAGCAAAGGCTATAAGTAGTTATGTACCCTGCCATCTTGTGCATGAGTATTTTTTCCTACCCGTAACTGCTTCTGTCGTTTCCAGGTTCTCACTCCAAAAAACATAACTTGCTTATCCAGAAGCGTCTCTACTTCTGCAGAATACTTGCAGCCATTTGTTTCAAAACCGCCCCTCCACATTTTAAAAATAAAGATTCTGCAGATACCAAGACAAAATATGCTGGACCCAAGTACAGAAGGTTCCTAACTCCACACCACTATCATTTTAGAGCTGGTAACACTGCTCCATCCTTTCAATCTATGAATAATCTCTTACTAGCAATGAGACTGTGTTTCAGGGGGAAAAAAAATCACAAGAGTTTACGTAACCTATTCTTGAACCTAAAAACCCTGGCCACTCACTTCTGTGCTAGTGGGAAATGCCTGGACCCCTTATACACTTGCTTCAACTACCAAAAGCAGTAGGCTTCCTACTTCTCAACAGCATAAATGAGATCCCACTCAAAAATTGTTTATATACACATCAATTAAACAGCTATGTTACACTCAGTAATTTCTATGGCGCTTTCACACGCAGAGTAACACATTTGGAGTAGCCTTAGATATTCATGCAGCTAGGTGAACAAATTAGTTAGGTTAAATCAAAGTGTGAGCTCAATGAACGCACCTCTACCAAAATACCACGGGTAACTGCCATGGGCACACTCTTATCATGCGGTATCTTGCAGCAAGCACTAAGCAACTTGCTCCTTTTTATTAGGGCAGGAAGGTATCTCTTATTTACCACAGGATACTGCTGGTAAAAGTGTGCCCACAGGCAGATACAGCAGCTGAAAAGCTCTGAGTTCATATTCCCCATCTAGACACAATAACATCTCCATCAAGAAAATGTGCTTATACTCTGACCTGCAAGTCTCAGATGAAAAGGTTCCTCAGGTTAGAGACTACACTGATAACTGGTAAATGATAACTGAGCTGCAACAGATCAGTGGAGAAATCTGTCTTGAATAATAACAAGTTTATCAATCTGACCTGATTTCTTACTGTGTTTACAAAGTCAACGAAAGATTGATGAGATGATACTTTGTCAAATCCATGATTATCCCATTAAGGCTTCCATATTTATGGCAGCTTTCCAGGCCTCAAATTTAAAATAAGCCAAGTAACATAAAGAACAGTGTTTGTATTCAACATATTTGCTACAGCGACTTGAAGTGTTCGTGGAAATTACTACAGTTTATTAAAAGCTGTACAGCATTTAAAGCAAAATGCTAATCTTCTGTCTTAAAAAGGTCTTGATTTGTGAATGTAAACAGAAGAAAAAAAACATGTAAAAAGCAATGAAGGCAATTAGGCCAGAATAAGTTACTCAAGAAAGTAATGTCTTCACCTCCTTTCTACAGAAGTGTACAAGAACTTTTTTGGGGAAAATACATTAAATATTTATTTAGTGTAGGATACTTCTACAACATGGCATTTCAGACTCTTAAAGTTTGATCCTGTAGTATATTCCCAGAATCTTCATATTTATTTTACAACCTAATAAAAATGCATCAAAATACAATTATATTAAGAGATGCTTTCATGAAAAATACGTCAGGTATTAGTATTACTTGTCCTCATTAATGCAAACCAAAATGCAGTCCTTGGCAGGATATTAACAGATGGTGCTTAAATATTTCTGGTAGCCAGTTTAAAGACAAGGTGTGGGAGTCTGTTAACCACTTTTGAAGATTAGGCTCTTTCCAAATTACATGTGCAGCACAAAACAAAGAAATCATTAAGTCACCTTAGAAAAATTTAACCTAACACATTAACATTTACTTAAAACCTTCTTCACATCTCTGGAATTATTTGCAACACTTTTATAATAGTGCTATAGTAAGCACCAAGACCATTCTTACACATTGAATTGAAGTTGTTTTACTGTATCTAATACCATGTGGAAGAGCTAATTGAGTCGACTGGAAAGCCTACACACAGTTTTCAGCACCAACTATCTAAAGTTTTTTGAATCCATTGTCAATCAAGGCTGATTCTGGACTGAACACTGTGGTTGAAGATTTTCAGCCTTTATGAAAGTTTGTTAATTATGATTTGGGATCAGCTCGACACTTCCAAAAACCCTGCAGTCAGCAATATATACACTTTCAACAATATAAATAACACAGTATTTCTGGGAACTTTAAAATTTAAAAAAAAGCAACCAAAAGAAATTAAAGCATACTGACAAAAAGTTATTTGCTGTTACAAAACAAATGAAAACATCTGTCAAACCCCAACTGGACAAGCCCCCTTTTTTACTTCTGTAAAGGATTTTCCCCAAAATCTCCAAATACTTTAAAATAATTACATATACATTAAGGCAAGTCAGAACTATAGACTGTAGCAACTTAAACATTCATGACCACGATCACACAATTCATTCTTAAAGCTACTAATGGAAGTTAAAAGCTAAAAGGCATAGGGAAAGATGATTTGGTATGTATAATTGAGTGGGGAAACAAAGGAAAGGTGTTCTGGGAGACAAAAGCCTGAAGAAAGTTGGTCTCAATATCTTAGTTCTGAGGCAGAACCACCACAGCAGGGAGCATTACTGAATTCAGAATCTAGAGACCCTTAACTTTTAATGAGTCTGTGAAATTTTAATAGGAGTATGGTACTTTTAATGACAACTTAAACAAAGGAGGGTCATTCCACCTGCATTGTGCAAGCTTTCCCTACATGGGGGTCAAGGTATGAAACATGGCCCTCTACAGGCACCAGCCACAACGCTCAAATTGCAAAGGCCAAAGGGAAGAGCAATAATTAAGATTGTGAATATGCGATAGAGGAGTATTTCAGGAAAGTCAAAGCTGAGTCAAGGTTATATGAGTAATGTTAAAGAAGTGGCAAAAGGCAGATGAAGAGATATAGGAATGTGGGCAGAGGAGCAGGAAGCTGGAAGCAAATGAAAGATTCGTGTCAAGAACAAAAACAAGAGAAGAGCTGTGAAGAAGGCTCTACGTGCTGAAAACAAAATCTGAAGTAGTTCAGAACTAATTATAATATTTTTCCATTCAACAATTATGCCCTTTTAAAAAATTGAAAACAACCTGCACAGACATGCAATGCTGTAAGATACTGCCAACTCCTGAGAAACATTCTGTGATTCATGTCAAAAACACGAGCATGTCAAAGAGTGGCAGGTAAAAATGCCCTAATTTTTTAATTTCTTTAAATTAAACAACTCTAAACACATAGTATGCTTTCAAACTAAGACACAATTGTCTCGCTACAGCAAATTTGCCTCAACTTACTAGGAAAAATATCTAAGTTTTCAGTGCTACAGGTTTAGGATTTACCTCACTGTTGATGTTGCCAATAAGTCGTTGGACATTCTCACAAAAATTAAGTACTTGAAACACAAACTCCCTGCAGAAATTCATATTTTCTGCTTTCAAAGTGCATAAATAGGCTAGGCACTTGATTCCTGTTCTCAAAACCAGATTATGACTTCTGAAAAGTTTACTGTTTAAGAAAATGCTTTTGAGAAAACCCCTGGCTTTCAGAACTTACCATCAGAGCACTTTACACTTGCTATTACTCTGTCCCATTTTTTCTATATACTATGTTCATCAGCTGAAATTCTTCTCTGTAGTTGCAATATCAACTTTGAAAATAGTCACATTACCAACTTAAGACCACGATTAAAGTCTAGAGAAGCTTTATTAGAGGCAATAATAGCTTTAATACAGATTTTATGGCTGCAACATCCCTACGAATAAAAATCCCAAAATTATCAACTCATTTGACAACTTGAAACCTGAAGTCAATAAGATGAAGAGACACACACCCACACCCCAATTCTGCACAAAATTTTTTGTAAGACTGAAGTGTTTCTTGCATACTTAAGACTAAACTAGACATGTACTGTAGAAGGACGGAACCCAAAAGGCTGAATTGTTCTACAAGCTCAACACATGGGTACCAGTCAGAAAAAAAACCCCATACTGTCATTATTATATTGGCACTTTAATTACCTACATTTTAATGAAATAATTCTGAGAAACAAAGTAAAACACAGTAGCTGTCCAGTTTTAGTGACTGTACATCAGGCAATTTTATCTCTCTTTCATTAAGAAGCGAGATATCAAAGGGCTATGGATTTTCTGCAGGATAAAAACACGCAGGTGAGCAGTTACTACAGAGCAACTAATGCAGAGTAAATCCACACCCTACACTGCCTTGCTGTAACTTGTTCACAAAGCCATACCCTCTGCATCAGTTTAAGGTGTTCAACTAAATGAAATGAAAACTACCTAAATACTGAAAAAGGATTCCAAATCATATGCACTAAGGAAAACAGCCATACAGTTTAAAATGTTGCTTCCTCTAGCAGCGCATGCTATCTCTCAGCAGGAGATAATCATGCAGACAGGAGATAGTTGGAGTCAGTGGGTTCCTGTGCCATGGCCCTCCAGTCCACTTTGAGCACTTTGACAGGAATAAATATGCCTTTTTCAAGGGCAAAAGTAAGAACTGGGTCAGACAGCAGAGAAGCACACTTGCAGCACCGACTGCATGGTACCCACCATCACCTACGGTGCAGCAGAGGGCTGGGCAATCTGACACAGCACCGCCTCACACTGGCACACCTCAGCTGAACACAGACCACTTTCAGAATAGCCACACAGGTACTTTTCAGAGCATTCAGAATAGCCACAAAAAAAGTTTAACACAACTGAGTTAATTCATTTCAACACTTAATGCAAACTTTCTTGAGTGTTCTCACGTACACCACCTGGCAAGAGAGATTAGCATCTACTACTTTTCCAATGAAGCAAAAAGAAAAGTCATTAAGTGAGCAGAACTGTGAGGACCAACACTTGAGTGAAGTACAGGTTGTAAAGGAATAGGAATATATATCCCTATGGAGAAGGAAGCAATAAGAATCAAAACTCCCACATAGCAGGAAGAGAGGGGGGAAATCTTGAAATGAGATAAACAAATCAAGCTGCAATATACATACAAGTATATTTATGATATATAAAATTACTTTTTGGTCCCCTAGAAGGTTTATTGCTACCACAAGTCCTACCCACCCCACTACAAAAGGTGGTACCAAAAAAGAACAGCAGCTCCTCACCACAGAAAGGAGACATGCAGAGAAATAAGCTTTCAAGTAAAACCTGTGTCCTAGCAAAGAGCAGCAGCCCAGCAGTGACAGCATATGTATTTGCTGACAAAATTAATAAAAAGATACTGAAAAATTATTATATTATCCAGCTACAACCAGAATTTTAAGCACACATATTACCCAAAAACTAAATGGGTCTGCAATTCTCTATGGTTTAGCTATCAAGAGTTCAAATTAATATTTACTTGATAAACACTTTCAGGGCTGAGACTGGAATTCACGCCCTCAATGTCAAGAAACAAAACAAACTTGAACATCCCACTTTAAAAATTTCATTTCAGCTGAAACGGCAAATAGCTAAACATACTTGCAGTTCTACAGCCAGAAAAATATCCTTCATAGCATCAGAACTCAGTATCAGCTTATTAAAATGTAATCTACTGGAGTTTGCACTTATTTCATAATTCTAACATTCATCATCCACAAGTGTTACATCGAAAGTTAACTACATGAAAGGCAAATCAAAGTAAAAATGTACAAGTGTGTTTCATGTATTAAAGAAGAATGTAGAACAGAAGATACATTTGTGAAAAACTCTCTCTTTGGCAACAATTACAGTGTAAGACAAAATGGCTTGATTCCAAGGGGGGAATTTCAGGAATGCAAAATATTGTCTACAGAATTATTTTCTTTGACATAATTTGACACCAGCTACACAGAACATGATCATGCTAAATTTTGGGATTTGGGATTAATACTTAAACTAGCAGAACAAGCAGGCACGAACTCCTAATACTATCTGATTTTAATTTTTATGACCTTTCCTTCTTCTGGTTAGGTAGAACTCTTCAGTCAAAAAAACCCCCAGAACACCAGAATTTGTTGAATAGAAATAAACTAATAAAAACCCCAACCAAAACCAGTCACAACCTACGTTCAAAGATTATTATACCAGTAGGAACCAAAGCATCACAGATGGAGGGCTAGCTTGTGAGTGGGAGGGACCGGTTGCTTGAAAATGCAAAATCATAGTTCCACTGTAAAAACCATTTTTTAGATGCCATCAGCTTACTTAAATAGAAGAATTTTCACATAGTTTTCTACTACTTTGCATAGTAGCAAGAACCGTTTCTGAACTGCCAGGGAAGTGCTCCTGCAAGCCACTCAAAGGAAACCAGGCGCTGAGCAAGTTGTGTTCTAACGCCACGGAGGCACTGAACAAACTGGAATGGGGGTCTGTCACAACACCTGTCATATACCCACACGTGGGCTTCAGCTTCCAGAGGGCAGGAAAACAACACAGAAAAACAGCTAAAAAAATCCTGTTAGTACAGAGGTTGGGCATAGAGAAAACTGTAGCTGTTTGACTACTTGCACTATGACAAGCCTTTCTTGTCTTGAAATCTTACCTCTTTCACTGTCAAAACATGTGAAAGAATACTAAAAATACTTTCAACAGGTTCAGATACCCTGGATTCTTCCTGTACTTATTAAAATGTCTTAATATTTTAATTGCAAGATAGCTTTATGTGAAATTCAGGAAAAAAAAATACTACTATAAAGATGAATCTGAAGACTTAATGTCCAGTTTCTGAGAGGATCACTTCACACAGTCAGTCACTTCAGAGATTATATAAAGTATTTCCCTGATTTTCTTTAACTGACATAACTGTGGTACTTGGTCTTACAAGGTACAGTAAGGCCAGTGATTTCTGAAACATTAGCCAGAAAGGATGGAGGCTGGAGAAGACGAAGAGGCCCTGAGATAAGCCATCTGTGAAACACCAGTTGATCTGAAATTTTCTGCAGCACAGCCAGTTTCTTCATCAATGTTCACACATAACAAAATGAGGAATAAACTAACATCCATTGCTAGTCACTGCAGCTTCCTGGACCACTGATCAAAGATGATTAATTTAAATGCAAGACAATCTGCAACATTACTGCAACTGCTTAGCAGCGCAGCAATAATTACAGCATGTTTGCAAAGTGAAGAGAAATGCACAAGAGAAAGCACAAGATGGCAAACATGGAGAACAAATGAGTGCTTTTAATTTTTTGTTGATTATACATTGTTATATCAGTCTTCACGGATTTTATCATACTTCTCTTAAGGTTCATTAATTTCTATTACTATGAAACATCATGGTGCCAACATCGGTAGCCTTACTCAGAAGGAGTAATGAGTCTAAACAGAAATAACCCCACAGATGCAGTTATAGTCAATTCCATTATCCCAAGGGTACTTTCTCCAACAGAAAAAAAGGCAGTAAGACTTTGACAGAAGAAAAACTTCTAAAATCAGCTTTTAAACTTTGCATTTTTATTTAGAAGGCAGCACTCAGTCTGCTCACTCCGAATGCTCAGCTGCACCAGTAAGCTAAATACATCATGTATTTACTAGAAACCTCCATACGGTAGATTGTATCTAAACTGGGGATACTAAAAAAGATGACATTTTCCTTCTGCTTATTCTGTATCAGAAAAAAACCCATATAAATTCTAAAACTATTTTAATACTTTCGCTTCCTTGTCACCCATTTTCCACCTCAGGAAAAGAGATAAGAAGTCCGTAGGCCATATGTCATCCGTTGACTTTAGCAGCAAGAACATTAAATCAGTCCCTTTGTTTCTTCTGACTCATCTGAATTTATATCCAGTCATGGTTTTATGAGCATAAGCTTGTTTCAGAACCTGAGGTAAAGCATTTTTCTTCAACTGCAATTATTTTTATTAGTAAAAATTAATCTACAAACATCTTAATACTCTTGCCACAAACCAAAAGGTATGCATTACTCAGTCATGGAAAAATTGCTGTTTCCATGTACACAAGAGAGGTAATAGTCTGCACATCTTCACACACCTTTTTCAATCACATGAAGATTAGTTTTTACAACTGAAGGACAAAAGCAAAGTTTTGAGTAATGAGAAATGCACGATTTTTAATAGGTGCCTCCCAATATATGCTTAATACTTTAAAAAGAGAAAAGCATCTGCAGATAAAACTCAAATTTGTTTTTCAGCATGTAAAATTTCTGGTTCATTTATCTATCTACGAGCATGTATTCACACAGATACACATATAAGCACCCACACATTGTTGTTCCCCAGCAGTAAATAAAAAAGTTTGTCCTGTCTCTAACCAGATACAGCCGAGGAAAAATGTGTTAACCTTTCAGTTAGTAAATTCAAATCACTTTCTAAACTCATCAGAGGAGTCGAATCTCTTGAAATATGTAGGCTTGGCTCGCATTTCCTTTCTTTTGGGAAATCTGCAAGCTGAATATGATCATTCATACAATTCTCTGACACTGCGGAAAGTCCCCTCCACCTCAAAGAGACCACACAGATGGAATTATGAAAGATTAAGAGGCCTGAACCCATACACAGCTAGGGAAGAATGAGAGTCAGGAGCGCAAGCCCATACACAGTCGTGTGCCCTCCTTGAGCGCACATGCACACAATGACACAGAATGGTGGGGGTTACAACTAGAATGTTTTTTAAAAGTTTAAAGAAACTGGTAGGCAGGTTGACTGGGTATTTATTTACAGGAGGTGTGTGCACACACTCAAACTGGTGCAACAGGACCAGGAAGCTTTTCAAGCCAGTGCAAAATTACTGGCAGAAGGCAGGACCCAACAGTTCTGCATTCCTACACAGCAGCTGCTTGACAAGGGAGGGAGGCATGAACCTACATCTAAATTTACTTTTGATATCAGCACATAAAAATCCTTTTTTAGAATTGCTAGTAAAAGGGGAATTTCCCACACTCATCACTGTACATTTTATCTTTCAAAACCACAGTTCACTTACTTAGCAAAAGGCAAGTGGGATATTTAAAAATCACTTCAGTTCTGCTACTTTCTAGATACCTTCTCTAATCATTTATTGGCAAATTTTCTTGGGAGGGCACAGGAAGGAAGAAGGGGGAGTAGTTAAATATCGTAAACTAGTAATAATAAGTACCCATTTCTCAAAGGCTTTGAAAGGAAAGCATGAAAGCAGAAACAAAAAGTCAGTATCCACTTAAAATTTTCAGTTTTCTGGTGCCTTCGTACAACATGCAATTTATTCTTAGTTTTTGTTAACACTTCTTGGATCAAACCATTAAAAGAAGTTACCTATATAAACCACACACATTATAGTGCTTTCATACCACATAAAGCAATAAAGTGCAAATTAGACCCATAAACAGCTAGTAGATTGGGAAACAGAGGCAAAGACAGGTTAAGTGAGTTGTGCAATGTGGCAGCAAAGTTCCAGAGAAGGGTCCAGATATGTGTCCATGGTAAGAGACTGCCGATTTACATACTGTCTGGAGAAGGATTACTGCGAGAAAGTGACTGGGTTTTTTAGGTAATCTCTAAACTAAAAGTCAACTAAAACCCTGAAAATTGTTAGAGCTTTATTTAATTTAATTATACTACATATATATAATATTTTATGTAATAATGTTTTTATTCTACACAAACATTGTGATGGATCATTTAAAACATTCTGAATAAGCTAAAAAAAATCTTCAAAAAAACCCACAAATTATCAGAGTTAGAGGATGAAAAAATAATTAGTTTGATCATTTTTTAATGAATTGTGCTTTTGAGGGAGACAGAAGTTGCAGATGTCCACAGAAAGTCATCTGTCTGACCCTTTCAGTTTGGGCTCTCCCTTTCTGCTTGACTTCTGACAGGAGAAAACACAGGCTCCAGATGGTTGCAGTTTCCAGAAAACCCTGAAAGACAACAACTACTGTATTTTCCACTATGTACTGCTACCCAAGAGATGCAGAGCTGGAGCACTGGAGAAGACAGCTTGCCCTGAGTGCAATCATGGCCAGCCAGAGCTGGTCATCACACTGGCATCTCTTGGCTCTGCTAAAGATTTACCCTTGAAAAGATACTGGGTTTATTGTTATTGCACCAGCTGGGTGTTCAAGGGACTTGTTAAGATGCCTGAATTGGAGAGCTCATATGTCTGATCATCTCTAAGGCTGTGTAGAGACATTTGCTATATAGACAGACACGCAGAGTAAAAATTATGTTAAGCCTCAGCTGTCTGCTATGTCCTTCCACCAAAAAATGCCCAGATTAGCATTTCTTAAATTCTGAAGGCGGCAGAAACGCACAGATCTTCCATAATCCACTCCATAAACACAAACTGATTAGCTTAAGCACATAATGAAAAAAGCTTCTCCCAATACAAATGACATACTGAACCAAACCACAGAACATAAACGTTATTTTCTCCAGCTTTAAGAATCAAGGGGATGGTAATAAAAAAGCTGGAGATGGGAAACCAGTGGTCTTTACCATAGTTGAATTCCTCCTCCCTCTCCTTAGTAAAATTAGAGTGAGAAGGTTGATTTGGAGAAAAAGGGTTACACCATAAGCTCAGCCCACTTGGCCACTGAATGTCAAGGAAAGGGCCACTCAAGTAAGATTTGGGCTTGACTGAAATTTATGAGGTGCACCATCATAAATATACAGAGAAAAAAAATATTTTGGCTACCAGTGAGGAAAACTGATGCACAGCTACAAAGAGATGGCTAAAAGACAGAACTGCAGAAAGGATTACAGGTCATACACTTAACACTGAGAGTGGAACAGGACAATGTCACTGTGAGCAGCAGGACATGGGAGCTGATTCTCACTCACTCCTCCACTCTTGTGAGACCTCATCCGGACTACCGTGTTCAGCTATAAAGACCTCAACACAACAAGGACATGGACCTACTGGAGTGAGTCCAGGGGAGCGTCATGATGATGATCAGAGTGCTGGAGCACCTCTCCTATGAAGACGGGCTGAGAGAGTTGGGGATGTTCAGTCTGGAGAAGAGAAGGCTCTGGAGAGATCTTAGAGCACCTTCCAGTACCTAAACAGGCCTACAACAGTGTTGGAGAGACACTTTTTACACGGGCATGTAGTGATAGGACATTGGAGGAATGGCTTTAAACTGAATAAGGGTGGGTTTAGATTAGGTATCAGGAAGAAATTCTTTATTCAGAAGGTGTTGGGGCACTGGAACAGGTTGCCCAGAGAAGCTGTGGATGCCTTATCCCTGGAAATGGTCAAGGCCAGGTTGGATGGGGCTTAGAGCAATGTGGTCTAATGACAAGTTCCCTGCTCATGGCAGGGGGATTGGAACTAGATGATCTTTAAGGTCTCTTCCAACCCAAATCATTCTATGATTCTATGAAAATGGAAGTCTACCCTTCTTTTAGTCCCATCTGTGTCCACTTGTCTCCCACTACACATCCATCTTGCCCATACATCCGTCTTACATAAGCATTTGTGTAACTGCATGCTGAACCAGATCAGGGAATGAACTTGCATACAGATCCATCTTTTCTTCACAAGCCTAAATTTAACTCATGTTGGTTTTGTCAATCCCAGCTTGGAGGAGGAGCACGCTGGAGCAGAGAGGAGTAGAAGCGGCATGGCCTCCTCCTGCATCAACCCTAAGTTACACATGCAAACCTATCACCTTGTCTAGAGTCCACCCTTTGTCTCACACTTTAGACACCTAAATCAAAACGGAGTAATACAAATCTATTATTACCATGAAAAGGATTATTTTTTTTATTTCAGTCTCTATGATTTAAGACCTATGGACACTTCTTGTTCCATCAGAACACGTTAATTCTGCCCTCTGTATGTAAATCAAAATTCTGAGTTCAAAGGTGTGTCAAACACTGTATTTTCACCTATATCATTACTGCTCCATCTACAAAACTTTTGTTGTACACTAATCTCCTTAATGTGCAAAATGACACACAGTCAATAAAACATTCTAAAGCTGTAGAGGGTCACTATAAGAGAAACTGAGAAATTCGTAGTCAACAAGTATTTAAAATTACAATAAAAACACTTCAGGAACTTGGCTCATTTTACAAAGTTAGTCTAAATAATCATTGCAAGAAACAAGTTTTCCATTTCAGAATGCTGAAAGCAACCACTTAACATAATCCTATAGCGGGAGAAAAAACCAAAACAAATCTGCATTTCTCTGGTGAGTTTGATTTCCAACATCTTTCAAACAGTAGTTTAAAAAATATTAAGCAGTATTCGAAAGAAATGTTCAGAGACGTAAATGGAATCCTAAATTTAATTCCTCAATATCGATTCTCAGCACTTCAAAGTTCTCATAGAGGATGGTAATCTTGAGGAAAAGACTTCCTATTACAAATAGAAATTGCTTTTATCAGATTCTAAAGGGTATGGTCTCTCCCTGTTTTCGTCCTTAAGCAACTAACACCATCTACAGAGGTGTTATTAGCACAAGAAAGTGCCCAAATCCTTACTGTTGCTAACAGGAACAGACACTGTGAACGTATATGCAAGATCTCCATTTTTTGACATCCCAGTGAAGTAAGACCTTTGCTGAACATTCCTACAGAATCTAAATATTTCACTTCTGGGGAGAAAGAGACAAACATACCAGAACACTCTGAAATACTGTACTTCAAGTGCTGCATCTTCTGACTTGCTATTGACTCAAGGTACAGATCACAATATTAGATCCCATTCAAGTGGACAGCCCACAGCATACACAGAGCATTTATAAAAACAAAAGCTTAGTACTCAAAGGTTCTTTCTCCAATATCTGTCTATATTAATTTCTTGTTCACAATAAAATGCCCCAGCAGCTAGCAGAGTCAGCAAATCCTCCGTCCTCTCGTGCACAGCATTCAGGAATGCTGCTATGTTGACAGTGATAATTCTGCCTTTTCAACAACATGCAATTCCAAAACAAAATCCCACTCAAAATGGGTTGACAGGAGAACAAATGTACGGATTTTCATAGACTTAGGTCAACTCCAAGGTGTATAAACTGACACAATGCTATTCAAAGAAATCAGATCTCTAGTGCTGCTGTCCCATATTCCCTACTTGTCTGAATCTTGCCCTGACAGAAAGCAACAGCTTAGTCAAAAAAATCTACCTAAAAAGTCACTTAGCACCTTTCAGCTATCTTTGAGATAAGAAAGCCAGAAACAAAATAAACTAAGTATTAAAATAAAACACAATACTAAATTATTTTCAAATGTCTAGAAATATGAGCATGAGCATATTCAGTGTTTGCTTCAAATTTGGACACTTTCCTAAATCTAGACCTGTTTTGGCATAGTTCAAATTAATCTAAGTCTTGCATCACAAGAGATTCTGGGCAAACATAATAATTATACTGATTTGATCCTCTAAGAACACTTGCACTTTCTTCTAAGAACCAAGAATGTGCATTTTCATAATAAAACAATACGCCCTAATGGCAGATGATGCTAGAACAGCCTTTTGAGCTTTCTGACACCACCTCCAGGCTCCCACTGCCTCTGCACCAGCTCCTGCTCTCAGCGAGGTCCCTCGGGGAACTAATCCTGCAGTAAACAAGCTCTGCAGGTGAAAAGTGGGTATTTTCTGGGGGTTTCACTCCCTGAAAGAGCTCACCATGAGTCAGGTGAGTGTCACCTGCCAGGCCATTAACATGGGTGGCAACGCCTAGCAGCGGTGAAGAAGGGAACGAGACTGTCTCCTTGTGGTAACAACAATCCATTAGCCCAGCCCAAGCACAGGACCTGTATCGCAAGTCTGCAAATTCGCATTATTCACCACTTCTCTTACCCTGTCATGCTTTTGCTGGCTACTGTTGATCTTAAAAATAACAACTAAGAATATTCCAGTAATTTTAAGGTTTTTAAATAACACATTTGGTATTCCAGCTTCTTTAAAACGCCTTTGATTTAAGACAGTAGTAAATTAAGACTTAAACAATGTTCATCAAATACCTCTAAGCAAGTACTCTTGTAAATACTTTACCTCACACCTTTCTGTTTGTTCATAACATTATTATAGAGATAATTTCCATGGCTCAGGAGAATTTGACTAATATTACGATAAATATTTTTGGAGCACCTAAATTTTTTTTGAAGCAACGAAAAAAACGTAATATGATTTAATGGATGTCACCATTTTTGGTCTACACCCAAATACATGTTAAAAATAGTAAGAACAGAGCTATATTAAACCAAGAAAGTACAAGGTATTTTGATGCAAAATTTGGTTTACATAAAATAGAAAAATACTTTTTCCAGCAGATGTAAATTAAAACAACCAAGAGGAAAACACAAAAAACCCCTGTTCCCCAGCTTAAGAGGACACTGAGGAGCTGGTATTCACATATAATGCACGGAACTGACTCCAGTGAAATTGTGCCTGAGGCACTGTGCTTAGTAGCAAAAATCACAAGTGTGAGCATATGAATAAAAAGTACAGATATATAAAATTCTTGGATCCCTGAGGATTTAAACTGGTTACTAAATGATTACGTTAACCTCAAATTTCAAGTGCAGATACGGCACATACAGAACAACATCAGGTTTTTCTTTACCGTATTCAAGATACAACTATTTGAAGTACCTGAATTCTTCAGAAATCCACAAAAACTTTAAAAAGGCAAAGGATGCTGAATACACTTTTAAATAGCCAGTGTATAAGAGCAATTTTTGAAATGGTTTCCTTTGTCTTGCTGAGGTATTCCAGAATCCATCAGCTTAAATTATTTGTAGATCAAGAATGCATTAAGATTTCCCAAATTTCTGTTCTTCTCCCTTCCCAACTACGCCAGCATCAGTCAAGCACTATCATTACAGAGCCATGAAAGAGTCTTTTTGTAACAGCAATGATCATGTCCCAGAATTCCAAAAGACAGACATTACACACCAGTTTGCTGCAACACATCAACAACAGATAAGAACCGTAAAGCAGCAGCACTAGTCAAGCAAAACACTTGGTGCTGCAGGCTGAAAATAGCAACACCAGCAAGAAAATTCTCAAGAATATTTGTTATTATTATCTTAGATACTTAGACCTTGTATTTCCTATCAAAATATGGGTTTCATGTATGGCAACTGAGTGTTCAACAATCCAACGAACATGTATTTCCCTTAAACAAAGCTGGATATAGACTTTCCAGGTGTTCCTTCTCAAGCTGCAGCTAATTACATCTGAGCACTCTAGCAAAGCAACAGCTGTCTCCTTAGGAAAGCAGTAATTGTAATACAAAAATGAAGGTTGTACATGCTTCCTGTTTTTTGGTCATGGCAAGTATTCCAAAGGTGAGCTCTCCCCACCTCCCCAGTATTCTAACATCTGGCATTTAGCAGGAAAACTGACAATAAACACCAAAAAACAAAGAAAAAACTGATCCATACCAAAATCTGAACCCCCTTCTGGCCAATGTTGTTAGGTATTACAACAAAAAAGCAATAAAATTTAGTTCAGATGATGTCCATGACTTCTATTCCAGGCTTGTCTTAGACTATTCATATCTTTTTAAAAAATTTGCTCTATATCCAAAAATTAATCCAAGCCTCTAGTTACTATTAAAGATTCAAGATCAATCTATGTCCCACAAAACCTAATGAGTGATTGTAAGTTTCTGGACATGCAGTCCTATTTTGACATACTGGGGCAACAATAAAAAAAACCAAATAAAAGCAGTGGCTTTATACACAGATTACTCCACATTTCCTACCACACCTACTAGTGATGTTTGGCATACTAACCATCACGTTTGTCTCACGCCAAATATTCTAATTACAATGCAAGCGGCAGCATACCCATATTAGAAGTCTTTTTGTAACCCACGGTAGCACTTCACTTAAGCATGAGGAGTGATGGAAAACTTTAAGGGGAAAAGGGTAACTAAGACAAGGCAACTGGCTGTCCTTGTAATCTGCAGTCAGCTTAAAGAGGCACTTCAGGTCATGAGAAATTTCAAGATGATAACTCTTTTATAGTTCTCTTCCCACGGTCAGAAAAAATACCACATGGAAAAGAAATACCCCATGAAAAAGATATTCATTCACTCGCTTTTATGGTAACTTGCACGTAAGCCAAACAATGTACAAGGGTATCAATCACTTTTCTGCTTAAATGCCTTTTCAAAGTCATGCACAAACTTATAAGAATGTTCAACCAACATATATCAGCTGTCTCACGTACTGTTTTTGGATATCGATATCTGCAATCCTTTCACCGGATCTAGCATCATTGTCCGAGCTCAGATGACTCAGATAAAAACAATGTGAAAACACAGTTTGTTTTCATGTTTAAAGTCTTGATTGGTCTTCTGCAACAATAACAGGAAGAGCTGTACGGATCGATACGCAAGATTACTATTAGGGACTTTTCTTGTCCTGCCCAACAACATGCACGTGCAACTTTCCTAACGAGGTAATGCATGTCACACTTACCAGATCCCTGTGAAGCACCCAGTTTGCATGGAGGTAATGGATTCCATCGAGGATCTGGTAGAGTAGGGATTTAACCATAGATCTTGGCAACTGCATGGGTTTTTTATTTGCTTTTGAGGCACGGTGAAACTTGATAATATGCTAGAAATAAAACAAGTAGAAGCATGGAGGAAATTAGACAGGTAAAAAGGTTGCTTGCTGTGGTTTCTTTTTTTTTTTTAACTACTAACACTAATGGAATAAAACACAAAGTTTGTTGAATTTTGCAATTAAAAGTAATAGCAACGTGCTCAAAATTTTCTTAAATTCCTAATATCTAAATACTGGTTACTTACCTCTAGTAAAGGGTCTTAGACATTGTCCTTCCTCCCTCCTCCCTACTTGGCATTCTCTTATCCACAGCAGCTACAAGCAGAAGCTTTCAAACCAGCAGTATCCACCAGAAGGACCACCAAACTCTATGCTTTCACATGTCTCTTCCTTGTCTTCAGAAACACCCCGGAGAGCATACTTGCAACTACTCTAGTGTTCCCCACTGAATCAAAATCCCAGTAGAGAGATTAAATAATCATCTAAAAATTGCTATTTTCTCCCGTCCAAATTTTGGCGGGATTCTTCATTGATAATAACAACAAGCTGGTGGTTCTTGGATTACAGAAGGCAGTTAGCCCACTAGGGGACAAATATCACTTCAAAACATGGAATGGGGGAAGGAACCCCAGCACTGGTCAGTTGAAGGAATGAAAAATATCATTGAAAGATGGCTGAAAGATCATGAAATACTCAAGCTAATTAATACTATTGTAAGATCAGCATGGAGATGATAGGTTAGGTTTAGTTTTGCAACACTACAAGAAAGAAATTGGAGTGAGGCCAGTCTACCTTTTCAATCCTCAACAAAGTAGGGCGATGCAAGGCACAAACACAATCTTAATAAACCATCATTCAGTAAACAACTAAACACATTCATTCAGATGGAAAAAACTAACTTTTTGAAGGCAATTCAAAGAAGCATCTCAAATAGCAAAGTAGTTTTCAATTATGTGCCCTTACAGGATGGAAATAATAAAGGCAGTTTGCATTTTTATTGAAAAGGATTCAAAATGCTAATCTGTAGAGTGACAAGACTATTAATTACCCAGTTCTTTAAACAAGATTTCTCTAGTTCAAGATCACTCCCCTCCCCAGATTAAAGCGGTGGCCAATGGCTGTGCTTTCTTCTGTTTCCTCCTCCACCACCTCTACCCCCATCAAATTTGTCACTACTGTTGCCAATGAAAATGGAAACAAGTTCATGATTCCTCATGGCAAACGCTACCCCTGCATGTCACCAGTATTTCAGCCACTGCCAAATTTTACTTAACATAGGTATAGACAATATTGTTTAAAGAGAAATTAAAAAACCCCAGAAAAACACAAATAAATTAAAACAGCCTTCTTACTCCTTATCAACAATGTTTCCACAGAGCCTTCCACTACTGAATGTACAATACTGTGTATTGAAAACCATCATAAATCGACTGGTTTATCAGTTTTTAATATACATGTGAGGATCAGTAAACAAGACAAGTTCTTAGTACCTGATCCTTCAGTTGTGCAATCACTCTGAAAACTCTAATGCCTTAAGGGATCACTTCCCTAGAAAATTTTTTTCTTGTCATGTTACAAGAAGATTCTGTCTTCATAACTTCAACTGGGAGTCTCTACCTCCCAGTGCCACATAACGCTCACTGAATAATGACCCTCATGTGTAGGTACAATATGATTTATAAGCAGTAATGACACAAAAAACTCACAAATTAATAGATTAATACATGGTGTGAAAAAATACAGGAGTACCAACAGGCAAAGGTCATACACAGAGACCCACAAATCCCATCCTGTCCTTTTTCAAGGTGCATATAATCAATAAAAGGGATTTCTATAACCATTTAAAACCTGGCTAGTATCCACACAAAATATTATTAATCGTTATAAAGGCATCAAGAAAATGAAACTAAAAAAGGGTCTTACGGGACACAATGGGACACAATTAACCTCAGATGTGTTGTGGAGGAACAACATATCTGGCCCTACCTCTGGCCCTTCCTCCGCCCCCTCCTGTACCTCCAGACATCAGGAGCGCTACAGCACCAAGCTGGTGCCCTGTGATTTCTACCCCTGCCCTCCTGCACAGCTCCCAGACAGAAAAGCTAAGGAAACAAGCTCCTTTCTTGAAAGAGTTATTGAGTTGCAGAAGTGAATTAAAACTGATAGTTTTGCTTGAAGCAAGCAATATCACTAGATAAAATCCAATTTCCTGCAAAAGCAAATAAAAACTATTGCTGCCAACTTAGTCTACAGACGTTTATATCCATCAAATCGTAAACATGACAGTTTAGAGAACTGAACAAAAAGTAAACTAAAAACCTAATGCAGGGCCAAATAGTATAGGGAACTGAAAAGCTGGATTTGACCCATGGCATTGTAATGAATCCACAGTGTTTGTTACCACGTTCTGAAGAGTTTTCTAAAAAAAGTAGTTCATCCAATTTCTTGTAAGCAACTAGTCATAAGAAGAAAGCCCAACACATGTAACCAACACTAAATAGCAATTTTAACAGTGATGTCCTGATAAGAAATAGAAAGGCAAACAGGTGCCATTGCTGAACATCATCTCTTCTACTGGAGGCAGCCAGCCTAAACTTTCTCTCATTCCTTTGTATTTTCAAAAATGTATCTATATGGCCCTATTATTATTCCTCTAATTAATTAATTAGTTAAATAAGTAAGAGCATCAAACCAGAAATAAATAAATAGTCACAACAATTGCACAAAAGTTTCAGTGATCAGGCAGGTTGGGTGTACAATAGCTCCAAAGAAGATGATGCCACAGCAGTACAACAATGCTAAAAGAATTTTTTAACTTGAATAATTATGCTGACTTCGGCTATGGCAGGGAGATGTACTCTTGCTAAGTCAAAACATTTAAGAGTCTAAATCCAAGACTTCAGGTGTAGAAACAGGTGCAGGTACCAGCACAAACTAGGATTTTCTTAATACATAAGTGCCCTATGCAAATGGTGGAGGCACTTCTCTACCAGCTTCACTTCCTGAAGAGTCCCAAAGTGCAGCCCCAAGCACAGCACGTAACAGCCAGAATCTTAGATCTAATAAAGGTATGGAATAATTTAAACTAATTATAGGAATTGTAACCTGCATTTTCCACTCCCCAGACGACTGGCCTTAAACATTAGGTTTCAAAACTACACTCCTCTCTTATTCAATAACTCCTTTTGCAGAATAGCACAGCATCAAGACTGTCCTGAGTTGAGAGTATAAATCTGAACCCTGACGCAGCTATGACAAACATTCAGTCTCTCTCTCTCCATGAAACAGGAGGTGCGCTTGGACACTGCAGCTTCTAACTTTTAGGTATGCTCAAGTTCTTTGCTGAATCTTACCACTAATGGTTAACCACTAAGAACAAAACATGAAGATTTCCA
Organism: Grallaria varia; assembly: GCA_013396735.1. Classification (NCBI taxonomy): domain Eukaryota; kingdom Metazoa; phylum Chordata; class Aves; order Passeriformes; family Formicariidae; genus Grallaria; species Grallaria varia. The sequence goes on along the minus strand of VWZG01005405.1, from coordinate 64,521 downwards.
CAATCCAGGCAAGTCAGAGGCATGTTTGTAACAAGATGACAAGGGGAAATAGGGGCAAAAAGTGTCAGCATTCTCCATGTCTTCTTTTCACTCTAACTTCCAAAAGATAACTTAGCTCATACATTCTGATAGACAACCTGGAAAACACCCACTCATTCAGCAAAATTAGTTAGGGAAACCTTAATTGTCAGTGTGTGCTATACCAGTCACATGCTACAAAGCAGAAACCCACTCACAATGTTATCCAGCCATAAATTCATTTTAATTAGTACATTAGGACACTGTGAATGAAAGCTCTTCTGATACACCTAAAATGCTTCAAAATGAAAGAAGAACGCATGTCATATGAGGTAAATGAAGCTGTAAGCAATATTGAAATCTATTCAGCAGAAGTAGCCAAGTCACTTTCCCTTTCTATGTATCTGCATTTTCAGATTCCTAAATCTTAAAAACATGCTGCCACTTACTGGATTCCAAAAATCATGTGAGCCAATTCAGTATTCACTTTTCAAAACAAACAATGTAAAAAATTTCCATTGCTTTTATATATTTTAAATTTAAACAAGGCACGGACATCATGGCAGTGGTTTCAGGTCAGTACTCTAAATTAAATTAATACTTCACTGACCAACATTAAAGTACACATTCATTAGCAGTCTGGAAAAGCAAGGAAGCTATAATTCGCTGTTTGCAATCTCTGGGACTGTTGGTTTTAGTTCCTAAACACTTATTCCCAATTTTCAACTTCAAAAAATGTAATAAAATTGCAAGGACAGTTGGATGAACCACTAGGTATTTCAGTAAGACCATTTTAACTCTTGCAAAGGCAAGACCATGTAAATGATGAAAAACAAAGAAGTGAAGCACAGCCATGCATTTGGAAATAAAATACAGTGGTGACTGATGAAACAATATTCAATCCAGTAGTGAAGAATACCTAGTGTATTGAAATTGGTTTGAAAACTGGCTGCACAGAACTAGGTGCATTTTCTAAATCCTCCACCACAGAGTAAACATAATGCACAACAACACAGAGCAAATTCCTAGTACTTACCCAGCAGTTAAATGAGCATTCAAAAAGATCCTAATTTTAATCTGCTTCCAGGTCAGTCAGCCTCATGCAAACCTACTCTCTCTGTGTTTGTGTCATCCAATTCCCAATTCCAAGAACTGCTCTTCAGCATGACAGAGGTTGAAACAAACAAGTCAGATCTGGAAACTTCTCATAGAAGTAAGAAGCCAGCTAACAGAGGAATTTTATGCATGTCTGACTAAACAGTCTGAGCTTCTACCTCAAAAAACACGAGAATCCATAGAACAAGACACAAGCCCCTAGAAAACCTGACTACTTGAGTTCTGTTGCTTAAGGCAACGCTTGTTGCAAAATTACATGCATCTCCATTGAACGGAAATGCAATCACGCCAAACGCAGTTGCCTCTCCCTGCTGAAGCAATCTGCTTGCTCCCACACTTCAGCAAAACCCCTGATGCATTCTATTCAATCCTTAAATCCAGCAACCTGCCAGCAAAAAGTCACATTTTAATATTAAAGAGTAGGAATCTTGGATACATGTTAAATCTGTGCCAAGGCCGAGAGGAAGATTCAGATTACATGGCTTCCAGCCTCATTTTAAGCACAAAATTACTTTCATCTTCTCTCTTCAGCAATCAATACCCAAACAAAGGTAACATATTGTTGCGTAATAAGTGTGAATTATTTAAAAAGGCTACGGAAGAACATATCAAAATCTTCGAGTGGTATGAAAATTAACCACGCATTGGTTTTAGTATTTTCAAAACGAGAAAGTGAAGACAGGCCCAATGAACGTAACATTTGTTTGCTGTTTCAAAAATAAATCATAGTTTCACATGCCTACACATAGGACTCATTTCAGACACCAAGTTTTAGACACTAAGAAAATTTTGTCAGTTTACTTATGACAAATAAAATCAAAACAGAAGTGGGTAGAAGTATCTCTGTAATGAACACTTTAGTTTCCAATTCTGGAAGCATTACAGCAGCCAACACAAACTGCCCTTCAGAAGAGGAGGGGGGAAAAATGATGTCTCAACAACATTCCCTCTAAACTATGACAGTGTATGGCCTTCATCAAGTATCTTCTTTACAATGTCATTAACCAAACTGCCGAATGAAAAACCCTATTCCAAGAGACAAGTGGTCAACATTGTAAGTAACAGTGACAAGAGCTTCAATACCCTAACTTTTGCTAATGCCAGCTTGTTTTAATACCCAAGCTTTGAAACACAGAGAAGGAATAAACAGGTTCAGTATAACTTTTGTAAGTTTTACTGGGGTCTTTCGAGTTCTTCTAATATATGTTTCAGATCTAAATACATCAAAATAACTCTACACAATGATAACAAAAATCATCAGAATTCAGCTGTCCTTTCAGTGTGTATATTTATATATGAAACACATAGTATTCATTCCACTCTGTTCGCATTTCCACCCTTGCCTCTTTTGAGATCTGTTCCTACCTGTTCTTTCCTCCAATTCTCTCACTCCATAGTACAGAAAATGAGCCACATAAACTACCCTCAAATTCATACAACTCTGGCAGAAAAAGCAAGTTTATTTGCTGAGAATGTGACAGGCACATTCTCAGAACAGACAGCTATTGACAAGGAATGGAACTGCCCTGTGCAAGAAAGTCAACCATCACTTTAATGGTCAAAAAGAGCTCATTCAATACATTTGGAAGGGATAAATCATGCCATAAAGACCTATGCCAGCTCATTCCCTTCTGCCCCAGCAAATCTTCTCTTTTTCTGCCACCTAGCAGAATCCTATAGTGGTAAGTATGCATACAACAAAGAAGACTGCACCAAGAATCACCTAGCAAAGCAGGACTGAATTAAAACAAAACCACAGACATGACATTAGAAAATCAAAAGAGAAAAAATAAAACTGCTACACTAAGTATTTTCATGTATATAAAGGCATTTGTGATCAACTAGCATGCTAATTATCTTTACAATTAAAAGCTAAACTAAAGCCTGTGGAAGAAAGAATTAAAGCTGATGACACCATGTTTAAGGAATATGTTAAAATTCAGAGCTATTATACAACATGCATGGTGATTAAGGAAATGTGCAGGTTTACTGCACAAATCAGCATGCAACACACTCAATTTCGTTTATCATAAAAGAACGCTATTCAGAATGTTGTTAGCTGAAATTAAGTATATTTATCAGCATACTGAGAGAGTCAACTAGTGTTATGAAATTCACACGTAGGAAGAATATTTTCTGCTTTCCATTATATCATGATTATTTTTAGGTACACATGACTATGCTAATGAGCTCTACATTTTTAAAAGCAGAATATATACATAACAAATATTTCATATAAAACAAAGCCAGTCTGCCCATACATTATTACTATCAACAATAATTTCAAGATGAATTTTACTCCATGTTTCTCAGTGGTATTTGCTCCTAAGCATTTAGTTGTTAGAGATCATTGGAATCTAATAATAAGAGAGAAACATTCAATCAAACTTAAAAAATACACAGATCACAGTTTAACTGGTCTTGGATAGTGAATATAGAATAATTCAATATTATCAAATCATATTTAATTATTTATTTACCCACTTAGCAAGAACCAAGAGTGGGGTTTATTGCTATAAAACACATTCAACACATTTTACTGTGATAAAAATGTCCGTTTTTCAGGATGAGATAAAAAACATCCAGAAGCTTCTAATTTAGTTACAACATATTTTTAGAAAAGTGTATCTTAAAGATTTGAAGTTATACACACAAATTAATATGACTATTAACTCTGTACCATAACCAGGAAATGTAGGTAACATCAAATCAGAAAGTAAAAAAAGTGTAACAAAAACGTTGCTTAGAATCAAAAATCCTACTTAAAAATTAGGAGACTATGAAATGGAAGACATTGAAATCGTGCTTATCTGTGGTACTAAAAATGTGTGCTTCAGAAAATATTTTCAACACTAAAAATCTGATGCTGTAATAGTATAGAAGAGTAGCTGGGAACAAAAGAAAAGTTATAAATATGATAACCTCTCTAATGACTAAAAGTAACTAGACTGACAGCAAATAAAATTCACCTCTAGAGCAGATCTCATTTGTATCAAACTTTTTTTTTAAGTCCATTTAAGTAATCATCATGCATTTAACACAGTTGATATAAATGTGAATAATGTCTTAAAATGCCTGAGCTTTACATAGGAAAACATGGACAGTAGTATACAACTTAAGACTAAGGTAAAATAAGAACATACATGAAAGTTCGGTAGGAAAATAAGTCATTCCGTAGTGACATAACATCAAAAACTCTGGCATTTAAAATAGCCTTTTATTTTTAAAGGTCAAAAATGAACATAGCAGAAAACCACATGTATCATTTGAAGCAATTACACTCCTTCTTGCAAAGATTTCATTCATGCATAGTTTTTTAAGTCTATGAAGCTCTAACTATTTACTGGAGAAGTAACATTTTAAATTCATACTCTTTTTAACTCAGCTCTATGTTAGCTAAATGCTGGTGGTTTTGGTTTTTTTTTTTGTTAGATAAATTGTATGATCTGGATTAAAAGCATTCAGGACCTTATGAGTAGATATTGAGAAAGGAATGTCCCCCACAAGAGAAGGAACAGCAGATGGCTGTTTCTGTGGCTATGAACACCCAAAGCTGAAAGTTTCAGGCAATTGTAATACAAAGGTGTGAAACTGAAGTGAGCTATTAAGAAAGGATGTGGCCCAAATGTATAAGACATTCAATATCACCTGAGGACATACACAGTTTTAAGCTTGAATCAGATGCTTGTTTTACACTGAGGTTCAAGCTAAGGAATCTTTATGTCACAGCATAAGCATATATAAGCAGTGATGACAGTGTAGACAGTATACTATAAATTAATACATGTGGTGTATCCTACAGCCTGAGAACTTTACTAGTTCTCTTTGACAGAGACAAATAGTCAATAAAAATTGTAAGGAAATTATTTGTGTATTACACTAAGAATTTTGGTAATTAAAGGAAACTAGTTATAAATCAATTTGTCAAAAGAATTTCTATATTCTTAGATATTCTGTATGGTAATCTCATTAATGGCTTTGCACTGTTCTGTATAATGAAACTCGAGAAACAACGAAAGCAAACATCTTTGATAAGCTTAGTTATTAAAACTGAAAAATATGTTTGTAGGCAAGGACAGCATAATCAGTCTTCACCAATACCTGTCAACAGGAGCTCACATTAGCAGAGCTTTCTACATCCTTTGGTAATAGTATCAACAGAAGTTATAGAAAAGTTTGAAGTATGCAGCTATCTAAACTGAAATTTCAGATTTGAGCAGTTTAATCCATGGAAATAAAATCCAAAGTAAAAAAAATACCAAAGTTCTTGCTCAACATAAAAGAACTTTTTAATAAGCTTAATTGACACAATCACTTTTCCTCATTTGAACAGGACAATTTTATTTTCAGTATTAGAAAATGAACAGAACAAGATAGCATCTAATATAGTTTATTCATCTCTTGCCAAATGTTTTCTGTACAGAAGCTGAAAAATATAATGATTTTAATTAATCTGATGTTTGTACATGATGAGCATTTACTCTTCTCATTGAAGCCAACAGGAGTTACTAAAGTTGGGAAGCTTTGAACGGAAGGACGGTTCCCATACTCACAGATTTTGGTAAGGAACTCTGAGCTACATACCTTTCAAAACATTGGTCTCTGGGAATCTACATCTCCCTAGTGACAGCACACCTACAATTCCAAAACTTAAATCCTTATAAACTGATATACCCGTGATAAATGGACTTATTTTGATTTTACGTAGTGTTGGGGAAGCACACGGTGCTAAGCAATAAAAAATGTGCTAATCCCTTACTACAAATTCTACCCCAAAGAGCTCAAAGGGCACAAGCTGTAAAGCACAGGAAATGCAAAACACAACACAACACAGACAGAATGACAAGTGGTTGGTATTACTGAAATGCGTTACAAAATAAGTGGATTTTCCGGAGTTTTTTGAAGGAGGATAGTGAAGGATCTTTACGTACGTTAATTGGGAGGCTGTTCCATGTGTAGGAGGCAGCGTGGAAAAAGACACAAAGTTGGGAGTGAGCAAAAGAGACAAAAGGGGAATTAAGAGCGATGCTTGGGAAGGGCTGACGGTAGAGGAGATGAGGACTAAGGTTAAGCCAGAACCAAGAGTGCCTTGAACATGGCCGACTTTATGCAAGGGAGGAAAAAATTCCTTGCAAAGGCTTAAAAAATGAGAAAACATGGGCAATTATACAGGAGAGGATAAATGATTTGTGTAGCATGTCCCATAGAAAAGAAAAAAAAAATTTCTTAAGAGAGAGTTAGGAAGTAGGAGACCAGTTCACATCAAATACCTCATTGTAACAAACATTTCAGTCTTAAATAATAGAAAATAATTAACTTCACTGAGATTATATCCAATACGCAGCCAGATGTGAGGAGTGATAAGAACATCAAACTGCAGTGATTCTTCAGCTAAAGCTGTTAAATCATGTGAAAAATCACTATGTAGTGTAAAAACCACACACCCAAAATAAAATCAAATTAAAAAGGCTAGAAAATAAGGTGTTTAAAGCATGGCAATAAATGTAGCAGTAAAATGTGTTCATTGTGATTGTCCTATAAAATGAGTAAACTCATTTGATGCACATATAAATTCTGTCATCAGAGGTTTAGCTGATGCATTCCTCTATCATCACTGCCACCAGTTACAAAACTCCAAGCATATACTGAACATTGATGAAGAAAACTTTTAAAATACAGAGCTACTAGCCCATAAGAGAAATAAAATCAAGTATTTTTAAGCTTATGAAGGGGAATGAAATCCCATGACTTTACTTGTTCTAAGCCAGAAGTGTTGTTTTGCATGGTCTAAGTTCACTTTCCTTGCAACTACAATTTTGTGCCATTTACAAATACAATATTCATTAGCTTAAGATCTAAGTATAAAAAAAATTAGCCATTCATCACTAACATTAGTAATAGGAACTTCTATATTACTGAAGCTTTAAAAAGTAATATTGGAATTACCACTTCCTCTCCTTGCCAGTATTTTCAAGGGAATTATAAACATATTGATTATTCTTGGTAAGTATTTGGTATCTTTTGGGTTTAAACACAAATGTAGATCCAAAAAACTCCCATCTTATTAACAGATGTGGAGCTTGAATATTTGCATCTTAGTTCAACTCAAGATGCCATTGATGTCCACCTCTACAATAGATTAAATCATATTTTGCTGGAAATTTAAAAACAGACATTGAAGTCTCTACTCCTCTTTCACGTAGTGTCAGTCCATCAGTAGATTCAATTAGTTTAAACATTTTTTATTTTCTTTCCACTCATTGTCACAAATTCCCCGTTTAGAACATAGATAATTGAATGTTGGTGAGTTGCACTGTATCTTAGTGAGAGGACTCTGTGCAAAATGGCAGGAAAAAATATCAAATAGATTTCTAACCTCTGTTTTAGATGATCTCAATTCAGAAGTGCTTTCTTTTACTCCAATTAATATGCATAAGAAAATCCTTTTCACTTCAAAATGCAATCTGACTTGAAAAATTTCTACCTAGTCTTTTGCAGGCCTTGAAGTGTAAAAATAACAGTATGTCAGTTAGACCCTTAATTACAGAGCAAGAAGTCTATGCATCTCTGCCTATATGATGGTATGTCACACATAGGTCAGTTTGAACAAGCTCTTATGCTACCTCAAACTCACAGGGAAATCTACTTACCCACAAATCATGCTCAGCATAATCAAACAGCAGCCAGACCTTTCTGTCACTGTGAGAAAGGAAAACCTTCTGCAATGCAATCACATTTGGGTGTTTCAACTCTCGTAAAAGCTGCAGAGAAACAGATAAGTTCTGGTTACTTCTGTGCTTTTTAAGAAAAGCAAACACAACAACAAAACCATCAAACAGGTCAAATGGCAAACAAGTAATCCTAAAACAAGTAATCCTAGACGAAAAGATGCCATTGATTCAGCACATTATCTTCAAAACATCAAAATCAGGATACTTGCAGTCTCTGTGTCATGGGTCACTGTTCGGCCAGCACAGCTGCCCATCACCACCTATTCACCCCACTTGCCATCAGTGTCTGTCTTAACAGATGTTATTACACACAAACATAATGCTTTTCTTATCAAAGGTGAACAACAGGACTTGAGGATGCCACAAAGCAGCTCGTGCAGCTGGTCCCATTCTTTGTGTGAAAAACAAAGTTCTTAATCACCACATAATTATTTTATTACCAATAATTTTCTTTTGCTTTGGATCCCTCCCTCACCTGCCTCCAAGTTCACAGGCTGTTGTTCTCAGAACATGAGGGTGTTTACCAAGAAACGTTTACCAGAACATTTTTTCTTAACAGTTGTTTCAACTACTGTTCTGTAATCCAGAAATAAACTCAAGCTTATTGACTGCTTGACAGAAAGAAAACTAGGTCTCGTGACTGATTAGACAGCGCATTAAAGCAGGCACCACTGCTGAAGTCATCCTTCTGTCAGATTAAATTAGTCTCAGGAGGAGTTGGGAAGTGGTACTCCCAAAAATATAATTTCCATGGAATCACTTCCCCACCCCCTTTCCACACCGCAGTCACAAAATGACTGATTATTTCTGTCTTATCTGGAAATTGCTTGCATCTGCAGCACTAGTATATATATTGCCAAGAATCAATTTATAATGGCAAAATAGTAAATGGAGTAGGTTCCAATCTTCCCTTTTTACTCCTTACAGAAAAAAAAATTAAGATGTTTTATTTTAGGGGAAATACTAAAAATATTAATTTTAAATTATATTATCCTTCGGCTATACAGGTATCTGTCAAGACAAGAAATCTAAAGAATATTATAGCTGCTTAAATCTATTCCAGTTTTCCAGCAAATTAAATAATTTAAATGCTTTTACTACCATGCGGGAAGTGTTTTCTTCTTTTTGTTTCCTTTTTCCCTTTCTCTAACCCTGAGCTTCCCTTTCTTCAGGTTCAAGAACCCCAGTTCTCTCAGCCTCATCTCCTTAGACTTGCTCTTTGTTACATTCTGGCTGTCAAGACTGGGTGCCACAGCAGCTGGTCCTTCAGCAGCAGGAGCCAGAGCCAGGAAATGCTGGCTCCAGAAGTTCGACACACTTTGTCAAGAGCAGGAGTTCTGCTATGCTGGAGCCTTGCAGTGGTGCTCAACACCAACTGGACGAGGTCAGAGACAACAGTGCAGGGTGTAAGTGCTGAACACGAGCCACAAACAGAAATGCTGGTCAGATTTATGTCTAAAAATAATCCTGTCTAGAAACAGACTACAGCAGAAGAGGGGGTGATTGTAGTAGTCAGCTACCCTAATGACTTTTATGTTTGACTGGAATTTTGCCAGTATTTAAATTCTACACATGCCATGTACGTCTAACAGGTAAGTCATGCACCTTCTTGAGATATGGCTGTACGTTCATTCATCACCATAATTTTCACAAATGTGCATTTTAGCCATACCTAGAACCATATTAACAACTTCAGGGATGTGACAAATCACTGGCTGCAACTCTCCTGCAGGACAGATTGCCATATAAACTTTAAACACACAAAACAGAGAAACGAAACATAATACCAATGCTATTTTTTCAAGTCTTGTTTAGAAGTAAATCAATTTGGAGACTTTGTTAATTCAAGTCTAAAGTTAGAAGGAAGAAATCAGTATACTGTCCTGGTAATTGAAAGATTCCAGCGTACCTGACATTACAAGATAACCCGAACATAAAAAGGACCTGCAACTATTAGAATTTATTACTAAATGAACACAGCATCATATTTTAATAGTACTTTAGCTTAATGTTCCTCAAAAATTTAGGTTTCATCATAGCCAACTTGCGGTAAAATGCTAATAAAATGCTGTGTCTCAGGTGAGTTATGATACATTTCTTTCTTGGTAATGGCAGACAAAGCAGTTCAGGCAGAGAGACATAGAGAAGGACATCACAGTGAATTGTCAACATCTCATCTGTGAAACTCTGATTGTCCTGTTCAGTGCGTTTCATGTAAACATATTAGAGGATGATTATCATTATTATCAAGAGGATTGTACAAGCAACTCTGCTTATTAACCTTTCTTAACTAATGTTACAGCCTGAAGTTTCAAAAAGCTGCATTTGGATAGCCCATATAGCATGGAACAGCTTGCAGGATACCCAGGTGGCTATATGCTACATGCAGAACTGCTCGTGATTTCTTCGGTTGTCTGATGAGTAAGTTCTCTCATGAGGGACACTGAGAATTTCCCTCCCACGTGAATGTCTCCTATAGCAGGGGAGGGGTGGAGGTCACGAGAGAAAGTCTCTGACGCCCGAGAAAAAGTTAAACTAGCAATAGAATTGATATAGGAGCTTGAAGTGTTGGAAATGCAAAGTGGCAGCAGTCACGCTGAGTTAGACTTTGCATGGAAAGTCAAAATAAACAGTAAAGATTGTCTAGACAGAGAAGGAGCACAAAAAAGTGCACAAGCAAAAGGCAAAAGTAGGGTATCATAAAACATAAAGACTAAAATAAAAATCTAAAATATTTTACCTCAGGTTTTAATAATAGTTAGGATATTGATTGCAGAAAGAAACACAGACACTGGAAATGCCTCATTTCAGAAAATGAAAATTAGCAAAATCAGATAGGAGCAAAACTCAGAGATGATATCAGATGATTAGCAAATACACCCCATATATTCATAAATGGGACATGGAAAGGAGACAAGGCATTTGCAGACTTGTTAATCTGAAGCATGCAAAAAACCTGTTTTGAAACAAAGAACATAAAGAATAGTATGTTAAAAAAAACTACCCTCATTTTCTTACCCTATTATTGACTTTGAATACAGATCTTCTGCTTGTGTTGAAATTTCAGCCTTATAATAACTCTAAGTACTTTGTCAGTTGGGAAAGAATACAACTGGACTAAGTTTGAAGCGAGCAAGAAACTACCTAAAAAGGCAGCTGACAATGGGACACATTTTAAGGCGAAGTAGTTCTATATATTAACTGTTTGAGGAGTTACGAAAGAACAAGTATTGTGTTTATTAATAAAACCCCTCAGCATCAAAATCATGAGTGAATTAAATTAGCCAATTAAATGAAAGCAGCACTACCAGTGAAGAAGAGTGTGCTAATGCATCATTTTTTATGCTACTTTATTCTGTGACTGAGTAACAAAAAGTAAGAGAAATGAGACAAAATAAACAGCACAAAATCAGGATTCATGCACCCAGAATTTCTACTACAGACTGAGAAGTCATCAGGTGCAGGTAACAAAAAGGCAGAACTGGATTGCCATAAAACAAAATTAAGAGAGTAAATCTGATATTAGATATCCTAATTGAGGTATTTATGGGGAGAAAGGCATCTCTTGATATCAATACATAAAAGGCTTCTGTGATATATTTTTAAAATACTACAGGCAGTTTTCCTGACCTATGCTCAAACACCTCCCCCTCAACTCACACACAAAAAGATCAACTTGCCCTGAAAGAGGCAAAGGGTGACCAAAGGAGCAAACAATCTATTTCTCAACAGGGAATGAAAGGCTTTCTCAATTACTGTAACTGATCAAATATTGATAGGAAGTAAGATGGATATCCACTAAAATACAAAGACATGAACACTAAAGAGGAAAGAAATCATTACACGAAATGATAATTATGTTGAAGAACAGAAATACACAACTGATAAGAGATAACATTACCCTACAATATGGCATCTTACAAACAGGAAGGCTCAGGAATAGCTGCTCAATAGCAGGGAAAACAGTGTATCTCATTTGCACTTTAATCAACATTGGAAAACAAATTTACTTGATCAATTTGATATGTCAGCCACTAGATTTACTAGATAGATGCCTATGCAGTACGTGGTTGTATAGAAGCCTTCTTGAAAGACAGGTTTAGTGAGGTTTTACTGATCATCTCCAGCAGATTGAAAAGCTCATGTTCTGATTGACAGCGAGCTCCTACGCCAGCCTTCAAAACTTAGCCTGCAAATTGTCTATGACCATATAATGCAAGTAACTTTTACATGAAGTAGACTAGCAACTAGGAAGTCTCTTGCTCTTTAGTGGTATGTCAAGTTCTGCCTTTTTCACCTCAAAGAAAGAGACAACTTCTGTGAATAGGAGAAGAGTTGCAGTGTTACTAATATAAACAATGTGATCAATTATGAGGGTGTTTAGGATATTTGTAATCAAACAGTACATTCCTCGAAGAAATAAATCTTGTAGAGAAATACTCTTAAACCACAGGATGAATAATGCTTTCTAGCTACCACTTACAAAAGCAGAGTGAGGACAGACACTTTCATCTTGCTGTGAAGGAAACTTAAGAAAACGTAGAGAAAACAGGAAGACAAACAGTACTCTCACTACTGACATAGTAAATCTTGCAGCAAACATGTACTTCTGTGTCAGTGATGACAAAACCTATAATCATATTTAGAAATTTATTCAGAGGCCACTCTCATCTAAGAGGTGTTCCTACCTTTCACATGGTTTACTTCAATCTTTTGATCCATGTACTTAAACTGATCTGGAACACCCTTGGTAGTTTCTCTGATGGTAATGCACACCGTACCAACTGCATTTAACCATTTTCAAGGTTAGAACAAAAACCTTTAACAGGCAGAAATGCGGATCACAAGAAATCATAGGAAAGAGCAAACCACAAGCCTGATGGATCATAAAAGCAATTGCATGATGTAGAATTTTAAAGCCACCTCTTGTGTGATGAATATATTCAAAGCCTCTAGGGTCACTGAAGTTGTTTTTTAATTGAAGCCAGGCTTTTCAAAGGAATCTAAAGGTCATCATTTTACTTTTTCAAAAGGTCTTTTAAAATTCCAGCTTACTTAGATATTATTAATCAGTCCTAGATCCTCTCCTCAGTGTTATTAATATTATCCTTTCCACATGGAGTCCACAGAGACCCTCTGCCGCAGCTTTTCCCTCAGTGAGGTATATGTGGGCCTCTCAAAAAGAACAAAACCAACCAACCAACCAAACAAACAAACAAAAAAACACACCCAGGCAGTTGTTTATTAAACTTGTAACAAGCAAACTTTGAGACCTGCAGCACAACTAACAGTTAACAAGAAGAATAAGAGAGGGGAACGGAAATTGAAACAGCGTACCACATAAAAAAACTACTCATAATTTAGCTTTGTTTAGTGATCCAATTTAATCTGAAGTTTGGGATTTTCCAGCTTGGATTCCCTTTTCTACTTGGAGAAACTAGAATTAGAGTTACTGCATAACTGAAGTACACGCAAGCGCACACACACACAAAAAAATGTCTTTTAGTAATAGCTTTAAACTGAGCAGGTATGGACGATGCATTTCCAGTTTTAAGTTGTACAAAGGTCACACGTGTAAGAGGCCTCAAAAAGATGCAGGGAACATAAAAAATTACAGACATATATCTGCATGCACAAAACCCAACCAAACTAACAAACACCACCCCCCCCCAACCAAAACAACAAAACCCAAACAAACAAAATCAAACCAAAAAACCACATCATCCAAAGAACCTAAAAAGAAAGGTAAACTTAATCATCAGCTTCAGCTCTGCTTTAGAGAGGACATATTCTTGGTATGCTGGTCTGATAAGGCCTGTCCTTGGACAGCTTTTGGCATCACAAAACCAAGTAGGGGAGACAGAGTGAAATGCCAGAAGTTAACAACTGCTACTCTTATATGAACTGCCAGGAGTGCTGCCTGAGTTTACCAGGCACACTCCCATTTAAAATTAACAAGATAAAATATATTAAAGCAAGACTCCAAGAAGACTCTCTCCTTCCCTCTCATTCTCCTGTACATGCACCCAATTTTTATCAATTTGATCCCAAGCAGTCCTTCATATCGAAACATCCCCCAAAGTCTGCTCTACGCATCACTTAACCTTCTCCTTTCTTCACACTTCCATCTTTCTAAAGCACACAGCCCCCAAACTGTGAGGTTTCCAAATTCCCACCAAAAAAAAATTAGTATGCTTTAAAAAATAAAGAAATAAAAAGACACTGAACAAATCTATCCAGTAAATTGCCAAATGTCAGGACAGGAAGAGGACAAAAACCTGCCCCACCCTCCTCCTACGAGAAGGATTAAGAAAGTATTTATTCTATAAATATTTTCATTTCGGGAGCTGAAAATGGTCTGGCATTGCTAAACAACATTATTATTCTGAAACAAAAGCTTGGCAAAACACTTTTCATAAATATTACATTTTAACTAAAATAAAGGAATAGAAACAAGGATAACTGCATTTTTAATTCTTGAGGTCTCAACAAAAGAAAATTAAGTATCTTTAGCATTTTTCTTGAAGAATGCAGGCAGAAATACAAGTATAAGGATTCTTTCTATTTCTTAGTTACCAATATTATATACTGTAGCATAGACTTTCAAATAGAAAGAACAAACTACTGTAAAATTACTTCCAAAACAAGAAATTTTTTAATACAACTATATAAAGAAATGCTGACATTAAGATCACACAATATCAACTTAGCTCCAGTGCACATATTAAAAATGGATTTTTTTTTCACACTTTTTCTATAAAATACATCTGAATAATTATTGAATTTATGTATCTTCCTAAAGGAAATCTTATTTCCTTTAGGACAATTGAATTCTATGCTCTCTCTTCTGTCAAAGGCAGATCTGTAGTCCATTTTGGTCAGTCTGACAGATTTAACAATAACTATTTTCCTCCCAGCTGAAAGATATAGATAAATTAAAGCTCTGTCCCTCTCAACAGAGATTTTTCTCCTTATTTGGCCTACAATAAAATAATATTCATCCATTCAGATAACACCAGCAACTCAATGGAAAACACTTATAGAAAGTAATCTGCTAAAAATGCAATAGGGAATGTTTTTAATTTCTGAAGACTTTAAGATACTCTGAATTTGCTTTTCACTTGCCTAGAAATTTCTTCTGGTACTGAGAAGATAAAGAAATTAACAAATACTCTTAAACCTAAAGCTATATTAAAACAGTAGAATGGGGGAGAGGGGATATAGCTTTGCCAATACCTCCTTAAAATTCAGAAGTAGCATCACATAATTCCACAGATTTACACATTTTATCTGGGTTTTTAAACAGCAACTTTTCCACACTTTTCTGATCTCCTGGCAACCAGTTATCACCCTTTTCTTGCACTGTATCTCATAGTGAATAAACAGTGATGGCAACTGAGGTTTTCCAAAACCCCTGCAGAAGGGTAAATAATGAGACTAGACAACAATCCTGATCAATCATCCATTTTTCCAAGTAGATATTCCTCTCAAGAAGACTTGAGAATGATAATAGTATACGAGCCAGAACAAGAGGAACAGTGTTTTAGTAAAGAACAGCCAAAAAGTATGTTTTTTCAACCTCAACATAATTAATTAGGGCACCATAGTGATGCAGCTCTCAAGAAATAATAAATTTCTAACCTATGCAAAATAATGGGCAGGGGTTGCAATACTACCCTGAAAAGATATTTTTACAGCCTATTTTTCCGCTTTCATCATCAAGTCCACTTATTATCTCCTCCACTTAACTAACTTTTTGATTAATGTTTTTATTATTAAAGTAATTTTTCATTTTTGTGATAGTCTGCCATTTTTCACAGTTTATACATTGCAAATTACACAGCACAATTACAATACAAGTTATTTGAACTTATCATTAAAATAAAATTCTAGATCTTGAAAGAACATTCACCCGATGTCTTCTTGCACCCAAAAATAGTGACGATGACCAACCAGCCTTCCAACTTGGCAAATATGTCTACTGGACTCAGAAAAGTGCAATTCTGTACGACTGCTTTTGATCCTAAAGTTCTCTATCCTATGATATGAAAATTTCCTGCATTTGCTTCTATGTAGACCAAGAGCACATCAAGTGTGACTACGCTGAGCCACTCCAACACCTATACCCAAAATCCAAAATTTCTGCCAAAACCACCTGTAAAA
This sequence comes from Grallaria varia, assembly GCA_013396735.1. NCBI lineage: Eukaryota > Metazoa > Chordata > Aves > Passeriformes > Formicariidae > Grallaria > Grallaria varia. The sequence continues at coordinate 48,493 of VWZG01005405.1, read as the reverse complement.
TTCAACTGGTGGAGGCATTCTCTTAGGCGGTACGTAACAGATTTGGGTCTGTAACAAATTTCCCAGGAGACTGCCAGCATCTCCACTCAATCTGATGGCTCAATAACCAAAGCGCTCCCACCAAGTGGCAAATCTGGCTTCAGACCTCTCCAGTGGCCTGCACAACAGGCATTGTGCCTGAAAAGATACAGCTTGAGCACTTCATGACAATATTCCAAGCAAACAGAGGTGACTCCCTGCAGCCTGAAGGAAGGTATCCCAGTCCTGGAAAGAGCCAAGAGATGTTGCACACATTGTTTAACTTCAAGCCTATATAGCTTCTCAACCATGCATGCTCAATGTTACAAATCCAGCTTCAGAATTTACATTTACCCCTGCTCTGTAAAAGACTGGGTGTATTATTCAAGGTCAAGTATGCTGCTGCTGAGCACTGTCACATTCAAGCCCTCAATTTGCAAGCAATTATTTCTCCAATACAAAAATACACAGGAATATAAATCAAGGGTTATAATTAGGCAACAGTCCAACAACAACTTATTATTTCCAACAGCATATTATAAAAGTATTCTTCTGATAATACAAAGTATTAATCCAACACTAATGTGACTCAAATGTTTGGGGTGGGGGGGAAGCAGAAATCAATGGCAGCTTAACTTTGTGTCCAGCAGCTGTATGCTACGCCAGGTATCAACCTGCCAGTATAAAATCCAGGCTCTGAGAAGAAATTCAGACAGGTGCCTATGCCCTAATCTGGACTAAACAGTGAACACTGATCCAGCAACACAACAGCAACTTCCAGACAGGATACAGTTCTGTCAGGTACTGTTTTCATGCTGCTGAATCACAGAAACAGCAGATTTTTCATGGAGGAATAACACAGTCTTATAGATCAAGTCAAGTTTTCAGTGACACTACTATATGACATAATTAGCATTTCAGGATTAAAAACAGACTACTTTCACATAGTTAAAGAGAGGGAAAAGGACAAACAAAATGAAGTAAAAAATCCCCTAATGGTTATTCTTCATATGTAGTCATCCTACTTAATCTAGACTAGGTTGCAGACATTTAGATACATAATTTATAGTTCAAGTCTTCTTTAAATAGAAAATTAAATCAAATCAGAGGTATGAATTCAAAGCATACTAAACACATTAAACCTCTGTTCCTTATAGGAATCAAATGAAAACAGCTTTAGTTCTAAATGACAGCATTCATTAAAATTTGACGTACTTCAACTTATGTCCTTTAATGTTTTACTTCTACTTAAACAAGACAATAGACAAGCCTACAGTTGCAAGTGTAAATCAAGTCTAATACTCCTCTTCAAATGAGAAACATGCCTGCGGACAGGAGGAGAGAGTGTATTATTTTTGGTTCTTACCCTCCTTTCATTAACTTGGGTCTGTTTAAAACAGCAAAAGTTTTGCACATAAGTTTAAAAACAGGTTTCTTTTACACTGTTTCCAGATCAGATTAACTTAAGACTATTGCTCTTTCAGAGTTTTTACTCAAGAATTATTTACATAATTAGTCTGTTGACAGTTATTTACAACAAATTCAGCATTTCACTCTGTAAGCACAATGTTAGAATGCTCTAAGTGGTCATTAACACAAGTACCTGTCATATTTGTTCTGCTTTTGCCTGTAGGTTTTCACTTTTTACCCAAATTTTCTGTAACCTTTAGCCACACGTTAGACAAATCTAATGTGCAAAGCAAGCTAAAACAAGATGTTCATTGGCAGTCTCCCAAGTCATTAAACGCCTACAAGATTCCTCTCATACTCTCAGGATCAGATTGCAATTGGATTAGAAAAAGTCAGTGTGTAATCTAAAGCCAGCTATTTTCTCATTCTTCTATTATATATGAGAAATTCCTCAATGAGACGATGAATGCAGCAAAATCAGCATCTCTCTCAAGGAGGGATACAGTTTGGGAAGGTTCAAAAAGGTGGCTTAACAAAATTAACAAAATTTGTAGAGCAAAGAGATAAAAATGGAAACAAGGCACAGTAAATATGCTCTTACGGCAACTCATAAGGACTCAGAACAGTATCCGTTTTGTAAGAGCTTTTGAAACAACAGTAGGTAATGAGATGATGAAACTAGTAACTGGGTAATGTTTACCAACATAAGAGTTGTTAAGCATGTGGCATTCTACATTTATCTTCCACTGAATACAACCTTTCTCTAAAGTAACTTTGACTGCAAGTAAATGGGTAGTGAACTGACTTTTTGCCCAAGGCAGTAAAAGCCATGTCGCTCTGAAAACAAGGTAATACAAACACCCAGGTTAGAGTTTCTTCCTGAGAATTGAGTGCTGACACTGCCCCAGATACGCAGAAATGAGTAAATGGAAGTCTCTCTCAAGACCTGCAACAGAACCCTTCCAGTATTTCATTAAGCATGCAATTACCAGCAGCACATAGCATATTTATAATCGCAGCCAAAATGACAGAGTTCATTTATGTGCATCTTCCATCTAAGTCTGTGATTTTAGACCTCCCGCATCTTCCTTCAGCTTCCCTCTTTTCCAACCCACAGATTCCCAGTCTATTTTGTCTCTGTTCATAAGGGAGTAGTTTTGTATCACCAGCTTTCTTGATTCTCCTCTCTTTACATTTTTTAGTGCTACTGTATCCTTTCTGAGGTGGAAAGAGATCAGGATAGCACAAAGACTCTCAACATCTGAACGCACCAGGGATTTATTTGGTTGACCAAGTCTGGTTTGCTCTCAGGTCTTGACTTTAGAAACTCACTTGAAAATCATTCTAGTGACTTTGAATTTCCTTTTTTGACTGCTCCTAAACTTGAGCTGTTATAAGAACAGTGACAAAGATTCAAAGATTCTCATCCTACCCTCAATCTGCAATAATGATCGTTCAAGAAGCCATCATTCCCTTGTAAATAGGAAGGGTAGTTTCTCTCCCATTTCTACTACATTAAAATTCATGCTGACAGATGTAAACATAATTTTATTACACAAGCTGCCCAGTATTATGAGATCTTATGCACTTCCGCACAGGTTAGCAAAGAAACAAAACAAGGCTAAGCAATTTTTTATCATCAAACTGCCATCTGATGCTTCACTTTCCCTTGGGGAAAAAAAATGTTATTTGAGCATTCTCTGTAGAAAGACCTTAAGAGCTTTTAAATGATGCAGGTCAGAACTCTGGCACTAAAACAAATGAGAAAGTTTCCCTCATTTTTCTCCTGCTAAGCTCAGTCCTGAGGAGAAGGCTGACTTCTTTTGGGGCAATGGACATGAAACTCACTCCAGAAAGAGGAGTGGTAGAAAGAAGGTGAAGGAAAAACCAGACAGGAGAACCACCCCAGGGAGCAACACCATGAGCAGGGGGAATGGCAGAGCTGGAATCAGAAGCGAGAAGACCTTGGAGAAAGACACTAGACCACAGGAGGAGGATACACAGACTACAATAGTGTATTAGAGGTGAGGAATGCAACTGGTTGAGGAAACAGGAGGGAACAGTGGGGAGGGCGGGGAGGGGCAGGGAAGCAGGGATTTGCTGGTTTAAAGGCAAACCAACAGGAGAAATCAGCCCAACTCAAAAGAGATTACAAGTCAGAGTTACAATTACTAAAAAGATTACAATAAATACAGTGATACAGAGAAAAATTGGTTTTAACCCACAAAAGCACAGATGTATAACTCAGCATCCTGAGGCACAAACAGATTGGTGTTTTTAAGGCCCTGTGCAGAGCACCCTGAGTCTGAAGTGTAAGAAAAGAAAAACTTGTTGGTGAGGATGATGGTTGCAGTCTAGTCGAGAGTGGCAGACACAGTCCTGTTGGGTTCTGGTCTTCCTCTGGATCTAATAAATGGTACTAGATGTCCCAAAACCCAAACATTATATATGCTCAGGCTCAGGTGGCAATGCCCAGTACCTTCCCGCAGGATGGGGGCATTTAACTCTGTGAGTCATGGGATATTTTTGGAATCTTTGATGGTCTAGGTTGTTGCAACTGCCTATTGTGCCAGTCCCTAATGGCCTGTTAGCAGACATGACATGACCACTCAGGCTGGGTATGAAGGTGCTGATGTCTCCCTGGAGAGGAGTTATCACCGCCGAGTCACCGGCGTGAAGACAGAAACATTCCCCTGGCTCGCAGGGTTCTTGAACACCGAGCTCGTAGCCTGAGGTGTCAGGTGTGCCCTGGGCAGCTGCTGCAAACAACCCATTATTAACAGTTCCTGAGAAATGACATAGAGGGTGTAGAATACACAGGTTTGGTTATACCCATACAGTGATAAATTGGTCCCTGCCACTTTAACTAGGACAAGGGGACATTAGCAAAGCTGAAGAGGGAAACATTGGTGTTGGTGAGGCAAGGAGTGGCAAATAGGAAAAAAAAAAGAAAAAAAGAGTATAAAAAGGAATGAACTACGTAGGAAAAACAAGGCTGAGGCAGAGTAGTGGAGGGGAAAACCAAAAGGCAAATACAGAAAATGTCAAGGGGGTAAAGACGCATAGAAAAGTGTCCAACTCAGCAAACACTTCTCCTAACCTTGGCACTAAGTCCAGAGGCCAACCCCCTGGCAAAAGCGCCCTCTTGTTCTCTCATCTTTTAAGCATTAGTTCCCATGATAGTGAGGCTACTTAAGACAGCAGGCTGTGTTGTGAGCAGAAGGTCAGAAAGAAGAAGAAAAAAGGAGACATAAGGGAAAGGAACCAGTGCAGGGAAAAGAAGGGGCATAAGGAAGAAGCTTCTATTTCCAAGGATAGAAAATGGAAAAATATATAGTCAAATTCTTTTATCCTTTGAGCACAACCTTCAGGAATAAAACCAGTCAGAATAATTTGCCTGGAAAGGAATGGCAGCAGAAGAAAAGAAGAACTCACAGTGTGTGTCAAGGATGGTGAAAAGAACTGTAAAAATGGAGTAAACTCTCATGAAAGCAAGTGAAAAATCTGCAGAAGCTGATTTTAAGATTTTGTTACAAGCAGTCAAGAATACAAAAGAAGAAGCAAAAGTAGTAAATATTGCTGTTGACAGACCCTGTGATAAAACAGGGAAACACAGGGAGTATCAAAAAGTGTACTGAGAAGAAAAGCATGAAGGAATGAAGTCACAAATGAGAAGTCAAATACTTACAACACCAGATACCATAATGAAGTCTAAGCAACAGAATATGAAGGATACTATAAAAGAAGAAACTATACAACAAAGAAAAGGTTTGGAATAGAACTCAGAAACAACAGTATTTGAAAAGGACAATGGAAGAGCGTATCTGATAGTGAACACGAACACTCATGCAGTATTACTCCTGACTGAAGAGGCAAACACAAGCTAATATATGCAGCTAAGTAACTGGATGCATTATCTGCATTAAATTACAGAGGACTAACACAGAACAGTTTACAGAAAGTGAATCAGGAGCCAGGACAAGGATGACAAGTCAAAGATTACAAGTCAATGCAAGTAGCCTGGTAAAAAGGATTAAAAAAGCCTAGAAATAATATTTTTATTCCTACTCAGACTGCAAATGTTTTACAATGGTTATTGAAATAACTGAATCCAGAAAGAAATTTTGTCCCAATCAACATGTCACTACTATACAATAGGATAACTCAGCCAAATAATCTAAAAAAGTCCAACATGCACTTTGTTTCCACTCATTATGACATTTTCCACGGTTAGATAAAAATCAAAACAGCACGTCCTTTATCAGAACTGATAAAAAGAGAGTAGGTCAAGGATTCTTCCTTTATCCTATTATTGTCAAGACAAAAAACATGTTTTTGCAATGCCCTACCTAAAAAAAAAAAAAAAAAAAGAATACTTGCCTTTTATATTTGGCAAGAACCATGGAAAGTTCAGGCAATAGGCCAGATCTTTTGTCTAAAATGCATAATGTTATGGCTTAGCTTTGCTAAGGACTCACAAACAGTGCCCTGAGAATCTGGTCCCAGTGCTCTCTCTTCTTATTTAATACCCAACATCAGATTTTATCCCAAAGCCAGAAAAATGGATTTACATACACACCTTCCCCTAGATCTCTTTTTAAAAGACAGGAGCATGTTTGATTCTGTAAGGACTACAATAATCTTCCAGGCCCACAAAGCTACATCCATGAAAAAAATATACACTTCAATTTATACATGAGGTTACTTTAGCACAAAGTTTCACAAAAGCAAGGCACACCACCGGTGAGTGCTGCAGTGGGAGAGCTCAGGCTCTCTTTGTTCCATGCTGTGTCCGCTTCAGCTCTACTCTCTTTCTTGCCACAGGTTATGTCCCCATTTAAGCAGCACACAAGGGGGTTTCACATATACACCTATCTATATGGCTTCCCTTATACCCCAGCATTTTATGGCACAGTCCCTACCTGAGTTGCTGTGCCCGGATTTTGCCACCCTAAAAAAATAAATTAATGTGTTGTGACGTAGATGTGATTGAGCAAGGAGACTCAATGATCATGAACAGACACTACAAATAAAAAGACTGAATGACATAGAAGAAAATTCAGTGATAAATGGAATTTGGAAAGCACACGCTGAGTGCTATTTTATAATAATTTTAAACAACTATTTTTTAAAACCTCATTCAGGAAAAGCCATCCAAGGAAGATTCCTTCCTTTAAATTTTCTTTACTATTCACAGCATATGAATTGGACTGTATGCAACAACAAAGCAATTAGTTTAAACACTGCCAGTATTCTCACTGGTGATAATTGGTTGCCTCTTGCAGGAACATCTGTTCTATCTTTCTTAAGAAATGAAGTACAGACCTTGTTACCTAGACAACAGAATCCTTCTGAGCATCATGCACTATAAAGGGGCAGTATCAACCTAAGTCACACCACATATTCATTCTCCCCACTGCTCCCTTATTGCCACCAGTGCAACCAAATGCTCTGACTTTTAACATTAAGCTCACATTTATTAGATCACACACACTTAAGCCCAGTTTCACATGCGTTAAAAACAACAGCTGTGTTACTGTCTTTTGGCCAAGCAACAGTCACTTTGAGGCTTTGTGTTCGGCCAGTTTCCACCACCATGACTGCCAAGCTGTCAAGCTGAAAATGCTGCTGCTTATGGGTATTCTGAGACCAAGTCCTATCAAATCTAGAAATCCCCCTAAATGTGGTGCAGAAATAGTCACCAGCCAAATTCAGGAGAGAAGCAGATTAAATTTTGAAGCTGCCTTTTGTTGCCCTAGCAAACTCACCACAGTTTTATAAGTATTGACAAAAATATTAAAAACGATGAAGTGCCCCAGATAACAAATTCTTTTGCATGCTTCGTCAAGATGGATAGATTTACTTTTTTCCCCTCCGTGCATGTGATGAAGGACCAACAAACACAGAAGCTGAAATCACAGAATCATTAACGTTGGAGAGAGGCATGTAGTGGCAGGACAAGGAAGAGTGGCATTATACTGAGGGAGGGTGGGTTTAGATTAGATATTAGGAAGAAATTCTTCACTGTGAACACGGCAAGGCACGGGAACACGTTGCATGGAGCAGCTGTGGGTGCCCTGGAAGTGTTTATGGCCAGGCTGAATGGGGCATTCATTCAGAAGGTAGTGAAGTACTGGAACAGGAGTGCCCAGAGAAGCTGTGGATGCCTTATCCCTGGACGTGGTCAAGGCCAGGTTGGATGGGGCTTTGAGCCTAGTGGAAGATGTCCCTGCCCACAGCAGTGGGGTTGGAACTAGATGATCATTAAGATCCCTTCCAACCCAAACCATTCTATGAAAATAACTGTATGAAAATAATCCCAGTGAGACAGGACTACAGATCTGTTTTCCAGGCTCATCTGTTAAAAAACCCCATGAGTTCTAGAAGTACTGAAGATGATAAATAAAAGCTTGAAAATGGTCTGGACTTGACATGCCCAGAAGAAGCAAAAACTAAATAATCCATCTGGCCTTAGACTGCAAGGCTGAACAATGGAGTTAGCTGAAAATGATTAAAACGAAAAATCACAGCAGAATTACTTATTTTGACTGCAAGGCTTTGAGCAAAGTTCAGTGAATTTCCGATGTGAAACAGTACAAAAGACAATTTAGTAACAGTCAAGTATTTTTTAGGCTACAAGTATATTAAATATCTAGAGAGAATATAAAGCTGCAAGGATCACCCATCCTCAGAAAAAAGAAAGACTAAAAAAAAACCTCAGGAAGAACAAAATCTTTAATATGTAACAAATATGGCATGTCAAAAAAGAAGAAATAATTATTAGTCTGAAGTGCAAAGATATTAAGGCAAATGAGGATACTAAACAAACCTTGGCGTTTGATCAGAGAGATCATTAATTGAAGTAATACGAAGCTTTTTTTAGGGTAGAAACTTAGAGAAGTCAAACCAAAATGGATCCAAGACAGAACCATCAGACAGGAAACCACTATATTGCTTGTATATATTAAAGGCATCTGGAGGTAAAGGAAAGCAAGGGAAATACTACAAAAGGCAACTGAGGTAAAAAAGAAACTAATCTAATAAGCAAGTGAAAATATGGAAAGACAATGACAGTTGAGAAATAAACTCTGTAGGGGCCATGGGATGGAATAAGTTCATTAGCACAGAAAGAAAAGGCAGAGAGTTTCTCAAATGTCTTCAAGAACTGGCAGCAGATCTCTCCCATTTCATAACTACCTCCAATCAAAATCATTAGTAACTAACTGCTCTTTTCAATGTGCTGCTCATGTATTCAAAAAACTAGTAACTTCTTCCAGAAGTATAGCCTGTCTGAACTACACTACCTTCAGCATGCTCAGATGGCTGCATATGAAAAAGCTCAAGGTCAAGCAGACTCATGGCATATACCTACACCCACAGAGGCAAAAGGTGTCAGGAAGGATGTTGACACTGCTAGTGACAACGGAAGGACGAGCATGATGCTCCTTCTACAAGGCAGAAGCATTTTGCCAATCAGATGGCCAAATGGAGCCAAGAACAAGACTATGATGCTCACATCTTCCTATCAAAATGCAACTGTAAGCCTGTGGGCAGGATGCATCACAGAATTAAAGACACAAGGCTATCTACTTAGTGACTATTGTACTGTTAACTACAGTCCGGAAACAGGAAAACCCCCCTGTACCTTAAAACCCCCATATAATAACATCTCAAGTCATTATAAAGAAAAGAAAAATCTCAATAAGATACAGTAGAAACTTTATTTAAGTAGAGCTGCTTTTCAGCTTACCACAGAAAAAGACACAGAAGTTCACAAGAAAACACCAGAGAAATTGCTAAAAAAATGAAATTCAATTAAGTGAATAAAGTTCTAGTAGAAGGTAACATTTTGCCCTCAATAACAAGGCTGATTACAATTTGTACACAAAAACTTGTAGAATAAAATATAACTGCAGACTAAAAATACCATCCACTTAGCCATACACAGGGCTGAAAACAGTGCCAGATGATAAATTGAAAAAAGCAACATTTGATCAAATTTCTAAATTTTTTCCCCACTGATGTTCCATTTTCAATTCAGCCATCTCTCTTCTGTATCACTTTATCCTGTTTAGGCACTACTAATAACATTTCACTTCTACCTCACAGGCTCCATGGACACCAAGAGGTCTCAGGCAGCGTGCAGATGAACACCACAGAGACCCATAAGGACGACATTGTGTTGGGAGTACATTACAGAACCATTTGAGAAAGATGGGGAATAGGGTGAAATCATCTCTACAACTCAAAGAAGCCTCTGACCCACAAACCCTCATTCTTGCGAGAGACATTAACCTCCCTGACATCCACTGGGAAGGCAACACAGCAAGGCACAAGGAGCCCAGTTAATTTTTGGAGGCTATCAGGAACAATTTCTTGATATAGACACTGGAAGGGCAAATACGGGTAGCACACATCTGTACTAAAACAATGAAGAATTAGTTGGAGATGTGACAATCAAAGACACCTTTGACTGTTAGCAACCATCAACTAGTACATCAAGAGGTCTCTCTGTGGCCCTCCAGTACCTCAAGGGAGCTTATAAAAAAGGAGGAGAGATACTTTTTACACAAGCAGATAGTGATAGGACAAGAGGGAATGATTTTAAACTAAAAGAGGAGAGATTTTTCTCAGATTAGAACTTCAGAAGAAATTCTTTACTGTGAGGGTGGTGAGGCACTGGAACAGGTTGCCCAGAGATGCCTCATCTATCAAAGTGTTCAAGGTCAGGATGGATGGGGTCCCAAGGAACCTGACCTAGTGGGTGGCATCACTGCCCATGGTGAAGAAGATGGAACTAGATGACCTTTAGGGTCCCCTCCAACCCAAGCCATTTTGTTATTCTTTGATTCAAAGATCCTGAGTGAAGAAGGCAGGTAGCAGAGCACAGACCTGGAACTTCAGAAGAGCAGACTTCAGTTAACTGAAGCAACTGATACACAGTCATAGGAACCAGGTCTAAAGAGCAAAGGAGCTCAGGAAAACTGGCAGGTCTATTAAAATATACAAGTAGGAAACCTGCATGGCTAAGCAAATTGCCAGAGCTCAAATACAAGTATACAGAGGGGTGCAAACAAGGACAGGCTACATGGCACTAGTTTAGAAACATTGCCCAGACATGCAGGGATGGTGTCAGGAGAACTGAAGCTCGCCTTGATTTGACACTTGCAAGGAATGTTGAGGGTAACAACAGCTTGTGCTGCTACAGTGGTTGGGAGAGGCTGAACAAGAAAATGTGAGCCTGTGGCTGACTTAAGTGGGCAATATTGTAACAGAATTTGAAGAAAGAAGTCCGAACTTAAAAAGAATGCATCACCTAAAAACCCATGCCATCACCTCTCAGCCAAAGGCATCAAAAATAGTCACATGTAATATTAGGGAAAGACACATTCTAGTTATGTAAAGTCAATATATCATTCACACAATTTTACAACTGCACACAGAATAAACTGAAAACATGTACAAACTAATTTTACTTGACTACAGGGAAAGCACAAATGGAGGAACATAAGGAAAATACGCAGTGCAAAAGAAAGAATGAGAAACAGAAGAGCAAAATAAAAGTTTATAACACAAATTCAGAAAAGCACCCAAAATTTACAAAACATTCCAACTGAAGCTTTAAAACACATAAGCACATACCTTCATTTTTGCATACACACACAAGCAATCTTGCAGGAGGCATTTAAGTTTGGCAGGTAAATATTTCAAAAAGTCTTCTTCTTTGTATTATCTGCAACTCTGTTGGCCTTCAACCGAGTGATAAAGTAATTGTCTGCTTTCAGTGCATTGTTGCCGACAGTTTAAGCTGAAGAGGCTTGGCTTTGCTCTTCTGTTTGTTTCTGTTGAAGGGACCATCAGTTGTTTTTGCATTTGTGTGTTCTGAGAATATTCAGAATCTAAAGCAAACAGCAAATTCAAGGTGAAAATAACTGAGTCTAAATAGCACCGAACATCCATTTTTCTCTAGTCAGCCGCACGGGCTCAAATTTGTAGAGAAGTTTCTTCAGCTCACATGATATTAAACAGGGGTAAAAGCTTTCTTTTGCTTTTTAACATACTGGCCATGGATTTGTTGATATTGCTCTTCCACTTTGAGCAGAGACACGATTTCAACAAAAGGAAAGTAACCTCTGCATGAAAAGAAATAAAGCTTTTAATTGTGCATTTAGAAATCTAAAAGCAGTGTTTCTCTTTTCCTTTCTCCTCTGCATGCTCTTTTTTGCTGTAGCTAAATTGCTGAAAGAGGTAGCTGTAGTTAGAGAACGGAGACGGCCAGCTGTTTCAGATGATGTTCCACTTCTGTTACAATTACTTGATAAAAAATTATACTTCAAGCTGCAAAACTTTATTTTCATAAACACCACAGTGTTTTTATGAACTGATAAAAAAGAAGTCAACTTAATTGATTGAACAAAAATTGGTTTATTTCACATATTTATTACTTGTGCAGTAATTTCATTTAATGAAGTTGTCCTTTCAGATACAATAAAATAAAAAAGACAAAAAATGTCCACAGAATCCTTCTGAAGAATAACCAAAGCAAGAATTTAAGTACCCCTTACACAAAAAGTATTTAAATTACACAGATCATACAAGATTAGACCATGTAATGCAGAGAGCTCTTATTCTTCCTATGGCATGCAAAACATGAGTAGTCATGTAGCAGAACCAAAAACCTGTTTCCAGCTGATTCATACTTATAAAATCACAATGCACAGACACTTCTAGCCAACACATGCCTTAGTGCTCTAATAAAAATCCCTTCAAAAAATTTTTTTTTCACTTATTTTACTACCTCCAGCTATTGAAAGAGGGAGTGGAGTTTCAGAGTTTCCACAAACAAATCTAACAGTCTTTTCTAATTAGGTAGTAGAGAATTTATGGGAAGATTTTTCATTGCCAAATATTCTACTCATTTATTCTATCTTGGCAAGGGAAAAGAAGTCCTGACATTCAAAAGGAATCTCCTACAGTAAATGTACTCAGGGACAGAGACTTTTTTAAAGCCTTTTCTAACTTAACCTTGCCTTCAACAAAGCTAGGACCAAGGTCTACATAGGTGCACACAGCAGTAAGTACTGCAAGCTGCTGTGATAGTCAAGGTCAAACAAAAGGTCAATACAGCCCAATCAGATGACTTGTACCTATTATGAAAATCTATGCAACTTCATTTGAAGAGAACCAATGGCATTACAAATCTTCTGTTTTATTCATACTGAAAAGTTATCATTATTTCTGTACAGGTGAACTTTTCTGCATTTCTAGGAGATGCAGAGACAAGTCAAACAGGTTAGAAGGTCAGCCTGGTCCACAGTCTCAGATTAAGTAACTTCATGTTTAGCTCATTCAACTAAGCAGTTTCCAACCAGGGAGGTGAGAGCAGCTTGCAAATGACATGTACCACCTGACAGAGGTAAAAGCAAATAAGCTTTACCAGCGATACCAGCAAGGCACAACATGTCCCCTTGAATGTCCCTGCTGCCAGCAGGATCACAGAGAAGCACACAGTAAAAGCACAAAGTGCTTCAAGACGGAGAGAGTAAGTCTGGCTGCCCTACTTGGCTCAGCTACAGCACCACACCACCACAGCCTCCCCAAACCCAAGAAGAGGGGGACAACCACAGAAGAGCTGTCCACACACAAAGGAAGGCCACAGACAGCAGGGAGGCATAAAAAAACATAAATACAGTGAGACAGAGCCTTCTTCAAGAAAGCTGAGAAATACAAAAAGGTTACAAAGACCTATCATTTCACCTGTAAGGCTTGTAAAACTTCACCCACCCTCAGAAACTCAGCATGCCAGAATATTTGTACCCTCTAATACTTTGTAACATACACTGAATCAGTAGGCAAAAGGCCTGAGAATAATTTGTGCATGCTAAATTGTTCGAATCAGCTTTCAGTAACTCATTTAACATTACAGTCTGAATTTATTTTAGCCTGTACTCATAAATGCAAGTATGAACACAAAGGTCAACTAATGCTCCCACTAGTGTCCCACAGCATACTGGCAACATTTAAAGGTCTCCCAGAAGGAGCAGCCTACACTAACAACCAGCACGCACAGGCACTGGATGTGGCAACTAAAATGGCTACAGGTCCCAGACCCAACAGGCATGCAGGGCAAAACTGCAGCACTTAGGGTACTCCTTAAAAAAGACCAGGTTAGCAATACTGCTGGTTTGTGACTCTACTTCTCCCATATAAAATATCTGCAACAGCCTAGTCTCATTCCTTCCCCTACAGAGAAAAAAAAAAGAGCTATAAAAACACCCTGATACAGAAAAATCCAATGAAGTTCAGAATTAAGGTCACTATTTACAGAGAAGACAGTCAAGAGTTGTTAACTTATCATCAGAAGAGGGGAAGTTCTCATTGGCAAGGGTGGGTAAAATGGTGGAAAGGACCAGGAGTTGACTAAAGAGCATCTAGGACCTAACTAAAGCCACTGGCTCATGAAACCTTTAGTAGTAGTCATTTTTGTCTACAGGCTGTGCTAACTTGTCTGCAAGAATGTTATGGGAGACAGCATCAAAAACCTTACCAGAGTTAAGATAAACAATCTAAAGCATCAACCTCATTCACCAAGCCAGGCATCTCATAGCAGATGACTAACAGATTATTTTCCCTTTGAAAATCCATGCTGACTACTGCCAATCATTGTCTTGTCCTACATGTGTTTGGAAATGGTTTCCACTAGGATTTTCTTCATCACTCTCCCAGTGACTAAGATGTAGCTGACCAATCTGTAGTTCCTCTGAACCTCCTCAGAAAGAGGAGTGGCATTTGCTCTCTGCCATTCACTATTACCTTTTTAAGATAACTGAGAGTGATCTCATAATGAAATCCAAGCAGCTCCCTCAGCACTTGTGGGTGCAACTCGTCAAGCACCACAGACCTGTTTATGTCCAGTTCGAGTGCTTCCTAACCTGGACCTTCTTCACCGCAGGCAAGTCTTCCTTCTTCAACTTTCTCTCTGGTCTCAAGAAAATAAGACTTCTGAAGGCTGGTCTTAGTGGTATAGACTGAGGCAGAAAAGTTATTGAGTACTTTGGCCTTTTCCATACCAATTGTTCCCATTCAGCAGCAGGCTCACGTTTTCCTTAGTCTTCCTTATGATATACATGTACTTGTAGGATTCTTTCTTGTTGCCCTTCAGATTTCTTGCCAGACTCAACTCCACATCAGCCTTGGCTTTTCTAACCCTTATTCTTGCAAGATCAAACAGCAACTCCTTACTTCTCTTGTGCTACCAATCCCTGCTTCCAAAAGGAATCCCTGATTCCTTTTTATGTCCAAGTGCAATAAGCAGTTCCTTGTTCATCCATGCAGGCCTCCTGTTGCCTTTGCTTGTTTGCCTAGCTGTTGGGAGGGAACTTACCTTGAGTTTGGACAATGTGATCCTTGAATATCAACAAGTTTTCCAAGGTTGTATCTCACAGAATTCTTCCAAGCAGGTATTTGAAGAGGTTCAAGTCTGCTTTCCTAGAAGTCCAAGGCTGTGATCCTGCTTTCTGACATGCTCCATTGGCTTAGGATCCTGAACTCTATCCTATCAGCTAAATAAGCCAGTAACAACAATTGCACTGAAGTTCTTCCATGCTCAGGGACAGGCTGCGTATCCAGGTATTTACAAAGTACTCTGTGAATGGTGCTGATTAAGAAAAGGCTTATCATTTTCCTTTTTTCTGAATTAGTTTTTCCCAAAATCCACAATTAGAATCTATAGTCTCTTCACTGCGAAAAGCAAAGTACTTGAATTAATTTTGATAATACTCTCACAGGAATTGGAGCCTCTGGGACAAGAAATCTCAGATAATACTATATTACCCTGGTGCTTTTTAATAAAGAAATATAAAATTCCATTACCACAACCTCTTAGCAGACCTTTAAAGTTACAGTCATTGGTTCTTAACATATGAAGGTCAAGATATTCCACAGGAAAAAAATCAGTCCTAACAAATATCCCTCTCTGGTCTACTTCTGTCTTCACTTGCTGTTTTTAAAAACCTACTGAGACAAGGTAAGGAGCAAAATGTAAAATACAAAAGCAGCAGAACTGAATAAAAGTCTTCCTTTCCCCCAACCTCAGGTTCCAAAATAAGCTAAATCAAATCCTGAGCTGAAAGAGATGTCATATTCATTAACTAAATAATCATCTAAAAATGTAATCCTGTATTTCATAACTCTCTTTCATATTTTACAGCTCTGCTCTTCAAAAAATGCTGTTGTTTAAACCAAGCAATAATCTGGCTCATAAAAAGAACACAGAAATGATAGCCAGTTCAGTTATCTTCAGAATAGACTTAAGTTACAGGGAACTAATTAACTTTTTTTCTCCACACACCAGTCATTGATGTGAAAGAACCTCTTCTAATATTTTCATATTCAATACAACAGAATTGGCTGAAATACAGATTCCTTCAGCAGGTATCACCCTAAAGCTGAAATAAAGTAACAATCGCTTTCCCAGGAACTACTGCCAGTATGTTTTCAGTGCCGTAAGCATTCTTCCAAGTAAAGTTCATATGAAGAGTGGTAAGAGAAGTTTACAATGGTTTTCAAAGTCCCTAAGCAAAGACAGACCAACTTGATTCATAATGTCAGAAAAGAGGAGTCATCGGCCTTTTCTCTTAGGGAAAGTTAGCCAGTAGGTCCTATTCTGAGCGTCTATGCAATAAGACATGCAAAATGGTCTTGGACTGCAAAACTGAATGCCTTTTAGTTCAGCAAAATAATTCCTGAGCATATTGTAAAGAGTCTTCAAATTACAGAAGTACTAAAATATTCTGAACATACACACACACAGGACCACATACTGGTTCCCCTTTCATTTTCTCAGCTTCCAAAGCAGGGTTTGGGGTTGTTTCGCTGCTGAAGAAAGTGGGGGTGGCTAGAACATCAAAAGAACTACACATGACATTTTTCAAATGGCCTCTTTCCGGGCTGAAAATCTTTTATTTAATCAGTAAACATTACCCTCTTTGTCACCTATCAGTCTTTAAACACAAGATAAGCTATTGACGCATTAATTAGAAGTCCGTTTCTCTTTATGGAAAATGCATTTGATTCTGGCTTGGTTTTGTAGGACAAAAAGCTTGTATTTCTTTTTCAACTATTTCAGCTTTACCTTTTACACATTTCTAGTATTTGACCAATCTGAAATTTCAGCGAGGCAAATGGTGATTTGCTCCATTAGCTCAGTTTACAGTTTTACAATAAGGTCTGAAGAAGAGCAAAGTAAAATTCAAGGAAGAATTACCAGAAGAACCACTGAAGGTAGTCAAGTAACTTATATCAAAATTCAGAGTTTGTACAGTGTGTTGTACAAAGCTTTACCAATTTTTTCTAAAAAAGTTTAAAAAAAGAAAGAAGAAAAAAAGGAGACCAAAATAGAGATGTATCACCAAATTTAAAAAATAATTCAACACTCTATTTCCTTACATTGTTGTATTACACTGTCCAGGTATGACAGAACCAGTTCCCTACCACAACACTGTTGTGACTACAGGAAAGTTCCCTTCATACTATTCCACACATCATCTCCCTAGTAGCACAATTTAAAACAAAGGACAAGAATCCAAGAAAGAAAAAACCCTAAATGCTGTCAAAACTGTTTTTATAGTAGCAAGAATATAACCCAGTACTAATGTTAAAAGAGGATTTCTTATTTACTGCAAAAGCAGAAATATTACCAAAAAAAGGTCACTGGGCAAATCCTGTGTAAAGTGACTGACAGCAATGCAGCCACCTCTCAAATCCAAGAGTGACCTTGACCTTATAGTGATAAGCACTTTAAAAGGATAGCAGTTTTATCTGTTAAGTCTCTTCACACAGAATTACCATGCACACTGCACGAAACACAATACAGTGGTTTGTTCAGTTCACGGACATCATGAATTTCTAATGCCCCACACTGCACTGCACATCTGACTGCTGTCTTTCAATGCAACACTGCTAGATTATAAAAAGCTTTAGACACAATCCTAACATACATTTCAACAGCTGGCAGCACAGTGACTGCATAACACAAGGTAAACATTTAATCAAGAAAGTGCACTTCTTTTGCAATGCAAGAAATCCTTGCATTACAAAATCTTACTTAGTACCAGTGTTTTTACAGTAATGCACATTGTCAAACACAAATTAAAACATTTGAAGATCAAATTCTACCTTCATACACAAACACTCAATTTTTACCAAATTGAAGAAATGATAGGCACTACTGTGTTTTGAAGTGTGCAATTTCTGAACCCATTTTTTCTCCTAAGACATGTGTAAGAAAAACACAATTAAAGTTGTTTTTTATTTTGCTATGAAATTTCTCTGTACTTAGCAAAACAAACAGGAAATGAGGAGAACAAACGGCTCCTGAGTGCTAAAGAAGAACAAGCTGCCATTGGTCTGAAATAAATTACATTATTAGCAAGCGGATTTCTAATGGTAGTTGTAATCTTTCAGAACCTTTTTCCTTCAAGTAATTTTAAAAACATTCCTTTTTAAAATAAGACTTTATTTGAGAGTTCACATTTATTTCCCCCTCAACATATGAAAGCAGACAAAATGATACCAGAAAGAGGCATTACTATTACCTGAGAAGAACACTACACTAAAAAAAAAATTATGATTTTGAAAGCATTTTTAAAAAGCTCACATCTGAATAAACCTTCATGCTTGCATACTATAAAGAAAACATTTAGATAATCTTTATGTTACTTAAGGAAAATAAAATACTTTCATTTATGCACACTTACTGCAATCTCTCTACAGGCCGACATGGAAATCCCTGTACCTTCAATTTGCTTCAGTGCATACTCCTTTTCATCTTTTCTGTACACACGCAAAAAA
>VWZG01005405.1:10803-30200 GCA_013396735.1 Grallaria varia | reverse complement strand
AAGAGAGAGAGAGAGAGAAGAATATGTTTAGCTCTAACTTATATTACACCAATCAATACAAGTTTAATAAAATATTTTAATTTGGTCTGGATCAAGAAGCTGAAAAGCCAATCTGCTTTTATGCATAAATTACATTTTCATACTAAAAGCAACTTTTCTTTTAACGAACACCTTATAATTCCCAAACAAAAACTTCCGTGTAAAGGAACTTTTTTAACCTGTATCTATTGCTCTCTGAAAACAGAGATAATACCTGCAGATAACTTAAAAATGTATCTACAGAGAATTTTGGAGGACACTTTTCCTGAAATTCCAGGGTACTGCCTATTACCATGAAAACACCACACTCATATCCCACGCCTGGAAAATTTTCAAGCAGAGAAAGTGGCCCACTGTGTTTTGGGATTTGGTGCAAGACAGATTTCTAAGGAAGCAGGACCAAATATGTTTAGACTACACGCTTGAAGAGCAGTTTGTCCAGATAGGTTTGGAGCAACAGGAGAACCTTCTGCAGCTGAAACTAAAGGAATAGGTTACTTTGAGGTCATCTAAATTACTTTGGAACTGGCAAATACATTTCTTTCTGCACAGATAGTTTTCTACAGAGAAATGAGAAGGCCAACAATTTACAACAAGCCCTGCAACTACCCTAAAATATTCACCCATTCAGACACTCAGATGCAAATCTTAACAACCAACGTAAGATTTGATCCTCTCTTCTAAACCAAACTTTTATTCATATATGATAGTTGAAATGAAATAGTATCATAGCACAGTATTTTGAAACATATGACTTCTGAATCTGTACTTGGGGGGAGAGAGGGACACCACCCAAAACTTTTCAAGGGCAAAAGAAAGCCTAAAAAGTTATCATTACTAAAATTTGGCCAGATACTGCATTAACAGCTTGCAAGAGCTGTTCACCAAGTACAGTTTCAAAAATAACTTCAGAAGTGGACATGTCTGCTTCCTAAGCAGAAGAACTCACCAGGATCTACTGACAAGATAATTCAGATTCCTTCTTTGCTCCCCACTGAGTAGTTTTTTATTTTAATGAATTAGTAATTTAAAAGAACTCAGCTCAACATGCAGAGGCAAGAAACTTGTAACTTCACTGGTAATAAGATCATACCTTATCTCCCAGAAATTGCTTTTGATTTCATTAATTAGTCCAAATTTTAAAGAGTAAATAATGACTGCCCATTCCCTCATATATGGTTCTGCTACCTATGCAGAAAATTTGCATATACTGCAAAATAATAAGTCTGTAACTCAGATCACTTACTGAGACTGTGAAGACAAAATTATATTGTCTGCAGAACCAAAACCAACTCTGGCCATTTAAAATCAATCATTGCTTTTAAACTCTGGTCATGTTTAAACTATGCAGCACAGAACAATCCCTTGCACAACTATCAACTGGAATCCCAAAGCAATGTAGTCACTACAGCACTGCACTATATCCTCCTTTTGGCACATCTACTTAACCAGGCCCAGGACCCTACTGACATGGGTACCCTTGAACTTGTTCTACAGATGCAAAGCATTGCATCCAATTACCTTCCCAGATCGAAGGTCACTGCGGAGACCAGGCATGCAGCTTGGCACACACTGCCGTCAACACCATTGCTTAACACCACCGCCACCGCGAGTCTGTCACCGCTTGACAGACAGATGCTCCAGGCAGGATTTTAAGATGCAAATGAGAAATTATGGAAGATGTTAAAAAAAAAACGGAGGGTGCAGGGCTGGAAACCAAAGAACAATCCACCAACTTAAGGTATTACAGCATATGGGAAAAGAAGGCAGGCTTACTGAGCTGCAACTCGGATAGTTCTAGAACACCAGGTTTTGTGAACAATGAGCAAAAATGGGAATAAATACTTAGCTAAAATAAATGGGCATCAAGAATAACGAACTCCAAAGATATAATATTCGGATCTGTCAGAATTTTTTTTTTTTTTTTAACCAACAGCTTTGGAATCATAAACACAGCCCCCTTTCAAATATTATTCACTTGCCTTGGCAGAAGTACAAGTCTATATGAGTATTTTTCCAAAGTTAACTGTTCTTATTAAGCAAACATACTAGCTGGTTAAAGGACTTGCCAAAAGTGGTGTTTTAGCTAATAATGTTTCCCATTCAATAGTAATCTCAAGATAATTTAAGAAACAAATACATTCAAAACTTCAATACCAAGTCAGCCAATGCAATCTGATGAAATACACAACTCTGATTATTCACTGAAGTGTCCGCAGAAAAAAAACACTTCATTAGCTTTTTACTCACTTGTAAGAACTCAATAAATTATATCAAATGGTGTGCGTGACAGGTACATATACTGTTCACTCCCCAAAGACCTATGCTCTTATGAAACACTTGAGAAAAGGGAAGTATTTCTATTTCACGTTGAATATACAGGAAAACTCTAATGAACTCTGAACACATTTCAAGAAATTGTACAGAATTACACAGCAGGAAAGTTTTCATAAATCCTTTTCTGATAGATTCTATAGCAGTACATTTTTTTACTAGAGCGAAGCAAGCATGACTAAGTTCAAAAATCCAATCCAAACAACAAACCATGCAGCTCTAGTATAAGGCAAAAGACACCCAAGGTGGGGACAGCGAAGCAGAAGCAAGGTCTTTGTCTGTAGCCATTTCTGTCTGATCCACAGAAATACTGGCTTGGGAACAGGTCAACTAACTTGAAGGTCTGGCAGTGCAGGGGTTTTTCTGAGGGCAGGGAGCAATGGACATAGACCAAGCCCATAGACTAACCTGAGCAAAAAAGATAGCAAAGCCTAACTGAAAGGGAACTCCATACCTTAAAAGGCTGTGACTTAAGTTTTATTAAAGCTTTTCAAAACTGATGGATAAGAATTTGCTTGATAAAAAGAGTACCATGTCATGTCACACCACCACTAGGTTTCTCTACACTTCTAGTTCCCTCATCCAAAACTAAGGGTTAAAAATTAAAATCGCCATTGCTTCTAATTCCAGAAGCATTACAACTCATGCTGTTTTAAGAGGGATTAACTTTTCATGAAAATGAAACTGCTGATATGAGATATTGCCCTCCTGAAAACTTCCTGTCACCATATCTCAGATTGCTTTAAGCAGCATCCAAAAGGGTCCTCATGCATACCAGCAACTATTGAGACATCCCTCCATTATAAAACCTTGGTCTTTGAGATTCAGCTTTTCTCCCTCACCAATAAACATCCAATTCTGCAAGACTTAAGGTTAATGCAACATTTTAATTTGTACAGTACAAAGGAAAATTCTCTCCTCTTGCCCCCAAAAAAACTGTACTCAGGCATTTATGTCCAGCAGTACCGAAAACAGAAAATGAAAATATTATTACTACTTATTCTGGGTAACACTTTCAGTTGCCATTTTCCAAATACTTTTGAAAGAACAAAGTATCAAATTCATTTTAGAAGAATGCAGTTCAAAAGATTTAGAATAATAACAACATTTCAAAGGAGCTAAACTGTTTTAATTATTGCAATTGTACTTCAGAGACCTCCCATCATATGAGAAACTACTTTACAAATAAGTCAATGGAACACTAGAAACAACTTGTCCGAGACCATAAGAAAACTAGGAGGATTTGAATAATAAGGATAAAACAATAGTTTGAACCATGCACTGTTTTCAAATTTTAAAACTTTCCATGATGGTCTGTCTTGAATTCACAGATAATTTAACATAAATCCCAACTTCAGAATTAATTATCCACATCAAGAAAACGGCTTAAAAGACAGCAATCGCTCTGAAGCTACCACTGTGACTATCACATCAGTTAATACAGGTATTACCATTACAGTATATACTGTCTTAAATTAAGTGCACAATACCATAATTAAATAACAAAGTGCAAATCTTCTTAAGCAAAAAAGTGCACCATAGAAACAATCCAAGACTTAGTTAGAAAAAAAGTAAGAGAAAACACAACAATTCACTCTTGTGACAACACTAATGGAATTTAAGCATCTGTAGGACAAAGCCTGGGAACACTATGGAATTCAGTGTCCTTCACAGTTCTGCCTGGAACACAATGTCCATACAGGTATCTGGTTACGCTCTGATCATTTTAACTGCTGCCAGACAGCATAAAGTTAATCACTCAGCGGGAGATCACAAAGAATTGCAAACTTTTTTTCCAAGCTAGAAAAGGCAAAACCATGACACTGAAGAACAACTAGAAGCTAACTGAAAAACTCATCTGGAACGCAACGGCCAAGCCACTAAATTGATTGTGCTCAGCGCTGGTTACCTTATGCAAGCTGCTCACAGATTTAATCCTATACATAGCACATGGCCATAGCCCTCTACAAAGGTAATAACACAAAAAAAGGTGTCTATGACTGACTGGAAAAACGGACCTAAATCCTCGCCACAAAGTGGTGAACTCTTATGCTTTCGTGTTTTTTATGCATATAGAAAGAGCCACTAAGCCACAAGAACTATAGGATCAAAAAATCCCCATATGGCGTCACTGGGGTGCATGTTCAACAGACTAGGAAGACAATGTTCTTTTACCTTTATTCTCCAACAGTGTCAAGCCTTATCCAGTCAGCAGTTCAGCCAGCTCTATTTCATCCACACAGCAAACAGCCCCAAATGGCAGAAGCTGTGCATCTAAAGGCTGATCTTAATTTATTTCTAGTCAAGAGTATACACGCTGAATTTCAATGCATTTAGTTTGTTATGAGAGCTACACAAGAAACTCCAAATATAAAACATTAAGGATTGTAACTAGAAATTTAAAAGAAATCCAGGACCACATCAGTCCTTTAAAAGGTTTGTCTTTCTTCACCTTCACGGGCAGCAGCCTGCTGCTCTGCTAAAACTCCACAGCAACAACAGGCTGTTCCTACAACCTAGACCCAGACAAGTTCAATACGACATGGATACCTGAACTACAGCTGGCTGGTTTTGGCCATGAAGAAAACAGATGAAACCAGCAGACTTTTACCTCATTCTGCTATGATGAAAAGTTTCAGTGGTGTCTGTGGACTGCACAGCTGGCCTGTTTGCTGATGTATCCCTCAGAGGTTTGGTGGGAACTTTCTCTGCACTGCAAAACGAAGTGCACGTGTGTGGGTCACAAGAAATGATTTCTCATACAGAAGGAGCAGACGTGTATGTCACCTCATCTGCTTGAACCTCGGCCTAGACTTTCCTCATAGTGACAGTGTTGCAAAATGTGCAATACAAAAAAATTTGCCTAAGAAAGTATGTTCTTTGATGTTTCATCTTTGCATACTTTCAAGCCTAATCAACAAGACAGATTTAATCCATGAAACAGAGAGCAGCTAACAAGTTCGAAGTGATGTCCAGGTGTTAGAAAGACAAACCACTTGTGGGCAGAAGTGCCTTGTTAAGCTTTAGGGCTTGACATGCTTCAATGAACTCAGACCCGGGGAGAGGATGACAAAGCTTGGGAAGAAGGATGTACCACTGAGAGTGGGCACACAGAATGTAGAATTTACAGGCCACGAGGACATTTGACAGAATCCCCAAGATAAGGAAGACACTAATAAAGCCAACTCAGCAATTGTGCTGGAATCAGCTCCAACTGGGTGAAAGGTAATTCCAGCAGGGGGAGATCGCAATCACTGACTCACAGAGCACCAAATTAAAAAAAAGAGAAAGACTGAGGATGGGACTAATTAGCATGATAAGCAAGAGAATCATTAACCAGCAGAAGACAGGATACTAATTAATAAGAGAACTATGTAACTTGCAGACAGTGAATGCTAATTCCTTTGTTTGCTCAAGTGTACGAATAGCAAAAAGTTTTGCTAGTTGGTGTACTCGATTTGTGGAATATGACTGAGCAACCACGCTCAGCCAACTCTGAAATAAATAAATAAATAATGTGTCTCTGTCGTGTAATTACTGGCTTGTTGCACACCGGGTAACAAATCCCATTTTTGTGGACAATAGCAGTGTGGGAAACCAACCTCCCCAGTAAGCAATGAATGTACAGTCTTTAAAAGACTAGCTTGTATCTTGTCTGAAACAACATCTACAAGGAGGCTTGGGGAGCGAGAATGATGCAACAAACTTACACTGCACAGGACAGTCTTTACTCTGGAATACTAAAAAGAGCTCGAGAGAAAAGAGAATCTTCAAAGCTGGTCCCAGCAACCACAAGGAAAATGGAATGGAGACAGTATATGAAATGAAGACATCAAATACTGCATTTCTGATTTTTTTTGTCTCAAGTCCTTATAATGTCAATTTTCAAAAAGGGGCCTAAATTCTGCACAGCTCATTGGTGTCACTGCCTGGTGATACCCACTAAACTCCACTAGGTCTCCCTCCAAACATCCTATATGACACCAGATACCTTAGCATATACATACAATAACCCACAAAGGCAGTACTTTTCTCTGTCTTCTGCTACCTCCAAGACTTAAAGCCTACACGTGATGCCCTTCTGGAATCTATGAGCAAAGCCAAGAGGCAGAAGTTTGCATCATTTTTAGATGTTACTCTTCTCAAAAATGTCAAATTCCTCAACACTATGCATAGTTTCCTACTCTGTTTTCCAATAATTGTACAGACTTGCAGTGTCAGGACTGGTGTAAATGCACGCCCAAAAGAAGGCTAACTCAGGATTCAGAGTGCAATCTGAGAATTTTTAAAATAATTACTTTTTTTTTGATTGGTTAAAAAAAAAATCTTTCAAGAATTTTTTTTTTTGTTGAAATCAGCACTCTAAACGTAAGTCTACTATAAACTGGCAGAGACATTCAAATACAGAGCAACTGATTACAACAATTGGCCTTTTTAAAATGTATCTGACTTTCATCACATACATTATGAGAAACATGCAGCATAACAGTTACACGCAGCTTAGCCTGCTAGAAAATTTGGCATGTTCCGATCATATTAAAGCACCACCAGCAACAGATTATTAATAGACAGCGTCACGACAGTACTCCATCAGAAATTGAACTACACCCAGACTTTGCTCTATAATCTGCAGAACATCCCCAGATATACTTCTAAACCACACTGTTGATACAGCTACCCTTCTGCTTGCTTATTCCTCTGTAAACCCATTTATGAACCCAGGAGGAAATACACGTTAAAGAATAAAGCAAGTTCTCAACGTGATGCTAAGATACTTGCCATTAAACACAACACCCTTACACTGTGTGCTTCCATAGAGCCTCACAAGATACTAAATACATATTAAAAAACCCTCAATCTTCACCTAACATTGGTCATGTGTTCTTTATGCATGAGAGGACAGCTGACTAAAAAAACAGTGAATCTGAGCAGTGATAAGATTTTCTGTTTTTAAAATAAGACACCTTTTCCCAGATATGATTTCGATAGACAGAGTGAGGAGCAGAGGTCTCTTAGTATCAGTGTAAGAAGACTGGAGCTATTCCGGCACCATTAGAAATAGCCTAACTATATCCTCTTTCCTTTATTCCAGTAGTTTCTAATTCAGGAAATCAAAAGCAAATCTTTGTAGCATAGATACCTTCTAACTGTTAACAACAATTTCAGACTATTTCACATCACAGCCACAGACAGATCTTTAAGATCTCTGTAATAACAGACCACTGGACATTTTAGTAACCTTAACCTTATTAAAATTCAGCCTTTACATTATAATAATACCACCATGAATTTGTACAGAAAGGGAGCATAACTTCAGTCACTGCCACCCTCACTCCAAATTTATTGATGAAGATTCACAGAGACCTCAACCAGCTACAGGGTTGCTGCCATTGCTAAAACGAGACTGGCTCCAAGGTATCTTGACTGGCTGAGAACTGTGAATTTCATAAAAGGAAATTCACAACAGATTGGGGTAAGCAGACTTGACAGCCTGTTTGTAAAGGTAAAAACTAAAGTGTTCCCATTAAACCTTGAAAGCTGTAAAATTATTCTGCTGCTCCTGGTAATTTCTTTCAGCATTTGCTACATTAAAGCAGGAGATAGAATTGTATATGATTTCATTTTTTTATAGACAGGCTTGATTACAGATAATGAAAAGATTTAGAAAATACCTCCCTTCTAGAAAGGCTACTACATGTGACAATTTGCTACCTCAAAACAAGGAACAGCAGCAGCAAGGAGGAAAATACCTCTCAAATAAAGAGGAAGCAAACTTTTATTTATCAGTCAATTATGTACCAGGGCCACAGACACAGGGTCCTTTAGACAATGTCAAAAACAAATCTGCTGTTTGCTTCATAAAATCACGTAAGAAGAATACTTGCAACTAACTATAAATGTGAAGAACATTAGCTGTGCAGTTTTGGAATTTTATAAGCATAGATCCTAAAGTCATAGTATAACTACACAGTCCAGCTTAAAGTGCTCATGTCTTCCTTTGTAGTACTAAATCTGGCTAAATACTGCCACTTTGATAGGCATAAATAAAATTCTAAACAGTAGAAAGCCATTATTTCTTTGGGATCATTTTGACAAGAACATACCAGAAACACCAGACGCAGACTTTTTTCTAAATCCTTAAAATATACTAGGTTAAGCTATAGCAGAATAAACTGCTATACATTGACTCAATGTAAAACCTATCAGAAGGACAACGGCCCAAAAGCTGAAGTCATTTAGTTTTCCTTTTCTGCCTCATGACACAATCAAGCACTTCTCCTAAAGCATATAAAAGCCCAGATTTATCAGAGACATACTACAAATTTTCTGTTCTTTTCTTTCAGACCTCCTAATTCAAACCATCTACAGTAAAATTTTCAATTCTCAGAGCTAGACCTACATGAAAGCCTACTAATTCAATGTGGATGTAATTCTTAGATAGTCAATTAGCCTTTAGGTACAAAAGCTCCAACCCAGACCACGAGTAAGAAGCAAGACCCAAATTATGTATGTGCCATGTGAGACAGAGCACATTTGTTACAACTGGAAAGTTGCAAAGTTGAAAAAACACCTTTATAAGAAAGTATAAGGGCCAGAATGAAACTCCATAAAGTCACGAGGTCTAATTAAATTCAATCTGATACGTACCAAAAAAAAAAAAATCATCATTTTTGATGGCCCTTTTGAGTGGAGCATCTCCATCTTTTTTCCACTTCAGTGCCAGGAAAGAAGGATTCCACAAAGTTAGATGCCTTTATTCCAGCCACTAAGTGAGTCATGCTACTTCTCAAAAACAAGGTCTTTAGTCAGCAGTTATACCTGTTCCTGGCAAAAGGGAGCCATGTTCTGCTTCCTTTGAACTTTAAAACTGCATGTCCCATAGTCACAATAGGCTTCTCTCACACTCTTTCAAAGGTTTAAGAGCATTGCTTGGATGAAGTTTTACACTGTTTCTTCCCTACCACTGAAGTCATGCTAAAGGTAGAATAAATGGCATGCAACTTCTAACAGTCTTTTGATTGTTCTGAACTGAAGGTCAAATTAAATTTGGCAATTTGTCTACTTCTGTTTCTTATTTGGAGCATGACAGAACTGGGCAAAGGAACAACTGGTTATCCAGTACAATGACTGGTTTTAATCAAAAGATATGAGCATAAAGCTTTGACATCTACAACACCCGGGAGAACATGGCAGCAACTGATACAGAGACTCTGTTTCAGGAATAGGCACATTCAAAGTCATGGGCCGCCACACCCACTGTCAGCTGCTCTAGAGATAATGAACCAAAAAACCGAACATGGCATTTTTCAATGCGAAAAGTGTTAAATCTTAGCATGAAGCTGTGAAAATTCATGGAGTATTAATACAGGTGAGAATTTTCTCTAAGCACCTTTGGATTTGCAGGATTCATGAGCCATAAGATAAGCGGCATCTCTCTCAAAACAACTTACTTAGGAGTCAAACAGTTAATCTCATGCTGCTAGAAATGTTGTGCATGAGTGGCCTTTGCGTCATTCCATCTATTCAGGTTCTCAGAACCCAGAACGTTACCAATGAGGTGAGAGAGTCAAGGAAAACTGCAGCTGGAGCAGAATCCGAGCATTACCTGTGTGAATGCTTCCAAGTGCTCTAATAAAGCCAGCAGAAGAAAGAAGGAACAAAAGAGGTAGAAAGCCTTCTGGCCACATAAAAAGGCTTGATTCTTCCTGCAACTAATGCATGAGGAAACCAGATACACTGTTTCAGAACAGTGAAGCATACCTCCGAATACAGTTTCTATTCCAGCAAATCTAGCTTCTGCCTTCAAGTCATTTGCTATAACATTTATTTTCACTTGACTACAAAAAGAAACCAATGGCATCTTCTACTTAAGCATTCGCAGAGTGAACAAAATCATACCATACATGAGGCCCTGTTTATGGGAACACATGTTTAAAGCCGTACCATTTGAGGCTGTCCCCAGTTCATATCTGTGCTCCTATTTAGTCCAGAACCATCGTACATAAGTGAGCAATCTGACACTGCCAGCACACACAGGAAGCCACAGTCATTGCTTTGCCTTTCAGGATCATGAACATTGTAGAAAAAAGATGACAACCGAGGCAGAAACAAGCAGTTATGTGGTGGCCTCATTTGAAAATAACTTTTTTTAATATTGCTAATCCCAGGAAAGACAGCAGCAAATAATGAATGATGCCCTTCAGAGACCCTCTATTCCAGTAATCCCAGATCCTCCAATCCTTCTCATAGCCAGAAAAGTCAGTTCTGCTTGACAAAAAAGCAAAATTAAATAAATAAAAACCCTACACACCAACTAAAAAATACAACCCACATTGAAAGACACCCATTTTGTAAAGGTCAATTAACACCATGTCTACAACATTCCTTCCTTTTCAGTCTTATTAGACACACTAATATTTCATAAACACTCCAAAGAAACCCCACTGCTGAATGAAAGGATTGTACTTCCACAGTAAAGCCTAAAAAAATATTAATAAAAAATTCAGATACAAAAGTATCAGTTGATTTAAAGACACTCAGGATTTTGCTAACAGTAACTAATTTTGATTTAAAAGATATCTGCACATTTTTCTTCTTGAATCTGTTGAGATAGTGAACTTCACAAGAGATAAAATAATTTCTAATATCATCACAACTAGTATTGGTATCTGTCAGTCATCTAACTTATAGTCAAATGAACTATTTAAACCAAGCTTTCAGAGCTGGGAGGTCTTTTATAACCCTAAATTATTTAGATAACATGAAACTCATAAGTCAAGTCAAAACAATAAACTTCTTGTGTTTGCTCTACAAGAAGAAGCTGTTCTTCATTTCATAAAGTCACATACTGAGTTAGCCAATTTATTCTAAAAGCAGTTGTCCTGGACCAGTTTCAGCATTCCTTTAGGCAAACACACTGTTATTGAAACAAATAAATCTTTTTTAAGTTCTAACACTCTGTTGCAGTAAAAAAAATAAAATACAGAAATTGCAGCCTATGTCAGTTCTCAAATGCCACCAAAGAAGCTCAAGAAATGATATATCTCTGGAAGCAGAATGTAAGAGCTGCCACTCGCTTCTGTGAGCAATCCCTTCCCCTCTGATCACACAGGTATAACATTCCTTCTCCGGAGCCGAACATAACGCGGCAGCCAGCACACGCAAACAGAACCTTGCTTCACAACAGAGAACTTGGTAGTAAAATACAGAGGAGAAAGATGTGGGACAGAAGGCACCTATGCAAATCATAAGCTTGATTAAGGCACAGAAGAGGCAAAGAAGCCATTTCAGTAGATATTTTCAAAACATACGGGAAAATTTAATGTTACTGATAAATCTCTAGTGCAATTTGGTTAGGACGTTTCACAGAAATTCTGGTTATTCGTGCAAACACATCTGTAGTGCTAAGAATCACAGCAGTTTCTGGGGTTTGGGGGTTTTGTTGATTTTTTTGGTTTTGTTTCTTTTTAAAATCACACATGATGTGAAAATACCCGTGTTGAAAATGAATTTATGAAACAAACTTCTACACTTCTACCTACAATACAACAGATTAGACCGGACAACCCGAAAATACACCAATATATTAAATTTCTATGTCAAGTAGTTCATATGAGAAGTATTCTGGTTCTGACCTAGCCCCTGTTCTATCTTGCTTTGCACCCTCTTACCAGGCGGAGGGCAGAAAGGAATCTCTTCTTTCCCCTCAAGCTCTTACTTCCTTTTCCTGCAGCACTACTAGAGAACTCTTAATCCGCCCACTCAGTAACACAAAACTACCTATCCTCCCCATTTCTTTAAAAAAACAAAACCAAAAAACACTATACTTTGAGAGGTTTTCCTTCACAGCTTATTATGGGCTAATTTATGTATGACTCTTCCTCTGCAAGCTTGGCAAAAGTCTTCATCTGTTTCTCAAACACAACCTCTTCCACATCTCGCTCACCCCCTTTCTTCCTCACACTCCTACCACCACCACACCACCTTTGTACTTGCCCCAGTAGCAAACAAAACATTAGTTGAATGCTATTTGCTTTGAAAGGCGATGATGGGCTGTACAGGTCACTTCCGCACTTAGTTTCAGGGAGAGTTACAGAAGAAAGGACAAAATAGCCATGGGAGAGACCATATGCAAGAGCCTGTGGGAAGCATCAAAAATTACTCATCACTACTTGCACTATCTCTTAGACCGGAAGCAAGGCCATGGTAGAGTTGCAACAGCAGCTTTCAATAAGGCAGAGTTATGAACCACTAGTTATCTCTTCCTAGATTGGGGATTTTTCTATTAGAATGCCTTACAGGCAACTAGTTAGACAGGTTTGGTTCAGTTCTGCTACTTCTGCTCACACATATTAAGAGCACTCAGTGACAGTAAGTATTTTCATACAAGTGAATCTAGTACTTAGGTTTACTTAGATTTTGAGAGATTATAGTAAGGCATCAATACATTCAGTTGTTTCATATCTTCAAGATAAGGAGTTTCATCAGGGGAAAAAATGACAGAAGTAGGAAGCAAACCACAGCCTTTCATATACCGTAACTGATAGTGATTTTGCTGCAGAGAGGTAATTGCTCAGGATCAAATACTTTGTGTTCTGACTTTGGTCAGTAATCTGTGATTTAGCCTCTCACAGGTTTGCACTAGTAAACAGCAACGACTGCTGAACACTGAAATTACTTACATTCAAGACAATGTCAAATAGAGGAAATAAGCTGTGAATACATAAACTATTAAAGACTCTCAAATATCTTACAAGTATGAACTTGCATCAGCACCTAATATTCCAGTTTCACATTCAAAAGAGTATAATCCTTGCCACATCAGGGAGTTACCTCTCTCCTGACAGCAAATGTAACTGTAGTACTCACTTACTCATTCCCCTATGATTTTACCACCAACATCGTTCATTTCTCCCATTTAGCCAACTTGAGTGCAAGTTTCCTCTCCTGACACACTCCTACCACACAAATTCAGTAATTTAAATTTTACAGAGTAACCATGTGGGGAGAACAGTACGCAAATTAATTGCTATATGAATACCGATTTAAAGATCACATACATTATTTTTGCCTCTTCTGCACTTAGTTTTCTACCACCACAGTGATCTGAGTCATAAGTGTGACCAGATTCAACCTCTGAACAACATAATGACATTAGCAGAATCCCCAAATACAGTAAGCTGCCCCAGAAGAAATTCTGTTCTTCCAATGGAGCCATGCCTCACAACAGGCTACTTTTTTCTCTCTTAATCAATATTTTCCCATTTCCGCTTCCAACAAATAAGATTCATCAAATAAAAAAACTAAAAGAAAAAACGTTACACAGCCAGAACGACAAGCAGCATTCCTATGTTAGATTATATACTTGCCTTGGCTATGTAACTCATTCTTCTTTCTCTTCCCATGTCCTGCCTTTCAAAGAATGGTTGGCGTAAGAAAGAATTCTAAATATCTAGTTCCAGCTCCCCTGCCATGTGCAGAGACACCTTTCACTAGACCAGGCTGCTCAAAGCCCAATCCAACCTGACCGTGAACACTGCCAGATGTGGGGCACTCAACCCTTATGTGCACTTGGAAGCCATAAGTGAAGAACTTCACATTAATGACTCTGCACAGATGCATCAGTCCAAGGAGGAAAACAGACTGTCTTCCTCAGTTACAAGCTTACAGTACTGAAAAACAGGAGAGAGAGGAGGGAAAGAATATTTCATTTGTCTACCCCTTCCTATGCCTGTATTCCATATTTTTGGACTTGAGTCACTGTTACCCAATTTCCAAAAGGGAATTCCATATTAGGCAGCTAAAGTGAAGCCTGTTTTATACCAACTCTATTGTTAATGTACCTGTAACTTCCAAACAAGAAAGTAATCTGCCAAGTTACAAATAGTGGCTTTCTTTCTTAAAAAAGAAAAACTGTATTATTGTAGTAGCATATAAATCTATACACTTTGTTCAGCTGATATATTGTACAATACAGGGCAGTGCCAAACCTTTTATACTTGCCAAAGGATAGCATGGCAGAAGGGTCTGCCAGGGCAGTGACAGCTACTGAGCAGGTGGTGAGCCTGGGAACCGCCCAGGGTACAAATCCTGGCCCTTCTGCTGCCATCGTTCCGACAGCTGATCACTCTGTATTTCTGTCATTCCCTCTGTAACAAGATTAAAAAGCACAGACTTGCTTTTTGAAAGGTGTTTTGAAACATTCAGATTAAAATAAAATTACACTTTTTTTTTTCTTTCTAAGTAGCTATTGAGTATTGTGTTCAGTTCTGAGCCCCTCAGTTCAGGAAAGATATTGAGGTGCTGGAGCTGGTCCAGAGAAGAACAACGAGGCTGGTGAAGGGACTAGAACACAAGTCCTATGGGGAGAGGCTGAGGGAGCTGGGGTTGTTTAGTCTGGAGAAGAGGAGGCTTTGAGGTGACCTCCTCACTCTCTGTAACTACCTGAAGGGAGGTTATAGCCAGGTGGGGGTTGGTCTCTTCTCCCAGGCACTCAGCAATAGGACAGGGGGACACGGGCTTAAGCTCTGCCAGGGGAAATTTAAGTTGGCTATTAGAAAAAAATTCTTTACAGAGAGAGTAATCAGGCATTGGAATGGCCTGCCCAGAGAGGTGGTAGATTCACCGTCCCTGGAGGTTTTTAAACTGAGATTGGACGTGGCACTGAGTGCCATGATCTAGTAAACTGACTGGAGTTGGACCAAGGGTTGGACTCTATGATCTCTGAGGTCTTTTCCAACCCAATCAATTCTATGATTCTATGATTCTATGATTCTATATAGGTAATATTTTTAATAAACTCTGTTGCCCAAACCCAGGCAGTGAGTTTAAGAAAAATAAAATAACCACAGACTGAGAGAAAGCAGCCAGCTCAATTGTTTGTTTAAAGGTAAGCAGAAGCAGCAATAACTAGAAAGGTTTTATTCACATGAAGATTTCAGCTTTTTCAAGTGTTGCATCTGCTGTTGCTGCTACAGAATGAGGAACAGAGTGGCCTATTTTCAACTTGATTCATGCATCCCACTATTCCTTGCGCTCCTGATAAACCAACAGTGGTATCTTTTCAGCTTGCTGCTGACTCATGCAAATATCTCCCTGCAGGTGAACTGACATCCTGGTGAAGGAACAGAAACACCTAGTAGTAGTCCGGACTCAAAGACTGATCATTCTGAAAGAGTAAAAGGACATCATTCAGGCATCATCTTGCTTCATCTTAAAAATTGCCTCTTCTATGAGAAGGAGATACAGGAAGTGAAAATGACTAAGAAGAACATTGTAGCTTAAACTGTGATCAAGGAAGTGACAAGGAGCATAATGAGGAGAGGTAAGGCATGAAAGAAAACCACACTTTCCTAACCATGACTGGAAAAACTGCATTTTGTTTTACTAGACAGGCATGAATGTGTCCCAAAAAAGAGCTGAAAACCCTACACTGACAACA
Source organism: Grallaria varia (assembly GCA_013396735.1). Lineage (NCBI taxonomy): Eukaryota > Metazoa > Chordata > Aves > Passeriformes > Formicariidae > Grallaria > Grallaria varia. The sequence continues at coordinate 14,386 of VWZG01005405.1, read as the reverse complement.
GGATTACAATCATGAGGCTTATATCACAATTTACACCCTCAAAGCCACTGGTCCAGTTTTAGCATAAACAGAAATCAACTATCAGACTGCTTATATAAAAACCTGTTTTCTACCATTTTTAGACTACAAAGATATTAATGGAAGTTTCATAAATCCAGGTGCCTAATTTAGCTAAAAGTATAACACAGGTAGTACCTCCTGACCGCATGAGACCACACAAACACTGTTGAAGTAAATAGAAGCTGCAGGTGCCCAACATCTTTTAAAACACATTCATGCAGTGCATGGAAATGTCACACCAACACGGTTCAAATCTGACTGTTTTAAAAAAGATCTCTTTAACTTTCATAGGAATCGGTCACCTCACTAGAAACGTACCCAAATGATATTCTATTCCAAACTGAAAAAGCCAGACTAAGCTGTTACTTTGTCAAAAATCAGTTTTTATGCCCAAGCCATTCATGGAAATCTAAGCAATGCAACCACATTTTTTACAAGTATTTTATCGAACAGCTTGCCAAGCTCCGTATAAACACATTTTACTATTTCATAAAATTTATACGCCAAGTTTTTGAAACATGAAGTGACAGGCTCTCAGTGGAATTTCTGCAGAGCTACAAGGTTCTTATTGCCCTCAGGCTCCTGAGACTGTAAACTGACTATATGAAACAAGTACCCAGAATCTCTTCCTTTTATACAGGAAAGCCTTGCAAATTGGAAATACTGAAACAGTCCCTACAACCAGCCAAAGAAGAATTCCTTTAAAAGAGGCTCAAAATGCCCCGGTGATCAGCACACAATAAATACGCACCACTGCTAGCTTTCCGTTGCCAACAATGGAAAAAGTTCCTCTCTGTCATTAAAGACCCCTTCCAGTTAAGAACTAATGCTAAATATCCTCCAACATGCAGATATACTTTAGTTAGATATTTATATAAGAAAATCATGTTATCTTAATAATTTTGGTCGTTTTCTAATTTTTTTCTAACTTGTTCTCAGCTTACTTTCACCCAAGGTCCTACAGTTACACAAAAGCAACTAAGAGTGAACTCACCAATGCCATAAAAATGAAAAACAAAACCAACCAAACAAAAAAAAAGTAAAAAAAAAAAAAAAAAGCCAGTTTCCAAGCTTCATGATTAGAACCTCTTGAATGTGTGGCATATTATATTACATGTCAATCTATCTGACAGCACAAACTTTGCACTTCCGTTTAGCAGTTACCTTTCTTATGGCTCAAGGTCTCCCTTTGATTATTTCAAGTTCTGACACATCAGGTATCTTTTTATCGTGTTTACTTTTGCTTTACTATCCATTTGCATTTGTAATACTATTATTATTGTAGAGATTTTGAAGACATGTCCTCTATGGTGCTTTGTAGCACCAAAGCAACTCCTACAATGGCTTTCCATTGCAGACAATGGAAATGAAACAGGTTAGAAACAGACACTGAATTTCCTTTTTCTGTTTTTTTCCACAGAATGATAAACCCAAAGCTCTGATTTTTTATGCTGTTCTTACAACCCGTATTTTTAGGATCACTATATCAAAAAACAGCAAAAACCAGTTAACTAGTATTTTCTGTGTTTTATTACAGCTTAATTTCACATATCTCATTGATAGAGATAATAAATTAAAACTTTAAAAATAAAAAAATAAAAAAACCCACAACAACCACTTAATCCAAAAATATTGGGAGAGTACAGTGGCAGCTGTAATACCCAGAAAAACTTTAAGAGTTCCTTTCCAAGTTAGCTATGCTCTAGTATTCCTAAGGTTGCTGAGCATGCTAGTCAGAATCAAAACTCAGTTCCCAGTATTTAATCCTCCACTGGAATTAGTGTGCTACCTTTCAGTTATTAATCACTGATACTACAACCACTTAACTCAGAGTTTAAATTATCAAGATAAACATGAATGCAATTTACTCCTACAGAAAAATCCCGGAACTTCTCTACTAATCTAAAGCAGCAGCATTCCATTAACCGCTTCCAAAATTTCATTTAAAAGTTATTTTTCCACATTCAGTCTCTTCTTTTTCAAAGTTTCCGTTGCCTGTTAGGGAAGGCTATTCCCTTTAGTTTTCTGATAGAAAGGTATCACTTCTAATTTGCAATTGTATTTTATCGAATTTTACAGCATGCTTAGACCACTTCTGCAAACACAGCGCGCATTTGCGCACTAGACATGGACCAAAGTGAAAAGGCACTTAATGGTTCTTCTGAAAGGCTGTATTTGGAACCACACCTGCACGAGAGCCTTGCTCAGGCTTCAGGACTGCTTGCCTTCAACAACTGCTCAGCAGCCAAGCAATCCCAAAGTACAGTCCTAGCTCTCCCGCACTTTCTCAAGCACAGTACCATGAAAGCGGCATCCATGGAACACCTATCCCATGGTGCCAGCTGTCTCTCCCAAAGAAGGGAAGGAACCCATGCTTAGCCAACATATGTGGGCTTAATGGCTAAATGACCTCTCTGGATCTAGCCACCAGTGTTTGGGGACAGGTGTATCATGCTTTCATGGGAAACCGATGGAGACACACCTTCCACACACCTGTGCGCAGGTACTGCACAGAAGCTGCCGGCTCTGCCGGCAAGAAGCGTCCGGGACACTCCATCCACCCAAGCCTGCCCGGCTCTGGGTCCAGCGGGGTCCCCGTGGCTGGGGCCAGGGCAGGCACCAAACACATCCTGGGAGCTTCCCGGGCGCTCGGGAGGGAATAGCCAGGGAGCGGCGGTCGGTAGCCAGGGGCTCCTCGCATCAGACTTGCTCGCTTCCCAATCCCCTGCCAAGTTCTCGGGGCACAACGTCAAAGCACGAACGCGGTCACACAAAAGACCAAAGTGCCGACCTGAAACACGGCGTGGAAACCCGAAAGCGTCCCCAGGGTACAGCCTGCGGACACCGCACCGCCAGGGATGGAGGGGGGAAGCGGGGACAGAGTGGGACGAGGCTCAGGATGGACATTAGGAATAATTTCTTCACGGAATGCGCTATTAGACACCATCCCTGCGGGCGTTTAAGGAGAGACTGGGCATGACACTCAGCGCCCTGGTGCAGGTGACACGGCGGTGTTCGGTCACAGACCGGACTCGCCGATCGCCGAGGTCCCTTCCAACCTCCCCGAGCCTGCTATGCGGGCAGCCGCGCACCGCCCGCGGGGCCGGGGCACCGGGGCCCGCTCCCGGCGCGGGGCGGGGGATGCCTGTGCGGGATCGGCGCTGCGGCCCCCGCGCTGCCACAAACTTTGCGGGGAGGGAGGGGAAGGGAGGACGGGGAAGGAGGGGAGGGCGCGGGCACGGCGGGGGGGAAGGAAGGGGATTCTCGGCGCGGCCCTTACCCGTCCTTGCGGCGGGCCTTGTAGACGTGCCCGTAGGTGCCTCTGCCCACCTTGCATCCCTCGTACTCGAACAGGTCCTCCACCCGCTCGCGCTCGGCCGCCAGCTTCGACTTGAACTCGTAGTCCATGTCTCGCCCATGGGCGGGGAGGGACGGGCGTGCAGGGGGACGCGGCAGCCGGATCAGCACCCGCGGCTGTCGGAACCCCCTCCCGGCGCCGCCATGTGCGGGTCTCGGCGGGGGA
>VWZG01005405.1:0-10647 GCA_013396735.1 Grallaria varia | reverse complement strand
AGGGCCTGGTCCCACCCCCCGCCGGATGCTGCCCTCTGATTGGGCGGGCGGGCGGGGCGGGGCGGAGCCGCCGGTCCCGGGGCTGAGGCGCTGCGGGTCCATGTTGGGATCGGGAATTGTGTGCGGGTGGGGAGCGGCGGTGCTGCCGAATGAATCGATGGTTCACAGGGATACGGGGGCAGACACGGCGTTTGCGCTCGGATACAGCCCAGCCGTGCTGCTGCGTCTTTATAATCCCATGCCACAGCAAGGCTGTGCCTCTTCGGCCCCAGGCGGATTTTCAGACGAAGCACGGCGTTGCTTTGAGGTTCGGATTTCATGCAAAGCATTTTGAGGTCGCAGAGACATTCAGACCTCCTAACATAATGTCTCGGCCTCCCAGGGATTCTTTTGTAAAAAGCATCACTCTCTGCAAGCATATTCACATTATGGAAGTGCCACACAGAGCTAAACAAATACGGAGAATCGCACAAAATCACAGAACAATTAGGTTGGAAAAGACCTCTGACATCATCGAGTCCAACCCGTGTCCTAACACCACCATGGGAACTAGACCATGGCACATGCAGCCTTTCTTTAAACACCTCCAGGGATGGTGACTCCACCATCTCCCTGGCCAGCCCATTCCAATATCTGATCATACTTCCTGTGAAGAAATTCCTCCTAATGTCCAACCTAACCCTCCCCTGGTGCAACTTAAGACCGTGCCTTCTTATCCTATCGCTCCCCTTTCAGGGAGTTGTTGAGAGGGATAAGGCCACCCCTGAGGTGACCTTACACAACCTGAAGGTTACATCCTGCCCCAGAAGCAAGTGGCATTCCCCACCTTGTGTATTCAACCTTAGAATACAAGCAGAGGAAGCAGAATTAAGTTACAGGAGGGGAGAGTAAAAACGGAAGCCAGCCATATACAAACCCCATCTTGGTTCATCACCTGCCCAGCCAGCATTAGTTACCTCAGTGGAAAGTTTGTCCAGACGCCGGATGGGAGGGGTAGAGGAGCTGAGCTGATGAGAAGGTGTCATTGCTGACAAAGCACAGGGAGGTGTCAACTCCACGATAAGGTACAGTGCTATATATGATTACTCGTGCATAGCTAAGTCATGAGGTCATAACCAGAAAGGAAAGGCAGGAGTGTAACCATTTCTAAGAGATTATTTCTTCCAGAAGGCAATAGATTATTCTGAATTTCCCTAGCGCCAGGTAGCTAGCAACCGAAATTCTCACAAAATTTCATCACTCCTTTACCAAGATAATATTTTCCAGAGAACTGCAAGTGCTTTTCCCTGCATTTGCAGATCTGGATCTTCCTGAACAAGGCCCAATCATGAGTTGGCAATTCTTCTAAATAGAAAGAAGAACAGCATTGATCTTTCAGTGTCAACATTAAAGACATTTGCTAAAATTAGAGCTAACCCTTTAAATTTTGCCAAGTGTTCACATCTTTGGTCACATAGTAATCAAAGCCAACACTGAGAAGAAAGGGACGTAGACTTAAAAAAGCAAGTTTGCAGCTGCAAAAAGTTGTTCTACCCAGATATATTCAGCCAGTTTTAACATCAACAGGAATAAGGACTACCTTATTGTTGGTAATAATAAACTCTTCAAGTAGTTTGCATTGCCCTCTTTGACAAAAAAAAAAAAAAAAGCCATTATTGCCCATTTTTTTGTTGTTACTCTTTCAATTCCACCTTGTATTGACAAGACTATCTTTTAATATAATTCATTGTAAGTCCACAGCACTGGTGAGAGAGAGCTAACAGCACCTCCCATTATGGAAGCCCAGCTAGGCTGGCATTTGTAAGCCAAGGCAGCTTAGTTTCCCCTGTGCCCTATACCATACCCAGCTCCCTAGTGTTGCAAGCAACCATTTTATACTTTCTTCCGTAAACTGATGGTGCTTTGCCAGTAAATGTTTTGGCCCTTGCTGCTGCTCCTGGGAGGCTGTACGAGAGAAACCTCTCTAACAGCTGGAAGCCTTTTAAAAATGTCAAACCTGCATTTCCCTGTCACCAGCCCATGTCCATCTTTTCTTCCTGTGCAACCACTGTCCTGAAGTAGCCTTTCCCACTCTCCTGTGTGTACCCCTGCCAAAAGTATTTATAGACAGCAGTCTCACCCCCACACAGCCTTTATTTTCCTGGACTAATCAAGCCATGCTCTTCTAATTTCCCACCAGTGGAAGCTGGACTGGTACAAAGCTGGTTATGAAAAACGCAGAATCTGTGTCCCAATTGCTTCTCTCATGACACAGCCCTGCTTCTAGTTTCTGAATCTGTATGTTTGCCACACAAAAGCCATTAAAAGCATAGAATCAACTAAGCAGCTTCAAGTGTAGGCCAGCTCAGAGGCTGGTAAGAATAAGACTACCTTCTCATTTGTGTGAAACTTCTATTTATTCATGGTTAAAAGATGGAAATGGGTACATTTGTTTCTTCTTGAGGCTGGAGCACATGGCAGGATTCCATGTCAAGTTCTTAAAGGTGGAGAAAACTGGGCACAGGCTGTCAGGCCTGCTGGAGAACACCTGCCTGGCACCTCCTCTCCAGGTGGTTGCCAGAGGAGAAGCAGCAACAGCAAGCAGCCATTTACAGAGCAGTGACAGTCTGAGAGAAAGAGACAGAACAGTACTGTAATATTCCCATTGCTCTTCCATGTTAGTAGAGTGTTGTGATACCAGTAATACATATTTAATAGCATTCACTTTTTTTAAAAAGTGTTTTGTTAATTATATTACTCACTTCTGGTCAGAAGATAAATCACTGTAGCATTTTTAGTATGCAATGCCCTATCATTTGTTTAATTGTGCTGATGCAGAAAGTCTAAGTAGCCCCATCAAAGAAAACAGAAAATGATAGGCTTGCAGATTGCAAGCAGGATCTTTTTCAGCCTGCCAGCCTAACTGAAGGTGCCTGGTTGTCATTAATTAGTATCACCATTTCTTCCAAATCTCAAGTCACTGTGGTTAAATAGTGCCTAGATTGTTGGACGTGAAAGAGGTTTTAAACAAGACTGAAAGTTGAAGAATTGAATATTCTCACCAGTTCTCTAAACAGTTCTTCAAGACAGACAAGACATGAACTTCTAATGAAAAAAGGAAGAATTTTGTCTTCAATGCTTCAATGTCAAGAAAGTGGTATGTACAGACCATTTTTCTTCTTTGTAGATTTTCTTGCATTTAAAATACACTCTTATTTTCTTTTTAGCTTGCTTGATTCCATGGACAATCTCTTACAGTTCTCTCTTCATATATGAGTGAGACCAAAAATAGGTGGCGCTTTTTTAATTTTTCTAGGCCACATCTGGAAGTAGTTTCACCATTTCTTAACTCATTCTCTTTGTAAGCTTTTACTTGTTAATCTAGTGGGAAATTTTTGATTCATAGGAATCAAGACAACATTTTTTCCAGTAGATCTCGAGTGGGATATTAATAAACATATATACTCAGTGTTCACTTTTGTCAGTCACATTTAAAGCCTATGTTGCTTCATTTAAGAATGGAAGGATGCATCTCAGAAATCCAAAGGATACGAGTAGAAGAAATTTAGAACAAACAGAGGTTTCATATGAACTGTATCATCATCTCTGCAGAAGCAGAGAAAAACTAACAGTCCTAGTCCAAAAAAATGTAGAAATATACTTGGGATTTTTAGACATATTAGTCTGAGAGTGTGCAGAGGCTAATGAAAGTGGGACAGCATGCCAAAGGATTTCTAATAGGGATAGATTAGAAAGTCTTCAACTGGCTGTAAGTTTGTATGCTATCATTTCCAGTAAAACTCTGAATTCTGGAATCTTTTATGTCAATTAACTTCTAAATGTTTATAGTAAAAGCATTGACCTTATTATATAGGTTTAAAAACACAATACATAACTGAGGGGCTTTATCAAGATTTTAAAGTAAATCTAAGGAGCATGCTAGGAACAGAGGAAGGCAGTACTGAATTCTGCACTCAGGGTATAATTATTTGGCTAGCTCTGTTTTGCTGGGGTTTTTTTAATTCATTTTTATAGTGCCATAATACAAATAGTACTAAGCCAGAAATCTTGTGCTGCTTTTCTTGAGCGTAATCCAAGAACCCGGTCCCAGAATAGTCTGTGCTGCTTTACACCATATTTTTTTTTCCTGAGAAAAATAAAACCCTCACAAAACTATTCCCTACCTTCTCTTTACAGACTGGCAAGATTGAACAGTTACCCGACAAAAACAAGGTAATTCAGCACTCAGCAACTAAAAACACATGGGAGACAGCAAAGTAAAAGTGAAATAATTCTGCGTTGCTCAGTGTGCCGTAGTTCATCATTATGCCACTATACCTCAGCCTTATTGCTGATCAATTAGTTTAACCATGTGTATATCTTTCTTAGGTTACCCACTTACTCCCTGTGGATTGTGAAGCAAGATGGACAAGCTTCTTTTGTTTGAGGAGCAGCATGCTGTATTGTGGGTTGGCTTCAGTTTGACAGAAAAGAACACCAAAAAGCCAGAGGATATGATTAACTAATGCCTTTATGTTCACATCTGAGAATCAACATGACAACTGGTTTAGAGGGCAAGCCAATACCTCCAAAGCAGAGATTTAGATTAAGCCTTGAATTCCAAAAATGTTGAAGTTGCCCATAATTATGGAGAGAGCATAAACTCTAATTCTGAATACAGCAGTCTAAAATCTCATCTCTTGGAGCTGCACAGTGAGTGTAATTGACTTGCCTTGCCTTTGTTGGTATACATGTTTTCAGTCTTCCTGCACTGTTGGCATCCTCATTCTAGCACCACCATATTCCATCTGTGGTATTTACTTGTCAGTCGTTAAAGTTTTCAGAAGTTAAATAATTCTAAACTTTGCCATAGAATCCACTGGAAAAGTCAGTACTATGTAATGAAAAAGGAAAGATGTTTCTTTAATTACCTTTGAAACATATAAAAGAGAATACAGCAAAACTGCTGTCTGATAGCCTTCTGCAGTAAAACTCATTCCCACAGAAGAAGTCTGCTAAACAGACAACCTGGACTGCATCAAGTTTTATGTTTTCAACTTTTTCCTTGGATATAGTAAGTTTTACACCACTGTACTGGCAGAATCCATCCTAAATACAAGCTACAGAACATACATAGTTTATATATACAGACCTATTATTCCTTAGTGTTGCTCCTAGACNTATATATAGATATATATAGGAAAACCTTTGAGTGATAAAGACAATTCCATAATTAATTATCTGAAGATACTATGTAATCATTAGACTAAAATTAAAATAATTAAATATTTTTAAGAAAATATTAGATAAACCTCTGACAGAAAATTTGTACGTAAGGTACCACTAACAATATGAGAAATTAGAGTTCTTGTTTTTCTTTCCATCACTATTTTCCCATGTCTCTGTTATTCTGTATGACATAAGAAAGACCCTCAGTTCACGGACAAACGAGTTAAAAGACAAAATACAAAAGACAAAAGTAAACCATGAGTTTTCATGAGAGAAGGGTTATCCCACATGGATTCATACTTAACACTGAACTGTTCACAGTCCATAAGTGAACTGGGGAAAGGCATGAATGATGATGTGATGACATTTGAAGAACATATCTAATAATCCAGATCTAAAGTTGATTGAAAAGTACTGCAAGAGGCTTCCACAACCTATGTGAGTAGTGGTAGTTGAAAAGTAGTGTTCCAAAATGCAGCATAATGCACATGAGGGTTAAAACATACAGACATGATGATGAACTCTAAAAGCTGGTATCGAGCCAGGAAAAGCCTTAAAGTCACTGTGAGTAGTTCTCTGAACAAAGGTTCAGTGCTCAGAAGTGATTAATAGCACAGGCGAAGTTAACTTTTCTAGGAAAAGGATAAGAAAACATCATGTAAAACACATTTATAATACTGCATATAACTGTGATGCACTACTTGCACATTGCTTTCTGTTCTAGTTACCCCGTCTCAAAGTTTATATCGTAGTAACGTTCAGGATTGGATAAGCAAAGCTCAGAAAATCAAAATGGCAAAATGATGGGATACAAATACATTAGCAGCTTTTAAATACAAAGTACTGCCAATGTCTTAGCACTTCGGCAGGACTCAGATTACTGGAAGCTGAGAGGGCATACAGAAGGGATTGTTGCTACCTCCTTGCCCTTTTGGGATACTTTTTCATCCTATGCTAGATGAGCCTCCAGTCTCTCATACTATAGCCATTCTTATGATCCTGTGAGGAAAGGCTAAATACATTTGGATTTGTTAGCTGGAAAGATAAATGATTGGGGGGTGATAAATGGTAAGAAATAAATTGATACAAAAGGCATATTTAATTAATACTGTGTCATTTGCAGCTATTGTATGCTATACTCCAGAGGAAACTTAGAGCTCAGGAATTCACTAGAACACAGATTGTTAGAATCTGAGGAGCTGTGCTAACAAAAGAAATAAGTGATGGAAGAGCTGAATCCCTCCTGCCTGGGAATGATTTTGTAAAGCTATGGTGTAATTCAATTTTTGAAAAACCGAAGAACTCCTATGCTGAGTGGCTCGATATGTTACTGAAGTTCTGGTTTTCTTATTTCCACCCTAATTTTATTATTTCCTAACTCCATCTGTGCCTCAGTGGCAAAATCCTAAATTATCTAGATTCCAGAACTGTATTTACAGCCAAATAGGAAATTACAGCATTGGCTGCTGGCTCACGATGCTGAAGATGTTGAGCAACTCTGAATTTTAAAAGAAAGCCAGATGGTCTAATGAGAGCCGGAACCGGGAGTTCCATTGTCCTGCATGGTTTTATTTCTTAGGGAACCAGGTTTTCTACCTGTAGTGCAAGGCAGAATACTTCCCCACCCTTAGGAAAACTTCACAATTAAAGCACTACTAAAACTATCACTTAGCTTTACTAGCTATGTCCATCAAACAGTAAAAAATTTGCACTCAGCCAAATTTCAGTCAGCCTAAAAAAAGAACTCACCAAAATCTTCTTATACTTCACACTACAATATTGCCAGTACAACTCAGAAAAAAAGAGATTATCCTGAGTGAAATTCCTATTGATATTTCCATATATAGAAAAGACTCAAGCACTGACAGAGAAAAAATGCTTTTTAAACCCGTAACACCAGACCTCAAAATTTTTATTCAAACCCCTACAGTGCTTCTGCCTGGGTAAAGTATCAAGGAGAAGGTGACTGTGACTTTGGCCTCACAGAAGATGCAAGGGAAGTATGGGGATGATGTGTCCACAGACAATCACTATCTGCTCTTAGTACAAAATGTGAACGCCCTTGATGCTGAGTAACTTCTTATCACTAACTTCTGTCTTATGCTCACTCCAATTCTGCACACAGACACTGAGTGTCTATTAAGGCAATCAAAATTATTAAATCAATGCACCTAAGCTGAACTGTTTTCAACTGCCACGTTGATTTTTCTTTAAAGGATGAAGTGCCCTTGGTTCCCAGTAACCTCTGATAGTATATTGTGTCTGGTTGGGGTTAATTTTCCTCGCAGCAGCCTGTATGGTATTGTGTTTTAGATTTGTGACCAAAGCAGTGTTGATAAAGCACCCATGTTTAGTTATTGTCGAGCAGTGCTCGCGCAGCATCAAGGCCTTCTCTGTTTCTCACTCTGCCCCCGCAGCATGTAGGCTGACATGAGCTGACCAAAGAGATCTTGCACACTGTGTAACATCATGCTCAGTTATGAAACTGGAGGGGAGTTTTTGCAAAGTTGCCATTGTGTGCAGACTGGCTGGGCATCAGTCTGCTGGTGGAAGGTGGTGAGTGAGTGCCTTTCCACTAGTTATTTCTTTTTCTTCCTCCTTTTTAACGTCATTGACTTACGAAACTGTCTTTATCTTGACCCAGGCCTTTATCTTGCTTTTGCCCTTTTGATTCTCTTGCCCATCCCACCTCAGGGTGAATAAGTGAGAAGCTGGGTGGGTATTTAGTGGCTGGCCAGGGTCAACTCACCACCCATAGGAAAGCTGAATGAGAAGGAAGTGGGATGCATCTTACCAGACTAATTGCTTTGCCATGGCTCTCTTCTTCTATATGGTATGTGGAAACTACCAAATCCCTATTGTTAGGGACTGGGTGCAAGAAGTCACAGTTCATTTTGTCTTTCCTACCTGCTGAGTGTTAGCAAGAAGGCAGTATGGATCTCAAAAGGATGAGCAAGCTGATAACAGCTCCTGTTGTGTGAACCAGCTGAAAAAAATGTGCTGCTTCTTCCAATATCTAAAACAGGCATAGGCATTCTATAAGCTCTTAAATGACATGAAGCTCATACGTGGCTTCTGCCAAACGTATGCCATGTGACAGATAGCAGGCAGTACAAGTACGGAAGTTCTGCACTTTCTCTATGTCCAGCTCTCAGAAAAACACATAAACTGAGACCACGGAAACCAAAATTCCCCTGACATCTTGGACACAGCTCTACTCTCCAGCGGAATCCTTACCAACAGCCTATAATGTCCATTTAGAGTTTGCCCTCTCCTTAGTGTGATGAGATGTCACATGAACTTGAGCTTTCATCTTCCTTAATCTCAGATTGTTGTGTGTGATTCTGCACAGTCAAATTTGATATCATGACAGCCAAATCAAAATCTTCCTCTGACTGATGTTTTCTTATATTGTGTAAACCCATGGCAAAACAGGTTCCTCCACTCACTAACCCTGTGATTTCTGAGAAACTGTAGAAATTTGGATTTTACATGTACATGAGCTTTTCAGGACTGTCTGAAAGGAAAAAAACATGGAAAGGGGTTCTTGTTTTTTTGTTTGTTTGTCATCTCAGAGTAAGGCGACTTCAATTTTAGGAAGAGAATTTAATACACTCTTTAAATGGAGTTTAAATAGTAATTAATGGAGACATTTTTCCCCCAGAGTGTGTTCCAAACCTCACTTTTAGCATTGGAAAAAATACATCATTTGTGTTTCAGCTCTTGTGTCTAAAAAGTGGGAACAATCATATTTAGACATTCTTAACAGGACTGTCCCAAATCTAATTGGTAACTGTGGGCACTCTGAGTATTAATCATTACTTTATTATTATTTTTACTTCATTATTGCAAAATTATGGTTGCTAGTGCAAGCAAAACTTTCTTCATATAACCTATTGAGCCCATCACTTGCAGTGGATTCTTTGGCATAAGAAAAAATGCCAGGAGCTGTAACTTTAGTACGCTTGTTAGAGAAGCAAGCATGCTTGAAATAGAAATAATTGAACTATCAATGGTAACAGAAACAATAGCAGTAGACTGGCATCGGATTACCAATTTGTTCTCAGTAATGAAATCCTGAACACTGTGGTGAACTGGATGCTTAAGGAAAATAAACTAAGAGAAAGGAAATCTGTTGAAATGGTGACTGTTGTGGTAGTTACACTGAGAATCCATTTTGGGTGCCAAGCTCACTTCAGTCTGCTTAATTTTGATGTGTTACTTTTGATTCTAATAATAATTCCCAGGTAGAGATCAAGCTGTGCTCTTAAGAAGTGTCAAAAATGAAATCCTGACTTCTTTGGATCTGTGTCCCATTCTTCATCCTGTCCTGGTGTCCACACCTCAGGTTCCATGCCTGTCATTAATCTTCTCTTCCCTTGGTGTCCACAGCTCCCTCCTCCTTGTCTCCCAGCTACCAGCTGGGTGAGAACCAAGGGGATGTGGCTGCTTTCAAGCTGGGCATGTGCTAGCTGCCAGCAAACTCAACATAATAAATAACCTTTGAGCTCAGGCAGTCAGTCAGTCACAGTAATAGTTTGGAGGAAGCAATATTTCCTTCACTGTTTCTTAAAACTTGGAGGAATTTCATAGCCTGAAGTTTTCTATTTCTGAGCCAAATGTAACTGAAAAGAGTGTATGGATTCAAAAGTTATTAAAGAAGGTCTGACAAGGTAGGCAGGCAAACAGCACATGACATAAGTAAGTCCTGTTTCCTGAGGCTTACAATCACTTAGGAGTACCCTTTGACAATGTAATAGATACAAGTTCCCAGTAGTTTATAAATAGAGTTTAAGGATGGAAGGTCTGGGGAATATGCAAAATGTTCATCTCAGGTGTTTCCATTCCATTTACAACATTCAAGGGAAATCTCCAAAGCTATTTAGGGGCATCAGAGCGGAAAAACTCCAGTGGTTTTGATTTATTTGGATTCGTACAGAAATTAATAGAGACTGGAATCACATTTCAGGAGTCAGAACATGTGTCTTTGTTAGATGTCTCTGCTCCACCAGTTAGCCATCATTTCCTAAACAAATATAATTGTACTTCCTTGTGTGATCCTAGGGAGAATTATTTGTAAATTAAAAAAGGAAAAAAAAAAAAGAAAAAAAAGAAAAAGGCATTCATTGGCCCATACTATACAACCCTACTGAATGACAGATTTTCACTGCCTTTAGGACTTCCTGCATACAAAAGATCTTCTGCATGAACTTCCACAAATGAGAATCATATGCAGTGTATGTATGACTGTATTTTCTTCTTTTATTGTGTTCTTTTTTCATGTTTCAAACATCCTAGGCTGTATCTGACCTAAATTCAGATACAAAAAGAACTTATTTTGGCTCAGTGCAGCTAACATGATACTTGTTCTAAAGTCTGATAAAATTGTGTGCTTTCTTTAGTGTGTAATCCCTTTTTCCTCTTCTCCACGGACACCCC